>BLSH010224060.1:3392-16696 GCA_018402905.1 Glandirana rugosa | reverse complement strand
TCATCCAGTTTCTGGAGGATGTATTGATTTGTTTTCGATTGTTCCTGCTCCGCTCCCTGTAGTTGGTAAAGTTCGTCTTCCATACTGGCTATCCTGCTCTCGGCTTCATTGAGACGAGTTTTGTGGTCGCTCAGTTCACTTCGCAGAAGCTGCATCCCTTCAGTAACAGCCCTTTCTACTGTGGCAGTAATTGTAGGGGCGAGGATGGCTGCGACTGCCTGGGCTATGCGTGCATGAGATTCCATGTACGCTTGTGTGGAGGGGGAAGGATGAGTGCCACTCACTTCCATTTCGTTTGTTTCCGGAACTATCGTTTTCTGCATTGAATTCGTTGCCGCTACGAGGGTTTCCGGAGCGATCGTTTTGAAGGCCGCATCCCCGGGCTCGATTTGCGGCGCGGCCAGCGGACCGCGTGGGGTGGGTTTTTCCAGAAAGCGATCCATTCGCTGGTGGGAGTCCGCCTTCCTGGAGGTGCTCTGGCGGTTGGGTTGCGCGATGGATGTCTCGGGCTGGCTTTTTAGGCTGATTTGTGGCTGTGGATGGAGGAGCTAGCTGGAGGTGCTGCTACTCCATGTGGCGCCGGAACCGGAAGTTTTCCAATAGCTATAATTTAATAGTATGTTATTATTAGTTATTATTTCAGATTTTCAAATTTTCAGATTTTGTTCTTACTTTTGGATTTTACAATTTCCAAAAAAAAATTGTTAGTTTTCATTTATTTAGTTATTTATTTTTTCGTTTTTTGGGTCATTCGTTATGAACGAAATTCGTTATTTCAAATAGATGCGCAACTTCGGAAAAATGTAAATATTCGGAAATTTGAACATTCTGTAAGTTGAGGATCAGAAAATTCAAAAATTCAAAAATTTCTGAATTTTTGAATTTTTGAATTTTCTGATCCTCAACTTGCAGAATGTTCAAATTTCCGAATTTTTACATTTTTCTGAATCTGCGCATCTATTTGAAATAACGAATTTCGTTCATAACGAATGATCCGAAAAAAAAAATAAATAAATAAATGAAAACTAACAATTTTTTGGCAGTGCACATGTCTAGCCGATACTTCAAGCTGAACTGAAACACGGACAATGCGACCAACTACCGATGCCCGTTAGCATCCAATTTAGCTGTAGATAACAGGTAGGTCAGAGGATTGTTGTCCGTTTTGACCACAAACATAGCCCCATGTAGATAGTCTTGCAGCATGTCTACTACTGCCCACTTAAGGAGCAAAAGACTAAAGTAAAATAGAAAAAGTTTATTTATACATTTTTAAAAAAAGACATGACCTTGATGAAAGGTCAGCCATCAAGGGGTACACAATAAGCATACAATAGAACAAAAACTGACATAAAAGGGGTAACACAAAACATTGGAATCAGTGAAAGAAATAATACTGGTGACAAGCAATTAGAATACAAATACACTTAGACCACTTGTATTGCTACTAGGTGGCAGACAAATCCTAACGCGTTATGAAAGTTCTTCTTCAGGGGTAAGTGGTCACATTAAAATCCTCTATATATGGTACAGAAAGACAAGAAAACACAACATAAGGGATACATTCAAAATATAATGACTGTAATCAATATACATGGATCAGTTTCATGTGTCTATACTGACCGTCTACTCAAGGTATCAATCAGAAGGGCATGTGAATTTAGAAAGCTTAGTCCTGCCTCGGTCCACCGAGAATATGAAACAGTAGAAATATGATGGTGTAAACAACAAAAGGTCTAAGTGTGATGTCCAATAGCGTGTAGGAACTGTTTCACAAAGTAGCACCCAATGATAATTGCCAGGGAGTACAGGGACAAAATAGTCCTAAATTACAAAGTAGAAAGAGAGAGGTATGGTTTAGCACTCCAGAAGTAATAGCTCCATAAGAAATAATGAGTACAAAAGCGTGAAAGATCAAAAGACGTACCAGTTATTAGATGGTCAAGTAGGTGTTGGATGTTTGCTCGCGGGACATCTGATATACAAGGATATATGTGTAAGTATATTAATCTAAAGAGGACAATTGAAGATACACAGTGTAGTTCTACCAAACAAAAGTAAGGTGGTACCTACCACAGCCATTTTTTTTAAAATGTATAAATAAACTTTTTCTATTTTACTTTAGTCTTTTGCTCTTTGAAGAGTTGGTGCCCTATAAAGTCCCAGGGGTCCTTCCTACTTCATTTTCCTTCAAATATCCAAAGGCCTTCTCACACCTCAGCGTCCTTTGATCCCGAATAGACTCACATGGCTTTCTGGGCCCCTTGAATTCGGCTTCTGTGAATCTTTGTCTGCTTGCCTCTGCAACAGCTCATTGAGGGGTTTTGCAATTTGTGCAAAGTTCCTCACAAATCTCCTATAATAGGAACAGAATCCCAGAAATTACTTCAATTCGGTAACTGTACTTGGTCAAGTCCAAGAGGTGACAGCTTTCAGCTTTCATAGATCCATGGCTACTTCATCAGCTGAGGCCATGTGCCCAAGATAGGTAACTGAAATCTGATAGAATTGACATTTCTCCAATGACAGCTTCAGCCCCTCAGCATGCAGTCTCTGAAAGAAGTTCTCGGGTCGTGCTTCATGCTTAATGTCTTGCCAAAGACAATGATGTCATCGAAGTACACAAGCACATCTATCAAATTCATGATGTCCACCGTGTTCTCCATCAACCTCTGAAAGTTGACTGGGGCCCCCCATTAACCCCTGTGGCATGCAATCAAACTCAAAGAATCCTAGTGAGCTAATGAATGACATCTTCTATCCGTCATCTGGATGCATAGGTATCTGGTAGTATCCACTCTTCAGATCCAATACACTGAACCATTTGGCTCCAGACAGACACTGCAAAGCATCTTCTATGCGAGGTGTGGTATACTGATCGGGAATAGTTCTTCGGTTCAGAGTCCTATAGTTGATACACATCCGAATGGATCCATTTTTCTTGAGCACTACCACAATAGGAGATGTGTACTCTAATGACTCCAGACTTTTTCAACTCAGTCAGCTGCTCCCAGAGATCTTCCAGGTCACTCAAAGGGATCCGCCAAGCTCTCTCCCAAAAAGACACTCAGTGGTGGGCACAGCCCACATCAAAATCATTGTTAGAAAACATTTTCTCCCACGGGGCTAGCTGAGCTCTAACCCTCTCTTCCCATCTGGGAGACAAAGTGGGACACCAGACAGAAGGCTTTCTCCCATTTTTCCCTCTGGACCAAATCATCCACTGCCACTGGAGTAGCTGCAGAGTTTCAGGCTGAACAGTTGACTGGTGAAATTTCGAACACTGACAGGGATTTCCCCCCCCCTTCTCATTAATACCCTAGTAGACACAATCTCTGGAACCAGTTCTATCCCACTATCTTCCTACAATGGGTCAGCTTCCAGTACCACAAAAGGACCGGGCTGGCCCCATGACAGTTTGACAGTGGCCTTCATGCAAGTCCTTTCTCCCAGTTGCAATACTCTCTCTTGAGTATCCAGTTGCAAGTCTCCCCACTCCCTCGGTGGGGGCCTTTTGTTCCTGCAATACACGTTGGAAAGCCTGCCTCAGCTGGGGGTGAATCCTCTTCACAGTGGCACCTTCCACAGCCAATGGCATAAGCAATCTCTTCACAAGGTTGGTGTTGGTTCCTATCAACAAGGAATTTCATCCTGCCCCGGTGGGGCCAAGGGTAAACAACCACCAAGGTGTCAAACATTTCTGTCTTCCCAGCCAATGAGAGATTGAAAGTTATCTTGATAGGAATATAGCCATCATAAGGGAACTTCTGGGTACCTATACCCTATATCTCCAACTCTTCTAGCTTACACAAAGGGATATGCTTTAGATGTTTGTCATAACAATCCCTATACAACAGTGTCACCTGGGCTCCAGTATCTAGCAGCGCTTGAGTGTAAATCCCTTCCACTTGAAGAGAAACTATGACAGAAGGTCCTACCAAGTTCTTTGGCAGATTTCTTACTTGTGACTCTATAATCTGGGCCCTAATCAGCTTCTCCTGTGGCTGGGAGGTCTTTTTAATGATTTGGCTAGAGGGGTGTGCATTGATCTCCTGCGTCCGTCTTCCCTTCCCTGGGGACTCACTTTTAAGAACAGGGAATGGAGGAGAGGGATTAGTGGTAGACTTTAGTTTCCACTTCTTCTTTGACTCCTTCTTAGATTCGGACTGCAGTTTTTTCCTAGGACGCTCAATTGGCTCCTTCACTGAGGTCCCTGGAAGTTTCCCGCCGGCTTTTGGAATCGTATCTTCTGTAACGCTTTCAATACTTCTGTAAGCAACTGCAGGCTAATCCCAGCTTTGGGACATTTAGCCTGGAAGTGACCAACTTCCCCACATCTAAAACATCTCTTTTCCCTAGTCTGGAGAAGCTTTGACCCCTCTAGGTGAGGTCCTTGCTCTTGCTCCTGCGCTTGGGTTTCCATTACTTGCATCAATGCATGATACATCTGGGTTTGAGCCTGGGCAACTTGGGTCATCAACTCTACTGACCCCAATTCGCCAACTGGCTTTATGTTGTCAGGGCTGGTAAACCTTCTTGCTCTGGTTCTGTTTAACTGTTCTCGTCCAAGAAACCAGCTTCAGCATGGACAACATGAGTAGACACTTTGGGGTTGATTTACTAAAGCTTGAAAGTGCAAAATTTGGTGCAGCTCCACACAGAAACCAATCAGTTTCAAGGTTATATTGTCAAAGCTTGATTGAACAAGCTGAGGTTTGAAGGTAATTGGCTAGCATGCACAGCTGCACCGGTTTTTGCACTCTCCAGCTTTATTAAATCAACCCCTTTTTCTCTCCTTCCTCCACTGGCACTCAACACTCTCATTCCCTGACTCTTCTCCAAAAGAGTGTCCTCCTCCTGCACTTCTCTCATCAACTCAGGGTAGGCTGGAACTGTCCACGTTCCTTTCAATAGTAGTTTCACAACAATGGGATGGTTGGGATGTGCCCCTTGTAAGACCCAATCTAGAGGAGTTTGATCAGCATCCTTTGGATCGATATCCTTCTTAAGGATAATCGGGTGTAGCATTCGGTCTACTCGAGAAATGTATTCAGAGAGTCTCCCCCCTCTCTGTTGGTGAGTGTGATTGAACTTGTACGAGAGATCCGAGATCATCTCAATTCCTCCGAATACAGTGTGTAATACTTCTGTGTAGTCCATAGCAACACAAGCTTTCTTTTGCATTCTCTAATTATGGATTACTTCAGCGGCTGGGACTCAAAGGCTCTCACTAAGTCGCTGGTGCTTCACAGCTTCTGGAACACTCCATTCTTCTACTGCTTGAATAGCCTGACTCATCCAGGTCTTGAACTCCTCTTCTCCAGCTGGAGTTGGCAACTGTCCTGAGAAGAACCGGAGTCTCCGGTTTCTTTGGTTTGCTTTCCCAGATCCGTTCTTCACCGAACTGTCAACTAGCCGGCTCATGTCCGTGTACAATGAGGTGGGAGGAGCATTAGCCCCACAAGAATCTGCACCAACTGATCCTGGGCTTCCCACCCTGGATCTCTGTGGTGGTTGCCCCTCTGTGGCCTCTTCCCCCAATTGCAGTAGACTCACCCAAGCAATTACCCCTTCCGCTAGGGGTACCTCTTCTTCCCGGAAACAGACAGGCATTTTTTCCTGCCACTCCATCAACACTCGAACATAGTCCACAGTGAACTCTACCTCCACATCCAGAATGTAGGCCCTCTGCTCTGGAACTAAAGCTCTCCCCCACTGACGGATCTCCTCCTCAATGCACTCACTTCCTGAGATCTCCAGAACAGTGCTTTGCTCCATTCAAGCTCCTTGTGCTCTTCCCTAGATAACTGCCTCAGTGGAGTCCATCTCTTTCTCATGTAGTGCTCTTGTCTAGGCT
Organism: Glandirana rugosa; assembly: GCA_018402905.1. Taxonomy (NCBI): domain Eukaryota; kingdom Metazoa; phylum Chordata; class Amphibia; order Anura; family Ranidae; genus Glandirana; species Glandirana rugosa. The sequence continues at coordinate 10,839 of BLSH010224060.1, read as the reverse complement.
GGCTAGGGCCTGCAGCAGAGAACATCCCGGGCGAGCCCCCAAATGTAGCACTGACCCCTTGGGGGTTGCTTAAAGTTACCTGTTCATCTGTGCCTCCTTGACCATGTGAACCTTCCAGCCAAGCTGACACTCTAGGTTCAGACATGTTGCATGTACCTTTAAATGACACACTGACACAATGCAGATTGATTAACTTTCATAGACTTGTTCAAAAGGAGAGTATGGTGATAGCTAGAGTTGAGCAGACACCTGGATGATCAGGTTCATCTGGTTTGGCTGAACTTCACGGAAAAGTTCGGGTTTGGTACCGAACTTGACCCCGAACCCCGAACCCCATTGAAGTCAATGGTGACCCAAACTTTTGGGCACAAAAATGGCTGTAAAAAAGTCCTGGAAAGGGCTAGAGGGCTGCAGAAGGAAGCAAAATGGGGGTACGAGTAGGACAAGTGCTCTACAAACAAATGTGGATAGGGAAATAACTTAAAATCACATAAAAAAATAAAAATGGGAGGAGGAGGTGGATGTGGAGTAGGAGCCTAGAGGTTGACTAGGACGTGACTGTGGCAGTGTAGGTGGAAGTGGTGGTGGTGGAGGAGGAGGAGGAGGAGGTAGCCAACACTGTTATTTGTTTGTTTGTTTTTTCTTCTAATTGGGGTAGCACCCAAAATATTGAGACATATTAAAAAAAAAACAAGTATACCAATGGCTGTGTGAGGCCGGTCTAAATGTCTATTCTGCACAAGGTACAGACAAGTCTTTTGGGATCCATGCCTGGTTCATTTTAATAAACATTAGCTTGTCCACGTTGGCTGTGCACAGGCGTCTGTGCTTGTCTGTGATAACGCCCCCTGCCGTGCTAAACACACGTTCAGACAATACACTGGCTGCAGGGCAGGCCAGCACCTCCAAGGCATAAAGGGCAAGCTCAGGCCATGTGCCCAATTTGGAGACCCAGAAGTTGAATGGGGCAGACCCATCAGTCAGTAGGTGTAGGCGTGTGCACACATACTGTTCCACCATGTTGCTGAAATGCTGCCTCCTGCTAAGGCGTTGCCTATCAGCTGGTGGTATTGTTTGTCATGCCGTGCTGCTGACAAAACTTTTCCACATTTCGGCCATGCTAACCCTGCCTTCTGAGGTGCTGGCGGTGCCACTGCTGCGTTGGTGACCTCTTCCTCCGCCTTCGCCTTGTGCTTCCACAGAGCCCCCGGAGTCATTTGGGAATTTCCCTCAGCAGCGTGTCTACCAGAGTGCGCTTGTAGTGAGGGAATTGAGGATGGCACGTTGTCCTTGTAACGGGGATCCAGCAGGGTGGCCACCTAGTAATCGGCACAAGCTAATGTGGGCAACTCGGCTGTCATTGAGCAGGCACTGCAGCGTGTATTTGCTCATGTGTGCCAGGCTGCCCAGAGGCAAAGACAAGCTGTCCTCTGTGGGAGGAGTATAATCTGTGTCCTCAGTATCCCCCCAGCCACGCTCCAGTGATGCCCACAAGCTGCGTTGGGTGCCACCTTGCTGTGAACACGGTTCCTCCTCCTCCTCATCATCTTCCTCATCCTCCTCATCCTCCAGAACTGTGCCCTGGCTTGAAAATGTTTTACCTTGCCTATGCTGGTGCAGGAATCCAACCTCCAAGCCACTTGTGAATGACTGGCCTGATAACTGTGGAAATGACCCCTCTTCCTTCTCCTCTTCCTCCTGTGCCACAGCCTCTTCCTTCATCGCCCAAAGTGTTTTTTCAAGGAGACATAGAAGTGGGATAGTAACGCTGAGAACAGCGTCATCGGCACTGGCCATATTGGTGGAGTACTCGAAACACCGCAATATGGTACACAGGTTTGGCATGGAGGCCCACTCGTTGGTGGTGAAGTGGTGCTGTTCCGCAGAGCAACTGACCTGTGCATGCTGCAGCTGAAACTCCACTATTGCCTGCTGCTGTTCGCACAGTCTCTCCAGCATGTGCAAGGTGGAGTTCCACCTTGTGGGCACGTCGCATAGGAGGCGGTGAGCGGGAAAACCGAAGTTCCGCTGCGGCGCAGACAGGCGAGAAGCAGCAGGGTGAGAACGCCGAAAGCGCGTACAGACAGCCCGCACTTTCTGCAGCAGCTCTGACATATACAGGTAGTTTTTTAGAAATTTCTGCACCACCAAATTCAGCACATGTGCCAGGCAAGGGATGTGCGTCAAACCGGCTAGGCCCAGAGCTGCTACGAGATTTCGCCCATAATCGCTCACCTAAAGGCCGGGCTTGAGGCTCAGTGGCAACAACCACTCATCGGTCTGTTGTGCAATGCCCATCCACAGCTGCTGCGCAGTGTCGGGTTTATCCCCCAAACATATCAGTTTTAAAACAGCCTGCTGTAGTTTCCCCCTGGATGTGCTGAAGTTGGTGGTGAAGGTGTTACGCTGAGCGGATGAGGAGGTGGTAGAGGAGGAGGAGGAGGAAACGCAGTAGGAGGAGGAGGCAACAGGAGGCAAAGAGAAATGACCTGCAATCCTCGGTGGTGGAAGGACATGCGTCAAACGGCTAGCTGCCTCAGTCCCGTCCGCCACTACATATGGCCAGTGTGCAGTTAGCGTGATATAGCGTCCCTGCCCGTGCTTACTGGTCCACGTATCAGTGGTTATGTGGGCCTTGCCACAGATGGCGTTGCACAGTGCACACTTGATCTCGTCCCCGACTTGTTTGTGCAGGGAAGGGATGGCTCGCCTGGAAAAGTAGTGGCGGCTGGGAACCACGTACTTCAGGACAGCCACCGCCATCAGTTTTTTAAAACTGTCCGTGTCCCCCATACGGAATGGCAGCATTTCAAAGGCCAGGAATTTTGAAATGCTGGCATTCAGGGCCAGGGATCGCAGGTGGGTAGGGGGGTACTTACTCTTTCTCTCCAGTGTTTGGGAGATGGAGAGCTGTAAGCTTCCATGGGACCGTGTGGAAATGCTTGGGGACGGTGGCGGACATGGTGGCGTTGCTGTCACATGCTCTCTTTGCTGGGTGGCAGGTGACACTGGCACTGTAGAGGTGGAGGAAGAGGCCGAGGCAGCAGCAGAAGAGGAAGCAGGAGGAGGCCGAGACCTGTCTTGGATTTTGAGACACTTATTCCAATGCAGCAAGTGCTTTGAATTTAGATGCCTGGTCATGCAGGTTGTGCTCAGGTTTAGAACATTTATGCCTCGCTTCAGGCTCTGATTGCACAGCGTGCAAACCACTCATATCTTGTCGTCAGCACATTGTCTGAAGAACTGCCACGCCGGGGAAGTTTGAGCTGCCTTTGGTGTGCTAGGTCCCTGGGTGCGGTGGTTAGTAGCAGGCGTACTGTCAAGGGGACACTCACTACACTTTTGCAACCTGCTTCCTCTTTTGCTGTGCTGGTGCCTCTGTGCGACCACCACTGCTTCCTCCAAACTGCACACTTCACTCGCATTGCCCTCATTCCATGTGGGGTCTAGGACCTCACCATCCTCCTCCTCAATATCATCTTCCACCCATCCTTCACCACTTCCCTCCTTGTCAGTCTGCACACTGTGAAAAGCTGCAGCAGTTGGTACCTGTGTTTCGTCATCATCTAAGACGTGCTGCGCTGGTGTTTCCATGTCCTCATCCAGCAACAGATGTGGTTGGGCATCGGTGCACTCAATGTCTTCCACTTCTGGGGCAGGGCTATGTGGATGGCCCACGGAAAGCACACCAGGAGAGTCATCAAAAAGCATAAGAGTCTCTTGCATGACTTGGCGCTCAGACTGCTTGGCTGATTTACAAGGGGCTGAGGTGAAAGACAGATGGCAATGGGGTTCAGGTGCCAACTCTGAGCTTTCATCAAGGGACCGGGTGGGAGACAATGTGAAGGAACTGGAGGCATTGTCAGCCACCCAATCTACTATCGCCTGTACTTGTTCTGGCCTCACAATTCGTTGAGCGGCATTCTGGCCTACCATATAACATTGAAGGTTCTGTCGGCTATTCGCACCTGAAGAAGGTGTTTCACTTGTGCGTGTAGCTGGCACAAATTGACCACGTCCTCTCCTTGCAACAGGAACTTCACAAACAACACCAACACCAGCAGCATCAGCAGCACCACGACCACAACCACGTCCCTTATTTGACGCTCTCCTCATTCTGGCCGCAAATGTACTATGTAGCGCTATTTATTAATAAAAAAAAATGTTTTTGGAAAACAACAACGTAGACGCACTTTTTATTTTTGTGCAAGAAATGCACTGCTCACACCAACAGCAGGAACCTCTCCCTACACCAGTATGATATGATTTTAGAGCAATAATCTGTCTCTCACCGTAGCAGCAGGAACCTCTCCCTCTAGCAGTATGTGATGATTTTAGAACAATAATCTGTCCCTCACAGCACCAGCAGGAACCTCTCCCTCTAGCAGTATGTGATGATTTTTAGAACAATAATCTGTCCCTTACAGCACCAACAGAAACCTTTCCCTATAGAACTAGCAGATGATTTTAGAACAATAATCTGTCCCTCACAGGAGCAACAGGAACCTCTCCCTCTAGCAGGAAGTGATGATTTTAGATCAATAATCTGTATTTCAAAGCACGAGCAGGAACTTCCCTCTAGCAGTATGTGATGATTTTAGAACAATAATCTGTCCCTCACAGCAACAGCAGGAACCTCTCCCTCTAGCAGTATGTGATGATTTTAGAACAATAATCTGTCCCTTACAGCACCAGCAGGAACCTCTCCCTTTAGAACTAGGAGATGATTTTAGAACAATAATCTGTCTCCCTTACAGCACCAGCAGGAACCTCTCCCTATAGAACTAGGAGATTATTTTAGAACAATAATCTGTCCCTCACAGGAGCAGCAGGAAACTCTCCCTCAGGCAGTATGTGATGATTTTAGAACAATAATCTGTCCCTCACAGCACCAGCAGGAACCTCTCCCTCTAGCAGTATGTGATGATTTTAGAACAATAATCTGTCCCTTACAACACTAGCAGGAACCTCTCCCTATAGAACTAGGAGATGATTTAAGAACAATAATCTGTCCCTCACAGGAGCAGTAGGAACCTCTTCCTCTAGCAGTATGTGATGATTTTAGAACAATAATCTGTCCCTTAAAGCACCAGCAGGAACCTCCCTCTAGCAGTATGTGATGATTTTAGAATAACAATCTGTCCCTCACAGCACCAGCAGGAACCTCGCCCTCTAGCAGTATGTGATGATTTTAGAACAATAATCTGTCTCTCACAGGACCAGCAGGAACCTCACCCTCTAGAAGTATGTGATGATTTTAGAACAATAATCTGTCCCTTACAGCACCAGCAGGAACCTCTCCCTATAGAACTAGGAGATGATTTTAGAACAATAATCTATCCCTTACAGCACCAGCAGGAACCTCTCCCTATAGCACTAGGAGATGATTTTAGAACAATAATCTATCCCTCACAGCACCAGCAGGAACCTCTCCCTCTAGCAGCAGCAGATGATTTTAGAACAATAATCTGTCCCTCACAGGAGCAGCAGGAACCTCTCCCTCTAGCAGCATGTGATGATCTTAGAACAATAATCTGTCCATCACAGCACCAGCAGGAACCTCTCCCTCTAGCAGTATGTGATAATTTGAGAACAATAATCTGTCCTTTACAGCACCAGCAGGAAACTCTCCAAATAGAACTAGGAGATGATTTTAGAGCAATAATCTGTCCCTTACAGCACCAGCAGGAACCTCTCCCTATAGCACTAGGAGATGATTTTAGAACAATAACCTGTCCCTCACAGCACCAGCAGGAACCTCTCCCTATAGCAGTAGGAGATGATTTTAAAACAATAATCTGTCCCTCACAGGAGCAGAAGGAACCTCTCACTCTAGCAGTATGTGATGATTTTAGAACAATAATCTGTCCCTCACAGCACCAGCAGGAACCTCTCTCTATAGCAGTATGTGATGATTTGAGAACAATAATCTGTCCCTTACATCACCAGCAGGAACTTCTCCCTATAGAACTAGGAGATGATTTTAGAACAATAATCTGTCCCTCACAGGAGCAGCAGGAACCTCTCCCTCTAGCAGTATGTGATGCATTTAGAACAATAATCTGTCCCTCACAGCACCAGCAGGAACCTCACCCTCTAGCTGTATGTGATGATTTTAGAGCAATTATCTGTCCCTTACAGCACCAGCAGGAACCTCTCCCTATAGAAGTAGGAGATGATTTTAGAACAATAATCTATTCCTTTACAGCACCAGCAGGAACCTCTCCCTATAGCAGTAGGAGATGATTTTAGAACAATAATCTGTCCCTCACAGGAGCAGCAGGAACCTCTCACTCTAGCAGTATGTTATGATTTTAGAACAATAATCTGTCCCTCACAGCACCAGCAGGATCCTCTCCCTCTAGCAGTATGTGATGATTTGAGAACAATAATCTGTCCCTTACATCACCAGCAGGAACTTCTCCCTATAGAACTAGGAGATGATTTTAGAACAATAATCTGTCCCTCACAGCACCAGCAGGAACCTCCCCCTCTAGCTGTATGTGATGATTTTAGAGCAATTATCTGTCCCTTACAGCACCAGCAGGAACCTCTCCCTATAGAACTAGGAGATGATTTTAGAACAATAATCTGTCACTTACAGCACAAGCAGGAGCCTCTCCCAATAGAACTGGGAGATGATTTTAGAACAATTATCTGTCCCTCACAGGAGCAGCAGGAACCTCTCCCTATAGAACTAGTAGATGATTTTAGAACAATAATCTGTCCCTCGCAGCACCAGCTGGAACCTCTCCCTCTAGCAGTATGTGATGATTTTAGAACAATAATCTGTCCCTCACAGCACCAGCAGGAACCTCTCCCTCTAGCAGTATGTGATGATTTGAGTACAATAATCTGTCCTTTACAGCACCAGCAGGAACCTCTCCCTATAGAACTAGGAGATGATTTTAGAACAATAATCTGTCCCTTACAGCACAAACAGGAACCTCTCCCTATAGCACTAGGAGATGATTTTAGAACAATAATCTGTCCCTCACAGGAGCAGCAGGAACCTCTCCCTATAGCAGTAGGAGATGATTTTAGAACAATAATCTGTCCCTCAAAGGAGCAGGAGGAACCTCTCCCTCTAGCAGTATGTGATGATTTTAGAACAATAATCTGTCCCTCACAGCACCAGCAGGAACCTCTCCCTCTAGCAGTATGTGATGATTTGAGAACAATAAGTGTATGACGATCTCCCTCTCCAAGGACGACCACGACACTCCCTGTCTAATAACAAGATTTTAGTAGTGTATGACGATCTCCCTCTCCAAGGAGGACGAGGAAACTCCCTGTCTAATAACAAGATTTTAGTAGAGGATGACGATATCCCTCTCCAAGGACGACGAGGACACTCCCTGTCTAATAACAAGATTTTAGTAGAGGATCACGATATCCCTCTCCAAGGACAAACACGACATTCCCTGTCTAATAACAAGATTTTAGT
>BLSH010223896.1:1465005-1481033 GCA_018402905.1 Glandirana rugosa | reverse complement strand
GATGCTGGGGCTGTATACAGCCCCAGCATCACAGGACAGAGTATACAGCCCCAGCATCACAGGACAGGAGTATACAGCCCCAGCATCACAGGACAGAGTATACAGCCCCAGCATCACAGGACAGAGTATACAGCCCCAGCATCACAGGACAGGAGTATAAGCTCAGCATCACAGGACAAATTATACTGCACAATCATCACAGTAGAGGGGTATACAGCTCAGCATCACAGACAGGAGTATACAGCTCAGCATCACAGACAGGAGTATACAGCCCAGCATCATAGGTAGGATATATATCCAGTATCACAGGTAGGATATACAGCCAGTATCACAGGTAGGTAGGGGTATAAAGCCCAGTATCACAGGTAGGTTGGGGTATATAGCCCAGTATCAGAGGTAGGTAAGGGTATATAGACCAGTATCAGGACCGTCTTTAACCACTTCATACCCGGAAGGATTTCTCACTTTAGGACCAGAGCACTTTTTGCGATTCGGCACTGTGTCGCTTTAACTGACAATTGCGCGGGCGTGCAACGTTGTTCCCAAACGAAGTTTGCGTCCTTTTTTCCCCACAAATAGAACTTTCTTTTGGTGGTATTTGATCACCTCTGCGTCATTTCTGATCGCCACTATAAACAAAAGAAGAGCATCAATTTTGCAAAAAAAAAACATATTTCTTACTTTTTGCTAAAATCCAAATCCAAAAAAAAAATATAAAAAAACATTTTTTTTCCATTAGTTTTGCCCGATTTATATTCTTCCTCATATTTTTGGGGAAAAAAATCGTAATCGGCGCTTATTGATTGGTTTGCACAAAGGTGGCCGTGTTTACAGATGATGAGAATTCATTTCTGGTTTTTATTTTTTACTAGTAATGGTGGCGATCTGCTATTTTTAGCGGTACTGCGATATTGCAGCGGACATGTCGGACCATTTTGACACTTTTTTTGGGACCATTGGCATTTATACAGCGATCAGTGCTATAAAAATGCACTGATTACTGTGTAAATGCCATTGGCAGTGAAGGGGTTAACCTGGAAGGGGCGCTCTAAGGGTTAACTGTGTTCCCTGGGCTTTTTCTAACTGTATGTGGGCTGCCCTGGCTGGGAGAAGGGAGTGATCATGGCTTCCATAAACAGGAAGCCTGTGATCACAGCCCTTCCCCCTCTAACAGAACGGAGATCCGTGTTTACATACACGGACATCCATTCTCTCACTGCGGGGGGGCCATCGCAGGTAGCCGGCAGCGATCGAGTCCGCCCTACCCACTCCCTGGCCCCCCCGAACACAGTGAGTACGCGAGCGCATCTCCGGCAGCGCGTGCTCACAATACTAGTTATCGCGGCCGCCGTCCTGATGGCGTTTCGCGATAACGAGCCATCTTGCCACCATCACTCTGCGGCGGTCGGCAAGTGGTTAAGGCAGGGCAAAAGGGGAAGCTGCCCTGGGCCCCATCGTTGTTGTGGGGCCCAAAGCAGCTGCCTCATACTTGCCAACTATCTTACTCAGCTTACTTACGTCAACAGGTTACTATAAATATCCTGCATTGATATGTAAATATCGGCTGCATTAATATGGTAATAGTGGCGGACCGGTGACATTGATATGTAAATAGAGGCGGCATTCATATGTATATCATGCCCCCTGAGGTCATATCCACCATCACTTCTGCTGAATGCTGCCCACTGGGGAGGTAAAGATTCTCCAAGTCTATGTATCACAGTACATGCACAAAATTGTTTTAAATAAGGAATGATTGTATGTATATTTTGATGTAAATCTCGATTGGCATACTTCTTTTATCTTTTTGTATAAATAGATTTTGAGATTTTTTTATGATGGTATTTTGTATTATATGGAACTGCCGCTAAAAGTCCCACTTATGTACTGGGGGGGGGTACTTTTTTTCAAATACTGGGGAGGTAAAGGGGGCCAGTGTGAAGGTCCCCCTTACATTGGTTGTCAGTATAAATTCTTCATTACATTGGTGATCAGTGTACATTTCCCTTTACATTGGTGGCAAGTGCAGAATTGCCCTTACATCGGTGGTCAGTGTAAATCCCCCCTAGCATTGGTGGTTGCTGTAAATCCCCCCCTAACATTGGTGGTCGATGTAGAAGTGTCACCTTACATTGGTGGTCAGTACAAATCTCCTCGACAATGGTTGTCAGTGCAAATTCCCCCTTACATGGAGGTCATTGTATATTCCCCCTTACACTGGTGTTTGGTGTAAATGCCTCTATTACATTGGTGTCAGTGTAGAAATCCCTCTTTATATTGGTGGGTGACTTAAAATCCCCGTTACATGGTGGTCAGTGCAAATTCCCCCTCACATTGGTGGTCAGTGTAAATCCCCCCTCACATTTGTGGTCAGTGTAGAATCCCCCACTATATACTTGCCAAAGATTTCCAGCTTTGCTCTACATGATTCAGTATTTGCCACAGTATACTGCCTCCTAACTAATCCCCATCCCCCCACCACTGCCACTGATCCCATCAACCCCCCAGCATTGTCACTAATCACACCTCCCTCCCCCCAGTATTTCCAGTGATCCCAGGAGTCCTAGGATCCCAAGGAGTTTTCTGTCCATTGATGGGTCCCCTCACCTCCCCAGTCCATGGTATGCAGGCAGTGAGGAGATGATGTGCTGTAACCATTAGCAACAGATCAGTGAGCAGTACTGATGTGCACTAACCTCTTGCAACCAATCATTGAGCAGTAAGGATATGCAGTAACCTCTAGCAACCAATCATTGAACAGTAAGGATATGCAGTAACCTCTAGCAACCAATCAGTGAGCAGTATTGATGTACAGTAATCTCTAGCAACCAATCAACAAGCAGAAGTCACGTGCTGTAACCTCTAGCAAATAATCAGTGAGCCATAATGTGTGCTGTAACCCCTAGCAGCCAGTCAGTGAGCGGTAATGATACACTGTAACCTCTGGCAACCAATCACAGTCGCTGCCTGATCTGATTCAGTAAACTGATTTTGAGCCTATCTGCTATATATTGTATGACTCAGAGCAGGTGGAGAGCAAAATTACATGGAAAAGGGGGGCCAAAAAAATGTTTGCCCAGGGTCCAATCAATATTAAAGATGACCCTGCCCAGTATCACAGGTAGGTAGGGGTATATAGCCCAGTATGGCAGGTAGGTAGGTGAATATCGCCCAGTATGACAGGTAGGTAGGGGTATATAGCCAGTATCACAGGTAGGTAGGGGTATATAATGTAGAAAGAAGAAGAATGGTGACACTCCGTAGCAATGTCCAAAGCCTGAAATATTTATTTAAATGTTGCCAGAAATACAATGATAGACATGTTTCACTCGAGATGCCCGAGCTTCCTCATTATAAAGAAGACTGTGTGGATGCCTATTACTTGAAGGTGGACCCACCCAGGGCACACCCTCACTCAGCTGGCAGGAATCCACACAATGAGACCAGACATGTATGCAATTAATAAAGATAAAAACATTTATATTAAAGAGACTATCTAAAGCCTAAACAAAGGCTTGCTAAAATATTGTAGACATGTAATACATTATACAATGAATCAAAAAGAGAAAGAAAAACATTTATAGAAAAAAACACCAACATTTACGTGCACACAATACATGGTACAATCACTGAATGGAATCGATGAATGGGAATTGTCATTAACGTCTTGGAAAGATAATTTGTACATATACTTTCCATTCCTCTTGCTTCCATGTATTGTGTGCATACAACACCAACAATTGTGTGAAGTTTTGGTTGGTTGCAGATCAATGTAACAAAATGAACCCATTTCATATTTACATACACTTCTACTCCATGTAAGAAAAATATCTGAAGATGCAAGAAAAACATTTTGTGCGTCCATAAAAAAAGTGTCAAACAATAAAAGAAATAGAAATAACCAAAACAGAATAAATATACACATACACACCAAAATGATCAGTAAATGTATGGACTAGAAGATCAACAAAAAGATCTGATATAGAATGAACTTGAACCATTCAATCACATCATTGGGCATACAAATGCCCCTAGATAGTATATATGGCCATATCAAGATCTCAAAAATCAGTAACCAAGGGACAAACGAAAACAATTCTCAATTGTTAGCTTCTTATTTTGAAGGAGTAGTAAAGCACCCATCAGAAAACACCTGCAGCTAAATTATGTTGGGATATGACCTACACTGCTACATTAACCCCAAAGGTACCCTACTCATGAAAGTGTGTGATATCCCATTCATAATTTAAGCCTAGAGGCATACGAGTCTTAAAATGGAATATCCAAAACGCCTCCCTCTTAAGCCTCGTACACACGGTTCGACGATCGTATACAACAGGTCGTATGAACGACCGTTGTATGCTAAATCAACTGTTAGTACACGCGAGTAGAACAGCCGACGTACGACGGTCATACAACAGAAGTTGTATGAGCAGATTAGAAAACTTGGTAGTACCAACAAGCGGTCGTACGACCGTTGTATCGTGTGTACAGAGAAGTTGGTCCAACAAGTTACATTGTGCAAAACACGCATGCTCAGAAGTCAGGAACGGTCAGGCACAAATTACAGGCACCTGAACGTTCTCTTTATACGTTCATAACACGTCACTACATTCAGCTTGGTCGTACGATCGTGTAGTGCATGTCAGTATGCTAGATACAACAGCCAACATACGATTTGGTCCGTTCGTCATACGACCGGGTGTACGAGGCTTTACAGAGGAGTTGAAATACATCCCCTCCTTTGTTTAGACTTTAGATAGTCTCTTTGATATAAATGTTTTTATCTTTATTAATTGCATACATGTCTGGTCTAATTGTGTGGATTTCTGCCAACTGAATGAGGGTGAGCCCTGGGTGGGTCCACCTTCAAGTAATAGGCATGCACACAGTTTTCTTTATAATGAGGAAGCTCGAGCGTCTCCAGTGAAACATGTCTACCACTGTATTTCTGGCAACATTTAACCACTTCACCCCCGGAAGGATTTCCAACTGTAGAACCAGAGCACTTTTTGCGATTCAACACTGCGTCGCTTTAACTGACAAGTGCGACGTTGTACCCAAACAAAATTTGCGTCCTTTTTTCCCACAAATAGAGCTTTCTTTTGGTTGTATTTGGTCACCTCTGCTTCATTTCTGATCGCCGCTATAAACAAAAAAAGAGCGACAATTTTGCAAAAAAAATATATTTCTTACTTTTTGCTAAAATACAAATCCAAAAAAATATAAAAAAACAAAATGTATTCATCCGTTTTAGGCGATTTATATTCTTCCTCATATTTTTGTTAAAAAAAAAAAAAAAAAAATCGCAATCGGCGTTTATTGATTGGTTTTCGCAAAAGTTGCCGCGTTTACAAACCATGAGAATTAATTTCTGGCGTTTTTACATTTTTTTTTTTTACTAGTAATGGTGGCGATCTGCGATTTTTATCAGGACTTTGATATTGGGGTGGACATGTTGGACATTTTTGACACTTTTTTGGGACCAATGACATTTATACAGCAATCAGACATTTAAATATCCACTGATTTCTCTGTAAATGTCATTGGCAGTGAAGGGGTTAACCTGCAGGGGGGGGGGATCTAGGGGTTAACTGTGTCCCCTAGGCCTGTTCTAACTGTGAGGGGGCTGGGCTGTCAGGGGCATAAGAGATCTAACTGATACTTCGGCGGTTCCCCGTTCTTTCCCTCTAGCAGCTCATCGCAGCTCGCCGGCAGACATCGGGCCCGCCTAAGCTGCGGGCACACTCGCGCAGAGTGGCGGGCATACTTATTTACGGCGATACGCAGAATAGAGCCACACTGCCGCAGTAAAAAGGTCGGGAACCGGTTCAATAAATATTTCAAGCTTTGGACATTGCTACGGAGTGCCACCATTCTTCTTCTTTCTACAATGTATCCACTGAGGCAAACCGGGGTGAGCACCTGTCAGCTGTCCACCTCTGGCCTGAGCGGTGTGCACCTTCCTGTAGGTAGGGTTATACAGCCAGTATCACAGGTAGGTAGGGGTATAAAGCCCAGTATCACAGGTAGGTAGGTGTATATAGGCGTATATAGGCAATATCATAGGTAGGTAGGGGTATATAGCCCAGTATTATAGGTAGGTAGGGGTATATAGCCCAGTATCACAGGTAGGTAGGGGTATATAGCCCAGTATCACAGGTAGTTAGGGGTATATAGCCAGTATCACAGGTAGGTAGGGGTATATAGCCCAGTATCACAGGTAGGTAGGGGTATATAGCCAGAATCACAGGTAGGTAGGCGTATATAGCCTGGCTCCTGATGTGAAAATAGCGAAAATTCATTCGCTATCGTCACACAATTGGGTGGGATATAGGCGTATATAGGCAATATCATAGGTAGGTAGGGGTATATAGCCCAGTATCATAGGTAGGTAGGGGTATATAGCCCAGTATCACAGGTAGGTAGGGGTATATAGCCCAGTATCACAGGTAGGTAGGGGTATATAGCCCAGTATCACAGGTAGGTAGGGGTATATAGCCAGTATCACAGGTAGGTAGGGGTATATAGCCCAGTATCACAGGTAGGTAGGGGTATATAGCCAGAATCACAGGTAGGTGGGGGTATATAGCCTGGTTCCTATTGTGAAAATAGTGAAAATTCATTCGCTATCGTCACACAAGTGGGTGGGATCGGGGCGCACTCTCTGCACCCCGAGCCCACCCTACTTTGAAGCCGATTAGAGCCTCTGGTTCTAATCACATGCTTCAAAGGAAACACTCCCCGCATATCCCCGCAATTGTAATCTATGCGTCCAGCGTCCTGAAATGGGCCGGGCGCATGGATAGGGGGCGGCGGAGGTGTTGGGGGCGGCGCCCATGCGCCCTTAATGCACGGGCCCCTACAATGTATGGGTGACGTTACTCTGGAATTTTTTGTATATTCAGGAGCTTTTTTTTTTACACAAAATATTTTTGTATTTGCGCTGATTGTCAAAATCCACTTTTACTTATGGTATGGTAAAGGTAAAGTGCAGGTGGCTCCTGCACTTTACAGGATCTACAGAGGAGTAGTATTGTCACTCCAACACGTTGCTCCTCTGGTTTGGACAACAAACATCTCTTCCACTCATTATTCCAATTATATATTGTGGGAGACTTACTATAGTTAACAGAAGACAGCTGGGAAAGCTGATAACTTTTTCTGAGATTTCAGTTCAGTGCACTGGAATTCTATAGCTGGATCAACAAGTATTTTGCTGCACTGTACATTTTGTAATAAGCAGTGGTGGCTGGCGCTCCATTTTTTGGGGGGGAGCGGGGGTGCAAACAAGTCGCTCTGCCGTTCGGTTAATCGATCAGTCAAACCCCCCCTTCGCTCGCTCGTTCATCCGCTCACCAGCCCAAAACTTACCGCATCTAGATCACAGGCAGCTTTGGCTCCTTCCTGCTTCTCCTCCTCCTCGGCGACAGCTTTCTCCTCGGCAGCTTCACTCTGCGTCTTTGGCTTCACGACGGCTTCCTCCTCGGAGGCTTCCCTGCTCTGTGCCTGGAACACACCCTTTTTTGAAGCTAATTAGAGCTTCTAAAAAAAAAAAAACATTGGAATCCATGCGTCCGGCACCCTGCATGGAGATTAGGGGCTGGGCGCATGGATTAGGGGGCCCCTTATGGATGGGCTGCCACCGGTACTAAGGGAACTAATGCAGCAACCACCGCAATGTTAGATTTTTGTTCTTGGGTTTAGATATACCTTAATTAACCACTTCAGCCCTGGAAGGATTTCCCCCTTTAGGACCAGAGCACTTTTTGCAATTCGGCACTGCGTCGCTTTAACTGACAATTGCGCGTTCATGCAACATTATACACAAATTAACTTTTTTTCCCACAAATAGAGCTTTCGTTTGGTGATATTTGATTACTTCTGCGTCATTTCTGATCAACACTATAAACAAAAAAAGAGCAACAATTTTGCAAAAAAACAATTTTTTCTTACTTTTTGCTAAAATACAAATCCAAAAAAAAAATATAAAAAAAAACATTTTTTTTTTATCGGTTTTGGCCGATTTATATTCTTACTCATATTTTTGGTAAACATAAAATCACAATCAACGTTTATTGATTGGTTTGCGCAAAAGTTGCAGCGTTTACAAATGATGAGAATTAATTTCTGGGGTCTTTATTTATATTTTACTAGTAATGGCAGCGATCTGCGATTTTTATGGTACTGCGATATTGTGGCGGACATGTCGGACCATTTTGACACTTTTTTGGGACCATTGGCATTTATACAGCGATCAGTGCTATGAAAATGCACTGATTACTGTGTAAATGCCATTGGTAGTGAAGGGGTTAACCTGGAGGGGGCACTCTAAGGGTTAACTGTGTTCCCTCAGTGTGTTCTAACTGTATGTGGGCTGGGCCGGCAGGGGGAGGGGAGTGATCACGGCTTCCATATACAGGAAGCCTGTGATCACATCCCTTCCCCCTCTGTCAGAACGGAGATCCATGTTTACAAACACGGACCTCCGTTCTCTCACTGCGGGGGGGGGGGGGGGTCATCGCGGGTAGTCGGTGGAGATCGAGTCCGCCCTACCCGCTCCCTGGCCCCCCCCGTAACACAGGGAGCGTGCCCAAGAGTATTGACTCGTTATTGCGGCCGCCGTCAGGTGACGACGGTTTGCGATAAGGAACCACTTTGCCACCGTCAAGCCACGGCAGTCGGTTGGGAAGTGATTAAAAGACTTAAACTAAGTACCATCCTCTGTGCTGCAATTAGCTGAAGTAAAATTATGTTGGAATTAATTTATGTGTCTTATTGAAGAGTTAAGTTGCCTGTGGATGGTGGCAAGTCAGCAGGTGATCATACTGTCCGGACAGACTAGATCTAATGAGGTATGTCAATGCATAAAGCACCATTGGAAGCAGAACATATGCAAATGATTCTTACTGAAGCAAGAAATGGCTACGCAAAGAAAGGACAAAACTGACAGGTGTACAATAGCCAGGCTCCATAATGTTCTGAGAAAAGGCTTCCAATTTAATTGACTAGAGTGGCTGTTTCCACATTATACTTTACTATGTAAGATGCTCTCAAACAAACAATACCCTCTAATCAGCATTGTGCCCGGTTATCTCCATTCACTCCCTGGCAGTTACTCTCACTGATGACTATGCAGAGCCAGTGACACTCTGTACTCATGGGATGATCTGAGGGTGTTGCATAAATCAGCAGATTAATATCTGTTGTTGGAGTCACAACCATGTCAATGACACCACTTTCAGAATACTATCCAGGTTCAGTTGAGAACACAGGAGCAGTAGTGATGATAATAAAAGTTTAGGTTAGGATAACACCCTGAACATCAAAAGCTCAGCAGGGCCGGGTCCAAAGTAACAGAGAAATAAATGAGTAAGCTGTTAGCTGATATGCAGAACATGAACAAGTACTATTTGTCATATCAAATCGTTTATTGGAACAGTGGTAGCATTGCTTGTAGATTTCCTTGTGTGTGAGGAAATAGTTTGCGCCCCTCTTAAAAGTTCATTATTTTTGCTCCATGCACATGGCACCCAACCAGGGCTCTTCTCCTACAGGTGCTCACATGGCCCCTGAAGCATCTTGTGCCTTCCACTGCAACTACCATTTTTTTTAGTTCCTTTTTAGATTTTACCATATATTACCCCTTTCCTGTCAGCTGTCCTCACTGGCATTACAGAGCATTTACAGTATAAAGTATTCAGACCCCCTTCGCTGGTTTCAGTTTTGTTGTGTTGTAGCCTGTCAATTACTACAGCTGTTTAACCACTTCAGCCCCGGAAGGATTTCACACTTTAGGACCGGAGCCCTTTTTGCGATTCAGCACTGCGTGGCTTTAACTGACAATTGCGCGGTCGCGCGATGTTGTATCCAAACAAAATTTGCGTCCTTTTTTTCCCACAAATAGAGCTTTCTTTTGGTGGTATTTGATCACCGCTGCGTCATTTCTGATCGCCGCTATAAACAAAAGAAGAGCAACAATTTTGCAAAAAAAAAACAAATTTCTTACTTTTTGCTAAAATACAAATCCAAAAAAAAAAATATAAAAAAACATTTTTTTTCATCGGTTTTGGCCGATTTATATTCTTCCTCATATTTGTGATTAAAAAAATCGCAATCAGCGTTTATTGATTGGTTTGCGCAAAAGTGGTCGCGTTTACGGATGATGAGAATGAATTTCTGGGGTTTTTATTTTTTTTTATTTTTTACTAGTAATGGCGGCGATCTGCGATTTTTAGCGGTACTGCGATATTAGGGCAGACATGTCGGAACATTTTGACACTTTTTTGGGACCATTGGCATTTATACAGCGATCAGTGCTATAAAAATGCACTGATTACTGTGTAAATGCCATTGGCAGTGAAGGGGTTAACCTGCAGGGGGCGCTCTAAGGGTTAACTGTGTTCCCTGGGCGTGTTCGTACTGTATGGGGGCTGCACTAACAGGGGAAGGGAAGTGATCACAGCTTCCGTGTAAAGGAAGGCTGTGATCACAGTCCTTCCCCCTCTCACAGAACGGAGGTCCGTGTTTACTTACACGGACCTCCGTTCTTTCACTCCGGGGGGGGGGCATCGCGGGTAGCCGGCGGCAATTGAAGCCGCCGCACCCGCTCCCTGGCCCCCCCGAACACACTGTGCGCGATCTGGCAGCCCCCGTCGTATGACGGCGTTTTGCCTTAAAGAGCCACCTTGTCGCCGTCAGATGCTGATCGGTGGTCGGCAAGTGGTTAAAGAGAAAAAATAATTTAATCTACACTCAGTACCCCATGATCACAAGGTGAAAACAGAATTTTAGAAATGTTGGCAGATGTATGAAGAAATAAAAACTGAAATATGACATTGGCATACGTTTTCAGACCCTTTGCAACAACACTTATAATTAGGTTAGGTGCCTCCCATTTCTCTTGATTGTAGTTGTGATGTTGCTACACCTTGATTGCAGTCTATCTGTGGTAAATTACACACATTGTTTGGACATGATTTGTGCAAGGAACAGACCTGGGGAAGGCTGCAAAAAACATTTCTGCTGCACTGAAGGTTCCCAAGAGCACAGTGGCCTCCATAATTCTTGAATGGCACAACAAGGTCTCTTCCAAGAGCTGGTTGCCCAGCAAAACTAAGCAATCGGGGGAGAAGGGCCTTAGTAAGAGAGGTGATCAAGAACCCGGTGGTCACTCTGACTGAGCTCCAGAGATCCTGTATGGAGATGGGAAAAAGTTCTAGAAGGGCAACCATCACTGCAGCCGATCTGGGCTTTATGGCAGAGTGACTAGACAGAAGCCTATCCTCAGTGCAAAAAAACAGGAAAGCCCGCTTGGAGTCTGCAAAAAAGCTCCTGAAGGACTCCCACAATGTGAGGAACAAGATTCTCTGGTCTGATGAAACCAAGATTGAACTGTTTGGCCTCAATTCTAAACATTATGTCTAGAGGAAACCAAGCACCACTCATCACCTGCCCAATACCATCCCAACAATGAAGCATGGTGGTGGCAGCATCATGCTGTGGGGTGTTTTTTAGCAGCAAGGACTGGGAGTAGGGTTGCCACATCATCCCTTTAATCCAGGACACATATGAATTACACAGGTTCTGAGGCTAATTTAATGCAGATACGGCACCAAGTGAGTTTAACCACTTCAGCCCCGGAAGGATTTCCCACTTTAGGACCAGAGCACTTTTTGCGATTCGGCACTGCGTCGCTTTAACTGATAATTGTGCGGTTGTGCGACGTTGTACCCAAACAAAATTTGCGTTCTTTTTTTTCCATTGGTTTTGGGTGATTTATATTCTTCCTCATATTTTTGGGGGAAATCGGCGTTTATTGATTGGTTTGCGCAAAAGTTGCCATGTTTACGAATGATGAGAATTCATTTCTGGGGTTTTTATTTATTTATTTATTTTTTTACAAGTAATGGAGGCGATCTGCGATTTTTAGCGGTACTGCGATATTGCAGCCGACATGTCGGACCATTTTGGCACTTTTTTTGGGACCATTGGCATTTATACAGTGATCAGTGCTATAAAAATGCACTGATTACTGTGTAAATGCCATTGGCTGTGAAGGGGTTAACATGGAGGGGGTGCTCTAAGGGTTAACTGTGTTCCCTGTTCTAACTGTATGTGCGCTGCCCTGGCTGGGGAAAGGGGATGATCACGGAAGCCTGTGATTATTACCCTTCCCCCTTCAACAGAATGGAGATCCATGTTTACATACATGGACCTCTGTTCTTTCAGTGCGGGGGAGCCATTGTGAGCGGCGATCGAGTCCGCCCTACCTGCTCCCTGGCTCCCCCCCGAACACAGTGAGCGCGCGAGCGCATGCTCACAATGCTAGTTATCGCGGCCGCCGTCCTGTGACGGCGTTTCTCGATAACGAGCCACCTTGCCGCCGTCACGCTGCGGCGGGCGGTCGGCAAGTGGTTAATTACCACCTTAATCAGCCACAGAACCTGTGTAATTAATATGTGTCCTGGATTAAAGGGATGATGTGGCAACCCTAACTGGGAGTCAGGGTTGAGAGAAAGCTGAATGGAGCAAAGTACAGCGATACCCTTAATGAAAATCTGTTCCACAGCACTCAGGACCTCAGACTGGGCCGAAGATTCACCTTCCAATATGACAACAATCCTAAGCACACAGCCAAGACAATAAGGTAATGGCTTAGGGACAACTTTGTGAATGTCCTACAGTGGCCCAGCCGGAGCCCTGACTTAAACCCTATTGAACATCTCTGGAGAGATCTGAAAACAGCTGTACATTGATAGTCCCCATCCAACCTGTGCATTTAACATGTATTTTCATGCATTGCATTGCATTACATTACATTGCATTTTTGTGCGCATTGGCATGCATTTTCATTTCATTTGTTACAAATGGACAGATCCCTGGATGGGTCTAAACAGTAACAACAATTTATTTATATCTTTACTTTCAGTTGTATTGCATTCCTTTGCATTTACATGCATTCATGTGCATTGCATTAAAATGCAGACAGGTTGCATTTTAATGCAACATACTGCAACCCACATGGGCACAACATTGTGGTGTGAATGAGGCACATAGAAAATCACTTTTTTCTATGTGCCCTTGCAGTGACCTACGCTTATCCAGTGCAGAAAGATGCAGGTCACTGTAAATGAGGTGGGGACCCTCTTCCATCCTGATCATCTGGCCTAATATGTCCATCCCCATAAGGTTCCCTGTACTTCTAGCCCTTTTAGCCTGATAAGGGTTTTAGCCCTTACTCTATCCAAAATAAAAAAACTAAAGTTTTGGCTACATTATCATTATATGTGGAGTACCCACATTTAACTTTTTTATTTTCATTAAATGTATCCTTGGTAATGCATTAGGCGTGTGTGCCTTCCTTCTGTTTTGTTTTCTAGTCACTTTCGGATTTCCCCATCCGAGGAGAGCAGCATTCGTCTGGTCCATTGTCCTTTGTTATTCCGGTTGCCTACCATCTTGAAGGTCCTTAGCGCTGGAATTGACTATTTTTTTACTCAATGATTTGTACTGCCTGTCTGCAGCCAACTGGAAACACCTTGTATTCTTTGCAGAAATAAGCTGATCTAGGTGGTTTACGTCCTGGGATGGTGAAGTAAATGAGGCGTATACATCCCAAAAATTTTCTCCATACATGGCTATGCTAAAAATGATACACCCATCATAAGAGATGGATGAAACCCTGGCCTGTGACTAGTACTACCTAGGGTTGCCACATCATCCCTTTAATCCAGGACACATACTAATTACACAGGTTCTGTGGCTGATTAAGGTAGTAATAAAATTCACCTGGTGCCTTATCTGCATTAAATTAGCCACAGAACCTGTGTAATTCATATGTGTCCTGGATTAAAGGGATGATGTGGCAACCCTAGTACTACCAGGTATACAGTGATTACGTTTTATGAGTTCCATCAAATTCTTTATTGAATTCACCTGTTTTCTGGCCTTTTGACAGAGCAGATATCGGCTACATGAGGGAAGCACTGACTAGTTTCCTCACTTTATTTCCTGTACTTTCAACCCTGCCTGCCAGAATTAGGTTTACACGTATGTCACAGAAACCACTGAAGTGCATCAACATCATGGTCTAGTTAGAACTGATCAAGTGGAGCTGTGTGAACATTGTGTATAAGTGTTCCTGAAGCCTCAGGGCAGCACTCCTGTGTGTATATAAGTGATGCTGAAGGCAAGGTGAGGAGCACTTACATTACATTAGCAGGAGGCATGGGCGTCGCAGAAAGTTTCTGTCAGAAACCCATACACAACACAAGCTACTTTGCTTTTAGTTTGCTCTAAACATGCATTGAAGCTGTTAGACCTCTGGTACCCTATGTACTACTGTAGGTTTGCAATGTACAATGTGAGCACACATATAAGAGGGAAGTGCTCAAGACCTATTCGCCCTGAAGCTATAACTGACTGGAAATTCACTGACAGCGGGCTCACTCTGCCTTCACAGGGGGGCCTATGCTGGGGAGGGCAGTTGGTGAGAACATCACCCCCTTCCTCGGACCTACTCCGGCCATCAAGTGCTCCCCCCCATATTTTTGATACATCTCTGGCCTTCATTCCCTTCCCCACCCCCTCCCCTTGATAGGTCAATATGAGCCGACTCTGAATAATGAGTTGAGAGTTATACAGCACATCAAGTGCACCTCTCGATCCAAAGCCTCAGGCTACACTTGGGATTAGTGTTCTTGTCATGGAAGGTTTCCTGTGACAATTGCACTACATAATTAGAGGTCCTTCGATGGACCGAAGCTCCCTTGAGCATCCTGACAACAGGAGTCTCCTGAAGTAAGGAACTCAGTGTGAATATTTATGTATTGCATACAATATGATTGTGACTTGGTCTTTTGTTGTTCTAGTCTTTATATTCGAAACTGCTAAAACTGAGTAATGTTCAAGATAATTGTATGACCGGTAAAATTCTAATAAATCATTTATGGAGAAAAAAAAAAAAAAAGAGGGAAGTGCATGAGAGGGAGTGTGACTTGAGGGAAATGACACTATGGTCTGCGCCCACTCCATATATGCAGAGCAGACACAGACACAGTCAGTCCAATCAGGTCTGCCTGAATAATGGACAAGTGGACCTGATTGGACCATTCATGGGAAAATGCCTAATGTGCGATGTGATATATATTAAGAATGATTTATTATATATATACACACATTCCAATTGTGCTTGGATAAATTTGTGCAAGCTGTTTGTCTTGGTGATGGCACACTGAAGTCAAAGCAAAGTACACACTATCTGCTTACCTCTTAAACATGCACTTGTCATCTGCTAGAGATTTGCAGCCACTTCACTCAAATAGTTACAATGCATGTATAGCAGCTTTCTCCCAAGGGCGGCCTTGCACCTCTCTGCCTGTTCAGGTACCAACCACAGCAACCCCTAGTATGCAAATAATAACGTACACTATAGTGCATTACCAGGACATACTGCACTGCTTTAATAAAGTCATGTACTTACAGCAAACTTTACTGGGATAAAGCAACACATTGTTTACTTATCCTGGTATTGCACTTTAGTGTGCTTTATTTTTTGCATATATGGGGTTCCCTGTGGTTGGTAGCAGACCAAGTTACTATAACCACAGTGTTGCTTTTTCAGCAAAGTTATTGTAAATATCCAGCAGATAACAAGCACATGTGACCTCATAAGTTTAAGAGGTGACATTTTTTGGTACGTAAATGGTATGTGCTTTGTCTTGGTGATGGTACACTGAAATGGGTGCAAACAGCCTGCACAAATTTATCACAGTGCAGTTTTATTTGATTTTTTTTTTGTGTGTGAAATGTATGTTTTGTGCCTATTATTTATTGTACTAGCACTTTTGAATGTACATATATTAATTATTAATATCATCTATCACACTATATAGCACGTTATTGTGGTACACTTGGGGTATATACGTTTTTTATTTCGTGTGATTTCACGTTATGGTCCTATTCATTTGTTACACAACGAAATAGGGTCATTTCAAACGACATTCATGTACTGAAATAATTTCGTC
>BLSH010223896.1:1403399-1416693 GCA_018402905.1 Glandirana rugosa | reverse complement strand
GGTCTGCCCAGCTGGGGGAAGGAGAGTGTTGGGTGGAAGAGTGGAGATGTAGTAGAGGTTGCTGAGGCCTCACCTGGGAGCCCCTTGTCTGGGGGGGTGACCTTGAGGCCTGGTGGTTCGGGTGCAGCCAGGAGTGGAGAAGAGATCCTGGAGCAGCACCAGGGAGCAGGAGAGAAACTGAGAGGCTGCAGTAAAGACTCTTTAAAAGATCCTCCGGTGGTGTTGTCAGTGAGTGGCCACCCTGGGAGCTGGAAAGCGGACTGGAGCAGGCTGGGAGGATACAGTGGACAGTCTGTGGAGGTCAGAGGAGCCAGTCAGGGAAGCAAGGTCACTGGGCAGTGGAGCAGGCTGAAGCAGCCAGAAGGGCTGAGGTAGCCTGGAAGAGCATGGGCTGGGATCAGTAGTCCATCGAACCCTATCTAGCACCAACTTACTCAGCTGCACTTTGAGGGCCCGTAGCTTTACAATCTGAAGGCCTGTGGCCCTTGCCTGTAATGGGCGGTCCAGAGGTCCTGCAAACAGAGACGCAGGCCTTACCATGTGCTAGCTAGGCTGGAGGAAGATGTAATGGAGGCCTGATAAATATCCTTTCAGGCCTCACCTGTGAGAACCAAGTGTGTGCAGGAGAGAGGAACTAAGGAGAAAGTGAGAGTTGAAGCAAGTCTGTGCTGGAGGATGAAGGAGTGTATATACTGTGGTGTATGTAGAAGTATAGAAGGTCCCATGTTTTGATCCATCCCACAGTCACCCCTACCCCATCCATGTTTTATCCTCTAATAACACACAAAAAAACAAAGAACCGACCTGTTCCGTGACTCCGGATGAAAGGACAAATGTGTGATTGAGGGCAGAGTGACAGGTGGACCACTGCAACCAGCCACTCCTAAGGGGGCTATTGGCTATATTTTTACCAAAAGAAAATGCTCGGCCTTTACTGGCACACACATAAGTTTATATAAAACCATGTACAAATTTATTTATTACAAATTAAACAATAAAAACACACAACAACCCATAGGTCATAAAAACATAGCCTACAGTATATGCAATGGTAAATGAGTACCAACTGTGACCTATCTCATACAGTGACCAGGCAACAAATTGGGGGTGCCGTTCAAGGCTCCAGCCAGATTCTCTCCTGTAGTACATCACTGGGAGTGCTGGCTAGGACAAAGCTGATTTCAGCTCCAATGATACAACAGACAAAAAAGTTCCTGTTCGGCGCACAGCACTGCAAGACCCTATGGATATGTGAAATGACAGCCTCAGTCCGGACTCGAGCCCAGACTGAGGCTGTCATTTCACATGTCCACAGGGTCTTGCAGTGCTGAGCATAGGAACTTTTTTGTCTGTTCTATCTTACACAGTAATATTCAATTCTTAATTATCTGCTTAATATTCTAACTATTCATGTTCCAGTTAAAGGTTAATGCGAGGTTCAGAACTATCATTTCTAAGTCGAGAAAGCTGTGTTTTTGGCCTTCTCCAGATTCTGTAGTTCTGAATCAGAACATTCAATCCTGTGTCCAAGTTTTGCTAGACGCCTGCAACCTGACTGACTACGCAGGTGTGCAAGGTCATTATATACTAAGGTCTGAGAATTGCTCAGAGCTCCCATTTAGGAGACAGCTTCCAGTTTGGAGACCGCTCCCAGTGTGGGAGACTGAAGGTCTCACCCAGGGTCAGGGGGCCCCAGCCAGAAGCCATGAGACAGAGGTCTCATCGAGGGGTCAGGGTCCCCAGCCAGAAGGTCTCGGTTCCAGGAGTCAGGTCAGCTCCTATCAGGGGTGTCAGGAGAACCCCAATCCTTGGGCCAGAGTGGGATATGCAGCAGGGCGCTACGACTGAAGGCTAGCAAGCCAAGCGTTACAGGAGAGCAGTCAAAAGGACTGGTAAGCGGAGCAGCAGTGCTGCCAACACGTGAGCCAGGTGGCTTAGTATTTTTGTTCATGCGTGTTATGTGGAAGGAACCTTTGTGGGGGCAGCTGATGTACAAGTGAACTTCTCATTTATTCAATAAAAGTGGGCTGTCACGCCCTAAAATTAGAGTTTGCACTGGCGCAACTCATTGTAAATGCACCTGCTGCTTGAGTTTAATCACCCCAATCTCACAATGTTAAAGTGTTACTAAACCCAGGACCCTGCATTCACTATAACCGGTCTCCCACAGTACACAGAACATGGAAATGAAATTATTTTAATAAATATAAACTGCTAAATACATTTTCTCATCAGCAGTATATAGCAGTCTTGTGACTTCTATCAGTTCCTGGTAAAGCTTTAGGAGGAGTTTTCATACCGCACTGAGCTGACCTATCAGGATTCAGGACCCCTGACCCTCTGTCTGGACAGTGCTGACTGGCCCTGTGCTGATCACAAGCATTCTTCTAAGAAAAATCAACTCTCTCGCAATACACACCAAACTGAGCATGTGCAGAGTGCCCCCAAGGCTCTGTTCCATCAGTTGATGGATTGGGAACAGTGAAAGAAAGGGAGAATCATAGTAGACAGGCTCAAACAGCCTTTTTACACAATGCAGAGGATTAACCCCTTAGGTTCTACAGTGAGTATAATAAGCATGCTTTACTGCATATACAGAATGATTTTACTGTTGTGGGTTTAGTAACATATTAAGAACTGAATATTACTATATGGGATAGGTTACAGTTGGTGCTCATTTACCATGGCATATATGCTATGATTTTATGACCTATTGGTCGTTATGTGTTTTTATTGTGTAATTTGGAATAAATACATTTGTATATGATTTTATATAAACTTTACACGTGTTCCGCTTGTGTGCCAGTAAAGTCCAAACATTTGCTTCTGATATTAACCTCAATTGTAGATATTTGTCTGTTTATCTGGCAAATTTGACTTTTAACCTCCTGAGTCATGAAGAGCACATAAGAGCAAATTTTTTGTGGATATATCGCACAATTTTTTGTGAAAGTCCCGTTTCTCTGGTCCCGTGGTTGATTGCAAGTTTTTTGTGCCTGATAATGTTTACAGTGAGTCAGACCATGCAATTCAAACTCAACACATGTTTTTAAAGTAATTTCTATTGAAAATGTTGCCATAAAAGAAAGGTGCTGGAGTACATGGGGCGGATAATGTTAGACTCATCAGATTACAGAGATACATTGTGCAATGTAACCTATAATGTGACATGAAACAGAATACTATTCCGAGAGAGCAGAGCTCCATACCTCCCTCACCCCAGGCTAGTCAACCAAGGCTAGACATGGTTCCAACCCCGAGTGAACTCCTGCAATGCACCTAGGTGAAAAGGAGAAAATGTGCATATAAATCATTGTGTTAACCAAAAATGAGAAGACAGTGAGGAAAAAGGAAGAGAGAAAAAGAAGAATAAAGGGAAAGTCAAGAGATATGGCTGCTAAGTAGAAGGAAAAAAAAGTGTGTGGGGGGCGGAAGCATCAGGGACCAGTCTTGTGCTCGGAGGACCAGTGGATTAGGTAGGTATATATCCACTCATCTCACCCCCTAGACCAGTGGTTCTCAACTCCTGTCCTCGGGACCCACCAATAGGCCAAATTTTAAGTATTGCCTTGGGGAGATGCAGACTAGAATACTGCAATCATTGAGCAGCAAATTATATCATCTGTGTATTTCAGTTATCCTGCAAACCTGGCCTGTTAGTAGGTCCTGAGGACAGGAGTTGAGAACCACTGCTCTAGACCAAAACGAGAAGCTAATCCATGCAGTGCACCCGATAGCCAATTCAAGAATCGACCCGGGTGAGGACACCGCTGGATGCCTGGACAGGTACAGTAAGTGCCCTAATAGTAAAAGTCAGCAGATACAGTGTTTGTAGCTCCTGATTTTTAATTATTGGGGGACAGGTACTGCTCTTTAAGGTCTCCATTGAATGGGTCTGTAATTCTATTACTGGTCTCCCATTTTGGTAGGCAGGGACTCTGTCTTGAAATAACCCAATCAGATGAGAACAAGATTGCTTCAACCTCTTGTTTGCGTCACGGGCAAGTGGGAAAATCCATGTCAGTGGCAGTGTTGTTTATGTGATCCATCCACATTCTAAGCTGTTACTTTATAAATGAGATGAGGGTCAGGGCATAGGCGTGCTCACAGGGTGTGCCGGGTGTGCCTGGGCACACCCTAATCACCTTGTGCGCATTTGAGGCTTCTAGCACCTATGGTTCCGGAGATATGGGGCTCCTTTGCGCAGCCTGTAGCTACATACAGTGTGGCCAGTTTAAATACAAGCTGGCATACGCTGTTTGCAGCAGACTGAGAGGATGAGCTCACAGTGCCTCTGACTTCTTGTCAGAGGCACTGAGCTAAATGGACATCTTGGAGACTTGGACCAATGGTAAATCACCATTGGTCCAAGCTGTCCAATAAAAATGCTGCAGTGGAGGCTTTCCTCTCACTGCAGTGTCTAAAAGACAAATACTCCCTTCCAGCCCAGCCCGCTTAACTACAAGAAAAAAACGGGTTTATGTGTATAAGGTTTACCCATAATCCCATGTTTTTCTCACACAGTTAGAGGAAGTAAACCCTGATGGGTTTTACTTCCTCTTTATTACCCTGCAAAATAAAAGCATAATAGGCTAGTATGCATCGCATACTAGCCTATTATGTATCACTTACCTGCATTCGAAGCCCGAGGTGTCCCCGCTCCAGGCTGCATCCATCACTGCCCCTCTTCCTTCCGGGGCCGCAGACTCCGGCTCTATGACTGGCCAGAGTTGCTTGATGTCACTCCCATGCATATGGTTGGGAGTCGCCAATCGCGGCACAATGTTGGTGAAGAAACAGCATGGCAGTCCGTTTCTCTACTGCGCATTTGCCAGTGACGTCGGCACATGCGAGTACAGTGTATATCTCCTAAACCATGCAGGTTTAGGAGATATGCACGGAACCTACAGGTAAGCCTTGTCATAGGTTTACCTGTAGGTTAAAGTGGTTGTAAAGAGTTTACAATTACTTTAAGAGGGAGAATCTGCTGCTGCTGAAAAGGTACTTTTTTAATCAAGGTAAATCATATATTATTATGCTATATGTTTTAACATAATGTATTATTTATCTATTTACTGTGAAATTACTGGTTCGAAGTTATAACTTCAAACTTCAGTAATTTGTCCGTTAAGCCACCTGCTTGAGTACAATTTTTGAAAATATAGTAAATTACCTTAAAAACAATATATAATAATTATTTGTATATTACTTACTTATGGTAATTAACCACTTGCCACCAGTGGCAGCCGGTCCATAGAGGACGCACGGGCACCACCCTCCCCCCTATCCATGTGTCTGGCCCCCTGATCTACATATCAGGGCACCAGACTATGGATTCCAATGGGGGGGAGTGTTTTTTTTTTTAAGCACGTGATTAGAGCCAGAAGCTCTAATAGGCTTCAAAAAAGGGTGGGCTTGGGGCACAGAGCACTCTGCCCCAATCCCACCCAGTTGTGTGACAATAGCAAATTACATTTTTGCTATTTTCTCACTAAAGTTCTTCCCCACCAATCAGGAGGCAGGTCGTGAGACCGGTTTCCCAACTGGGCAAAGCGTCAGGCAATCCCATTGGATGCCTAGTGCTTAGGAGGAACAGAGAGGAGGCACACAGTGGAGGAAGCCACGGGAGGAGCGGACACCGGAGCCACAGCCCACACCCCAGGAGAAGAGGAGAGGACACCACAGCCTGCCAGCCCTAGATCGGGTCGGTGCTTGACCGCCGGCCACCTGGGGTGGTGGAGGGGTTGTCAGTGACGCACCGCTGGCCTCCCGGAGGAGGGGGGGTTGTCAGTGCTGCGCCGTGGGCTGCCGGGGGGATGCTGTCAGTGCCGCCCCCCCCAAAAAAGAAAAACCCACCAGCCGCCACTGCTTGCCATCCAGGCCTATTCTGACACTACTCTCCTACATGTAAAAATCATATTTTTTTTGCTAGAAAATTACTCAGATCCCCCAAACATTATATATACTTTTAGCAGACACCCTAGGGAATAAAATGGTGGTCATTGCAGCTTTTTATGTCACACCGTATTTGCGTGGCGATTTTTCCAACCTTTTTTTAAAAAAAACAAAAAAAACAATAAGACCCCTTTCACACTGGGCAGTTTTCAGACACTATAGCGCTAAAAATAGTGCCTGTCAAGCGCCTGAAAACCTCCCCCAATACACCCCAGTGTGAAAGCCTTAGTGCTTCCACACTGGGGCGGTGAGCTTGCAGGATGGGAAAAAAAGGACGCAAATTTTGTTTGGGTGCAACGTCGCACGACCGCGCAATGGTCAGTTAAAGCAACGCAGCGCCGAATCGCAAAAAGTGCTCTGGTCCTAAAGCTGGAAAACCTTCCGGTTGGTAAGTGGTTAATGTCTAAACCGCTGGCAACAAAAGTGAGTACACACCTAAGTGAAAATGTTCAAATATATATATAGTGCATTCGGCAGTGTACAGTATATAATACAGTTTTGTGCGTTGTTGAAAAACATCCCCATCATGTCCGAAAAGTAGGCGGATCACGCTTGTCCTTTTTTTCGCTTGTTGGCCGTGTTATTGAGCCACAACATGCAGAAGAGTTGGTGAAGTGGATAACTAAGCCGTCTTCATCCTCCTCATTCTCTGTCACCCAGGCTCATACTGGTTTGTCTTCCAACGCAGATGCCAAAGCGGCCTATTCCACCCGCTTCTTGTCCAGTTACTCCTTCCGTAGCCCCACCATCATGCACGGAGGAGTCACCAGAATTATTCGACCATAGTGTCGGTTACATGCTGATGGAGGATGCGCAGCAATTTGAAGGAAGGGAGTAATATGAGCCTAGAGAGAGGGGGTGCACAGAAGGACAAGAAACTAGCAGTCATGTTCCCCCAGCTGCAGCATACTGCCATTCTGCCAAGTTTGCTCCAGTGACTAGGAGGGAGGGGATGATGAGGACACTGACTGTACTTGGGTGCCTGAGAGAAAAGAGGAGGAAAATGAGGAGGAGGAGGCACAACTCCAAAGAGGTAGAATGTCCTCCAGGGGCCAGCTTAAGGGCAGCCATCCTATTGTATCACACCACAGAGCTCCACAAGTGCAGGGCGCTGCTGACTTCCAAAACCTCAATGGTGTGGGCTTTTTTCAACACCTGTGCAGTAGATCACACCATTGCTGTTTGCAATCTATGTCTGAAGCTAATTAAGTGTGGCCAGAACAGCAGCCACTTGAGCACTACATACTTGACAAGACATAGGACGACCTGCCATGCAGTCCATTGGCAACAGCACCTCAAAGACCCACATCATAAAACAAGGCAGACTTCTCCTTGCTCCTCATCTGTGACCTCAACCCTTACTATACCTCCAGTCTTCTCAAAAGCCTGCACTGAGAGGAATGAAGGTCTAGCGATGTGTGCCACAAGTACTTGCAGCCAATCTGCTAGCAGTACACCACCAAATTGCTAGCACTCCAACTGCTGCCTTTTCAGCTGGAAGACTCTGCCCCCTTTCGTGAATGTGTGGAATGTGCTGTACCACAGTGGCAGGTTCCAAAAAGACACTTCTTTGCACATAAGGCCATTCCAGGTCTCTACTGTCATGTGGAAGGCAATGTTTTGGCCTTCTTGGACAGGGCGGAAAGCAACAAAGTTCATATTACCGCTGACTCGTGGTCCAGCAGACATGGTCAGGGACGTTACCTTTCCTTCTCAGCGCACTGGGTAACTCTGCTGGCAGCTGTGAAGGATGACAGGGTTCAGTGTTGGAGCTAGTTCTGCCACCACGCCTCAAAAAAAATGGTGCTGTTTCTACCACATCTGCTTCTTCTTCCTCTGTGGCCTCTTCTGAAGCAGTGTCCTCTGAACCAGCAGTGCTCGCAAAGCGTTGTAGGGGCTACACAAGATGTCAGGCTAAAAGATGCCATGCCGTGCTTGAGTTGGTCTGTCTAGGGGACAGGAGCCACACAGGGGCAGAGATTCTGTCAGCTCTGCGGGGGCAGGCTCAGAGGTGGTTGACGCCACGGCAGCTTGAGCCAGGAATGGTTGTATGCGACAATGGCACCAACCTTCTCTCTGCCCTCCGACAGGGACACTTAACATATGTTCCATGCTTGGCACACGTCCTGAAT
Organism: Glandirana rugosa; assembly: GCA_018402905.1. NCBI lineage: Eukaryota > Metazoa > Chordata > Amphibia > Anura > Ranidae > Glandirana > Glandirana rugosa. Next base: position 1,408,606 of record BLSH010223896.1, on the reverse strand, counting down.
TTGGTGGTGCAGCATTTCTTGATCAGGTGCCCAGGCTTACCAGATATTCTGAGGCAGGCCAGAAAAGCCTGTGTTCATTTCTGCCGGTCATACAATGCTGACTGACATTCAGTGGGAATTGAACCTGCCTACCAACAGCCCCATTTGTGACATGCCCACCAGGTGGAACTCAACATTGGCAATGCTGCAGTGGCTGCATGCACAGCAGAGGGCCATCAATGAGTACCTCTGTGAGTATGGCACCAGGACAGGCTCAGGGGAGCTTGTTTTTTTTTTTTTTCGCCACGCCAGTGACTACTGATCAAGGATGCATGCACTATCCTGTCACTATTTGAGGAGGCCACAAGGATGGTGAGCAGTGACAATGCATGCATCAGTGGCACTGTCCCTCTAGTCTTCCTGCGGGAGCACACGCTTTGTGGAATTATGGGCAGGGCACTTGAGGCAGAACAGAGAGGGGAAGAGGAGGACTTCCTTTACTTTCAAGGCCCCCTTTATGCAGATGGCATTCCTGCAGGGCCACCAAACACACAGGAAGAAGAGGAGGAGGAGGATTGTGTCAGCATGGATGTAGAGGATAACACACAGCAGTCATCAAGAGATGGTTTTCAGTCCCCAGAAATCAAAGGAGTTGTACATGGCTGGGAGGAGGTAGTTCCTGACAATGTCATCCTCAGTGACCCAGAGGACTCTCAAGTCTGCTCAAACTTACGCTGCATGGCCTCTCTGATTCTGCAAAGCCTGCAAAAAGACCCCAGAGTCCGTGGTATCAAGGAGAGGGATCACTACTGGCTGGCAACCCTTCTTGATCCACGTTACAAGGGTAAAGTTGCAGAGCTCATCCTGCCTTTGCGCAGAGATCAGAGGAGAGAACATCTTCAGGATAGTTTGAAGAAAAGTTTGTGCAACGCCTTTCCAGACCCTGGGAGGTTACCATTTCCTGCTGCTGGACAAAGTGTTTCTGAGGCCTCCTTCAGTCAGAGGAAGAGTGGTGGAGAAGGTGGCCGGCTGACCGATGCCTTTAAACAATTTCAGTCCTCAGCACCCAGGGCTGATAGGTTCAAGCAGCCATCGTCAGCGTCTGCATTATATGGTGCAGGAATATCTAGGGGCAAGAGACCTTTCCAACTGAGCATCTGCTGAGTTACTGGGTCTTGAGGATGCTGGACGTTGTTGTTTTTTGGTGTATCCAGGAGCTGTATCATATAGATCAATGCTGATTTTACACGTTTTAAATGTGAGTAACCACTTATATGTTTTACATCAATAAAATCCTGTTTGTACCATCTGCACTATTGGGATTCTCATATCTATTTCATGAACCATTCACCGCCGTGGGAGATCTATTGATGAGGATTTACCCTACCATGTTTCCTGCATAATCTGTCTGTCCCTTGGTGTACTTCAATCTTACCAAAACGCAATTTGACCCTCTGTAATAGGGGGTCACCGGGATCTGGTAAGAAGTTAAGTGTGGTGGTGACATTGGTGACGGGCGTGCACACTCATTGAATCCATAGGAATCCTTTCAAGGAATCTTGTTTGAACTTTGCGCTGCAGATTTCCGTTTCTATTCAATCAGATGGTTATACCAGAACCGGTCTGCACAGCTGCATACAATTATAGATTTTAGATATTTGCTTTCAGCGCAGGATTTTTTCTTCCATACTTAAGGATGAACCACTGGCTGGAACTTGCTCAATATGCAATCGAGCTACTGGCCTGTCCTACATACAGCATGCTTTCTAAACGGACATTCAGTGCTGCTGGAGGGTTTGTAACGGATCAAAGAGTGCGCCTGTCCACAGAGTCAGTTAATAGGCTCACATTTATAAATCAGTCCTGGATCAACAGCTATCAAGCCTCTGATGCTGATACAACTGACTGAATTTACTAGGGATCTGGGATCCCTTGAAGACTGCCTATGCTGCCTATCCTATTCCTCTTGAATTCTTATGATGCTAGCTTCCAACAATATTTTGGGTTTAGGGCACCACCAACACCCAAGGCCCAATTTTTCTGCATCTGTTTGACTGGGGAATGTCATTACAATTTTATAGAATGCAGTCTCCGTATAATACAATTCAGACTATATGGTGCAGTCAATGTAGTATATATATAACACAGTGTATTGAAGTGGTTAAGGGGAACCCCGCGCCAAAATCTTTAAAAAATGTGCCTGGTTTGGATTTTGGGGGGGCCCGTGCAAATTTTTGATTTTTATTTATATTGCTGGGAGCCTGCAATACGTTACAGCCGTGAGCGATTTTAAATGACAAGTTTTCCTTTACAAATGCGGTGGCCCTGTTCTAAACGTCACACAGACGCGCCACTTTAACTGACAATTGCGCAGTCCTGCGACGATGTACCCAAACCCCATCCTTTTTTTCCCACAAATAGAGCTTTCTTTTGGTGGTATTTGATCACCTCTGCGTCACTTATGATCACCATTATAAACATAAAAATAGCGACAATTTTGAAAAAAAAAAAACAATATTTTTACTTTTTGCTATAATACATATCCAAAATATATATATATATATATATATAAAACAAATGTATTCATCAGTTTTGGCCGATATATATTTGCAAATCGGCATATATTGATTAGTTTGTGCAAAAGTTGCTGCGTTTACAAACCATGAAAATTTATTTATGGCGTTTTTACTTTTATTTATTTATTTATTTTTTTTACTAGTAATGGTGGCGATCTGTGATTTTTAGCAGGACTGCGACATTACGGAGGACATGTAGGACATTTTTGACACTTTTTTGGGACCATTGACATTTATACATCCATCAGATCTAAAACAAAGCACTGATTACTGTATAAATGTCACTGGCAGGGAAGGGTTAACCTGCAGGGGGCAATGTGGGGTTAAGTGTGTTCCCTAGGCATGTTCTATCTGTGTAGGGGCATAAGAGATCTAACTGATCCCGAGTACAGGGATCAGTTGATCTGTCATGCCACCTGTCAGAACGGGGAACCGACGTGTTTACATCGATTCCGCCTGACCCGTGGCCACAGTGAGGGAGCGCGCGGCAGGCACTCACCCACTGCTCCAATGATCACTCGTTTGACAAAGACAAAATATTGAAATCGGTCAGGGAAGTAACCACACGGCTTTCAGTACACTGATGGTGATCTGAGACTCAACCCAGGAACACTGCGAACGAGTGATCATTGGAGCTGTGAGAGAGTCATCAGATCAACTGAGCAGTATATGTTGTTGCTATGCTTTTAAAGGATGTTTACTATGTAAGCAAGATTTTAAGGAGGGGGAATTTTAATAATAAAATACAGGATTACATTATTAGTGTTCCCCTTCCTTTACATGGATGCAATATTTGCTGTTTAATGGAGTAACCATTGAGGATAACCTCTCGATCGGAATTCTGCGAGGAATGTGGAGGAGTCCCACGCAGGCACAGGGAGAACATGCAAACTCCAGGCAGGTAGTATCGTGGTTGGGATTTGAACCAGCGACCCTTCTGCTGCTAGACGAAAGTGCTATTCACTACACCACTGTGCCGTAACCTCTGTGTATTTGGCTCTGATACTAGCCAGTGCCTCACCAGCCATTGACCTCACTGCAGGTCCCTGATGTAGACACACACACACCCATGTGTGTTTGAGCTTTGGGGTGCACACCCTAATGCAATAGGCTGTGCAGGGCTGTAGATAAGGGGGGGGGGGGGTTTGGGGTGTTCAAACCCCCCCCCCCCAGAGCATCCTGCCAAAAATAAAAAAGTGTCTCTGTCATCTCTCATGGCACCAGCACAGCAACAACAAACAGCGTAGCACAGCAGTCAGTATTGCGGGCAAAGTGGATGCAGCAGGCCAGGTGTAAGGCACACCGTCACAGGCACTTACGTCACGCTGTTATGACCAGGCTGTGCTGGGTTCCCGGCGGACAGATCATAGACACAGTGGAGCGGGCGGCTCTACACTCTGTACTTCCGGCCTTGGACTTTGGAGGAAAATGGAGCAGAGAACATGCAAGGAGGCAGTACTGCTGCTAAGGAGCTGAGCCTCCCTCTTTCCTTTTCGGCTAGCTTGCTGCCTGAGAGTTGGTCATCACAGACCACTTACCACCACTGCTGTGCTGCCATTGAGGTAAATGAGTCTGCGGCAACTGGCAAAATTATTCACTAATCACCCAAGTCGCGGGTTACCATTTTTCACTGCTTGGTTGGTACTCACAGTCCAGCCTGGCTCTGTCAGCTATGTTGTGGTGCTGACTGCAGAGCCAAAGGGCTGAGGGTTTGCCAGGCACAATAACATTGCTGCCAGAGCCAGGCTGGTCTATTTGCTGCCCTCAGTGCCCTGGCCCTTTTTTAATTGTGTTGAAAAGGCAATAATAAACCCCGGTTCACACTAGGATGTGGTGCAGAAAACCTGCAACGCATCTCCCTCACAAGGCTGTCTTTAACGTGGGGCAAAAGAAGCAGCTGCCCTGGGCCCAGCCCCAGTCACTGTTGTGGGGCACAAAGCAGCTGCCCCTTGCACCTGCGCTGCACGTAAATAAGATGGCAGCCAAATAATACTAGGGTGGAGTTGGACTACAGCTGTGCGGCTTGGTTCCCGGCTTGGTGCTCCGTCATCTCTTCCAATCCCCAACCAACCACTGCCTGACCTGCCATCATGTGACCTCCACATCCCCCTAATAGCCAATCACTCCACCCTCTAACAACCAGACCTGTGATCAGTGGGGAGGAGAGGTACAGTCCATGCTGAAAGTCTGGGACTTGTCCTCATTGTCAGTGTCACACAGTAAGTAAATTACATGTGTGGTGTGTGGGGACACTGACAGCACCTGTTATGGTGATCAGGAAGGACCATTGTGAGTGTTCAGCAGACAATGTACAGGGATAGAAGATAAGACAGTACATGGATGGTCAATGACCATCTCCTGTAGTACAACTGACCATCTCCTCCAGTATGTCTGCAGTCTCTGACCATCTCAGTCACAGGGGTGTGTGGTGTGTACATTAAATGAATGACACACTGTGACTGTTACTCCTGTTCAGGGTCTGAAAGTCGTACCTGACATGGAGAGGAGGGGTGACTAGTGTCCAGACCAACAATCTCCCACCTCACTAACCGATAATCCCCCTACACCTCCAGTGTACTACCGTCCAGTCCGTCACCAACCAACCCCTAACCTTCTCTACTGCCTCGTGGTTCGGCCCTTGGTTCGGCGTGT
>BLSH010223896.1:1387663-1401022 GCA_018402905.1 Glandirana rugosa | reverse complement strand
TCGTCATGACTCTACATTGTTTAGTTTTTTTCAACGTTTATACATTAACAAATAAAGAGATACGATCCGTTTCTTTTACAAGATAACAAGACCCGTTGCGTCGCTACTATTCACATTTAAAATAAGAGTACAGACGGGTATACTCACCTAGTGTCCATAAACTTAAGTATATCATACATAAGAATACCGTAAACACACAAAACTCCACCCCCCGCTTCACCACTTGGTACCTGCTGCTGAACCCCCCCCCCCAGGACAAAAAAATATCTACGGCCCTGAGGCTGTGCACACCCATGGGTCAGGGTGATACGTTGTCAAGTTGCGGACACACAAATGGTTCCCAGTCTTAGGGGTTGGTCACTTGCTGGCTGCTCCTTCCCATGATGACATAATGACATCACAATGCCATCAAAGCCATGGAATACTCTCGCATGAATGATCAACGTAAATAAAAAAACACACAAATGCCATAAGAATACATACTATATGAATTCAAATACCTGTGATCCACTCATATGGGCAGACATGAGAATAAAATTTACACTTATCATCGCTGCGTTGCCCAGAACAATAGAACATTTTCTTTGCCTAGCATAGAGAAATAAACAATTACATATTTGCAACTTTTTTTGATTTGTTACATCTCAGTACTGCTGATCTTGTGAGCCTCTTGCAACCCCTTCCTGTCTACATACGTGTGCTCCAGCATATCAATACATGAAAAAGTACGTACTCAACATCTCTCACAAAATACAGTGCTCAAGCTTAATATAAAAACAATGTTGCAAAACATAAAGTGCTACAATATAAACAATGTTATGTTTTGTGTTTGACAAGTGTTCATAAACGAAAAAACAAAGTCCCCTTCATACTGCTTGTGTGATCAAAAATTTTAAGAGGACGGCGGCCCGTCCATAAGGGGCACAGGGGCGCCGCCCCCCTAATCCATGTGCCCGGCCCCTAATCTACATGCAGAGCACCGGACGCATGGATTCCAGTGGGTTTTTTATTTTTTTTTAATCATGCGATTAGAATCTGAGGCTCTTATTGTCTTCAAAAAAGAAAGTAAGCCGTTTCTGTGACTCAATTAGCCAGGGAGTCTTGGGACTCCCTGGCCAATCATGTCTCAGGTCACACTTCCTGTTCGCCTGGGAGTAGAAACAATGGCCTGGCTCTTCCTTTCCTCTCACTCCAAAGGTAATGATGCCCTGATCCTTGGCGCACTGTCGGGCTCCCGTGTGCGTACAGGGGTCAACCACCGCATACCCATCAGTCTCTCACAGGGGGTTCGATTGCCACCTGCATGTCTGTCTCCGGTGGGGAGGGGGTGCGATCGCCGCATTCCCAGCCATTACCGTGTGGGGGGTGGGTTGGGTTTGGTGTTAGTTTGCCACCCCCGCCCCCCCAATATATTGAGTAGCGGCCCTCACTGGTTGTGAATAAGGCCCTTCCACACGGAATGGACTCCACCTGGAATCACCGCTAAGCAAACACATGGCTGGTGCATGTCTGCTCCACTTATGCGGCGTGGACACAGACACAGCATGCTCTCTATTTGCAGAGACCGCCTGTCCGTTTACACCCAACTTTTTTCCTTCACAGTTCCACAGAAATCCCACAGGGATGGATTGGATCATAGTAAGAGACTCACATGGTGGAATACAGTCTTCACATTCTTTACTATACATATACATAAATAAGTTATACTCACATCCTAAAGTACAGATACAGGCTCAGCTTTCAATACAATCCCAAAGACACTTTAAGGGGTCAAACCAGCAATGCACAGAATTGCTAAACAAATCCCTACACATTTCATCCTGTATGGACCTTGTCAAGAGGGAAAAGTCCACACAGGATGAAACGCGTAGAGGTGGAGCCTATCTGCTGTTAGCCGAGCCCGTTAGGAGTTCGGTGTACACCTAGTGCAGTTTTGAGAATCGGGAGGAACAGAGCAGGCAGCGGCCGGAGGTGTGTGCTTGTTCCTGTGCATTGCTGGTTTGAGCTCTTGAAGTGTCTTTGGAATTATATCAAAAGCTTGCTGCGATTTAATGCATAAAAAGGGCTCAATTATACATGTCATCCTCTGGAGAGCTATCCTCAGTGGATTGCCCTTCAGAGGGTGTTTGACAGGTGGTGAGGAGACCCTATTAGGCCCCTTTCACACAGGCTATTCGATCAGGTCCGCTTGTCAGACAGACCTGATTGGAAGCTCCATTCACCTCTATGGAGCAGCGGATGTCAGGGATGACATGTCCGCTGATATCTGCTGCTATCCGATCCTGTCCGTGAAATCCAGATGGATGATGACCCTATTTTCTATCCTTCTGGAGGATCGGATGGGATCGGATGGAAATGGACATGTGGTTCGTTTTCATCTGATCTCCCCATAGAGGAGAGCGGGGCTCTGACAGGTCCGTCTCAGCACAGTGAGCGGAGATGGATTTGTCATCCACCAGCTCGGCAGGGATCAGCGCATCGATCCCCCACTGAGTCCATCAGGCTGAAAGAGCACCACGGAGCCACAACTGCGGGCATTGCAGTGCACTTGCAGATCATTAAAAATATTGTGAATTACTCGTGCACTGCCAAAAAAAATTATAACATGAATTAATAAATTAAGTGCTGCTACCCCCATAAATCAAGCACTCAAAATACTTGAAGAAAAGGGTTACAAATATGATAAAAGAATGGTGCGCTGTTCTCAAATAAGTGGGTATAAATCAACACATTAAAAAATTCATATTTAAAAAAATTCATATAATATCAGCGCAAGAGCAAGGATTGATCCTTGAGTGGAGCTCTTCACTTTGGTGGATTTCTGGACAGTTTTTATCACTACATATAACATATTTTTCCGTGATATATAGTATTTTCTTTCATAAGCACCTGGGATTAAGGACTGCTGTTTGAATTTTTCTAATTGTAGCGCTTTATCATGAAGGATTGATGCACAATATATTATCTATTTCAGATTTAGTTTTGCTATTCACATTTATTCATTTATCTAGAGTGAGCACTGATATTATATGAATGATTTTAAATATGAATTTTTTGATATGTTGATGTGTATAGATTTTTATGCACTTATTAATTTGAGAACAGCGCACCATTCTTTTATTATTATATTAGTGCACTTGCAGAGCAACCCCATTTAGGTGAATGGGTCTCATTTGCAGGCGGTGCTGCCTGATGAGCACGGTGGGATAATTCTCACTGTGGCTGTGAAGCAAAGCATGGCAGCATGTGCATGCCCCAGTAGGGCTGCCTTTGTCCTTTGCAGGGGGCAGGGGTTGGTATAAACGTGGCTCTGTTTTTACTGCCAAGTGTAAGCTAGGGGCGAAGCCAGCATTTTTTTTCTGCCTGCATGCATGAAGTCTATGAACTAAGCTGCACTATGGATCAGTTTTTAATACAGAACCTTGACATTTGATACGGCATACTGCCAGCGAGCTCCTGCCTAAATCCATATGCTGTGTGAGTGAGGCCAAATCCTGGTCAGGGATGTGCCATTAGGAGATCTCACCTCCTATACATTTTTATATCACCCATCATGCTTTGTCTTGGTTACAGTGGTCACCAGGACAACTTTAGAGGATAAATCTCCCCAGTGGGGACACAGACAGCAATAGACACAAGTGTTAACCCCTCTGCCGTAAATGGGCTGCACAGGGCTGTCAGTGCATGTTTGGTACCTAGAGAGCAGTGACAGATTTAGTGCTTTTTTTTAATCCTCTTGCTGACCGCGCACTGAAGTTTTACTGCTACAGTGCAGGCTGACCGTGCAGAATCACGTATATACAGGGCCGGCTCTACTACTAGGCAGAGTAGGCGGCCGCCTAGGGCGCACTGCCACCCAGGGCGCCAAGCCCCTGTCCATATACTACCCAAGCCTGTCCATATACTACCCCAGCCTGTCCATATACTACCCAAGCCTGTCCATATACTACCCCAGCCTGTCCATATACTACCCCAGCCTGTCCATATACCACCCCAGCCTGTTCATATACTACCCCAGGCTGTCTATATTCGACCCCAACCTGTCAATATACTACCCCAGCCTGTCCATATACTACCGTAGCCTGTCCATATACCTGCGGACCACGGCTGGCATGAGGAAGCGAGCCGGTGCCACCATTATTTGTATTTAGGCCGGGTCCAGAGGCACAGGTGCGGACCTGTGGACCATGGCTAAAGAAATAGGTAGAGAGGCGCTGCAAAAATCTCCACCTCTGCCACCTCCATCGTATAGATGGACAGCGCAAAGGGGTGGAGTCAGGGACAGGGCCAAAGGGGGGTGGCAAAATGGGGTTTCGCCTAGGGTGTCAAAAATACTTGCACCAGCCCTGCGTGTGTGTATATGTATGTATGTGCGTATATATATATATATATATATATATAACTCTGCATTTCTGCGTGGGGGGGGGGGGGGGGCTGGCTGTGCTGTGATTCATCACAGCACACGTCGATCACTGGGTCCCGGCCAGTGATTGACCGCTGGCAGCCGATGATCGGCTCTGAGCTTCACCGAATACAGCTTTATGAATGCAAACAACACAGAGCTGTGTTCAGTGACAGGGGATCTCGTGTTTTCATTCCCTGCTAATCGAAGATTTACCCCCCCTTTATGACCAGTGAACCAAAAGGGTGGCTCCAAGGGGAGGGGGATTTTTAGGTGGGAGCTCAAACCACAGTATGTGTATATATATATATATAAAAAATTGCTTATTGGTATGCAGTAGAAAACACATACAATTGTACATGTAGGACGTATAAATATACATATACAATAAAACAAATGAGGCAATACAAGTTACGAATCCCACACAGTGGGTGAAATGGGTATAGCCCACCGGTGATTTAGGCCGCATATCCCGACATGTTTCGATATCACGAAAAATGTGTTATATCTTTCTCAGGGGAATATTCAATTGCCAAACTTATCAATTCTATAAAATAGAATGTACATATATCAGTCATTATCAACAGAGTAAGTGACCCCTTCATGACCAGGCCACTTTTTGCAATAAGGCACTGCGTTACTTTAACTGACAATTGCGCGGTTATGCGAAACTGCACCCAAATAAAATGTATGTGATTTTTTTTTTTCCCCCTACAAATCGAGCTTTCTTCTGGTGGTATTTGATCACCTCTGTGGTTTTTATTTTTTTTGTGCTATATACAAAATTTTTACAGTTTTTTAAAAAAACAAAACAATAATTTTTACATTCTGCTATAAAACATATCTAATAAAAAAATGAAAAAAAAATTAATTTCTTCATAAATTTTGGCCAATATGTATTCTGCTTCATATTCCTGGTAAAAAAAATCCCAATAAGTGTATATTGATTGGTTTACGCGAACGTTATAGCGTCTACAAACTATGGAATATATCATTTTTTATTTTATTTTTTTTACTAGTAATGTCGGTGATCATCGACTTATAGCGGGACTGCAATATTACGGCAGAGAATCAGACACTAACTGACATTTTTTTGGGAACCAGAGACACAAAGTGTCAGTTCACACCACATGCAGTCCAGTGCATTTATTTGTGCATCAAAAATGCATGGAAAGTAGGTTGTATGGTATCCAATGGCATAGTTCACACCAGTGTTGTCAGTTCCAGGGCTTTCCAGTTCCAGAGAAAAAAGCAGAACATGCTGTATTTTTCCTGCACTGGAATGCAGTAAAACGCACTGAAATGCATCAAAAACACACCGGACCCCAGTACAGTGAAGAAAAAACAAGAAAAAAATTATCTGGAATGCATCGGAAACGCATCAAAAATGCACTGAAACGTGCCAAAAACTAGCACGCAGAAACGCATATGGAAAGGACCTGGAGTGCATTTTTCTGGTGTAAACCAGCCCTCATCCAGTGACCAGTACTAAAAATATATACTGTCACTGTACTAATGACACTGACTGGGAAGGAGTTAACATCAGGGCGAGCAAAGGGTTAAATGTGTGCCTAGACTGTGTTTATGTGTACACTGTGTGCTGTTTTTACTAGGGGAAGAAATAGATTCTAGACCCTGCTTTGCAGGAACACAGAATCCATCCCTTCCTGTCAGAACGGCGATCTGCCTTGTTTACATAGGCAGATTGCTGTTCTGTGTAAATTACTGATGATCGACGGGTGCCGGAGGACATTGCATGCCCGTCACCCACAGATCTACATCTGCTGGGAATATTCACAGTACAAGCCGCACGCTGGTGGTGAGTGGATGCCCCCCTTTAGGTGTAAATGGCAAATTACATATGTATACGTGATCAGGCACACAGCTGACACCCTGTAGCTGCGCAAATACTGTGACATAAAAAACTGCAACACCCACCATTTTATTTTCTAGGACCTATGCAAAAAAAAAAAAAAAAAAAAAAAAAAAAAAAATATATATATATATATATATATATATATATAAGGTTTGGGGTACATATATAATATTTGGCGGTTCAAAGTGATTTTCTAGCAAAAAAAAGTTATTTTTTTAGATGTAGGAAATAATGCATTTTCATAGCACTGATCGCTGTATAAATGTCAATGGTCCCAAAAAAATGTCAAAGGTGTCCGATCTGTCCGCAATGTTGCAGTCCCGCTGAAAATCGCAGATCGCCACCACTACTAGTAAAAAAACTAAATATATAAAAACAGCATAAATTAATTCTCATAGTTTATAACTTTTGCGCAAACAAATCAATATACGTTGATTGCGATTTTTTTTTTTACCAAAAATATGAGGAGGAATATATATCGGCCAAATCTGAGAAATAAATTAGTTTTTTTTGTATTTTTTTTTTGGATATGTATTATAGCAAAAAGTCAAATATTGTTTTTTTTTTTTTACAAAATTGTCGCTCTTCTTTTGTTTATAACGCAAAAAATAAAAACCACAGAGGTGATCAAATACCACCAAAAGAAAGCTTTATTTGTGGGAAAAAAGGACGCCAATTTTGTTTGGGTACAACGTCACACGACCACGCAATTGTCAGTTAAAGCGACGCAGTGCCGTATCGCAAAAAGTGCTCTGGTCAGGAAGGGGGTAAATCCTTCCAGGGCTGAAGTGGTTAAATTGCACCGCCTGCCTCCGGAGTGAATGAGTCCTCCTGCTATTGCATCGCACGGATTGGTCCCCGGGCTCCTCCAGAAGCGCTCCGCTCCTCGTGCCACAGGAGCCCCGGACTAAGAGGTGTGGTCTGGAGAGCATAACTTTTAGAAAGGGCGGGGCTATACCAACTCGCTTCTCGCTTCACAAACGCTTCGCTGGCTCGGCTGACCACGCCCCGCCTCTACAGTCAGAAAGAAAAGAGGGCGGGGAATCCTGGCGGTTGTTTTCATGTTTTGCCTACTGCAGCCAATGGTATACATGTAGTGGGCGGGCTCTGTGACGTAGCCAGAGCACAGTCGCAGCGCAGTGCCCCGGAGAGAAAAGCGCTGGCAGGGACGCGCCGTCTGCAGCCATTCAGCCCTCCGCTGTGCGCGATGCCTCCTCACCGGGGACCGGCCGGGAGAACGCTGCGGGCGGCCGCGTGACGCGCCATGACGGGCTCCGCGCTGCAGCTCCTCGCCCGCCAGACCCTGGGCCGCTGGATGAACGGTGGCGGCCGGGAGCCCTCTGACAGCCTGCTGGGCTCGGAGCCCGGGGAGGACCATCACACGCCGAGCCCGGCTGCGGGCGATTGGTGGAGCTGTCCCGGAGGAGGGCTGTGCTGGTGCCGGAGCCTGGTGCTGCTGTGTGCGCTGAGCGCCGTGTGCTGCGCCTCCTTAGCGCTGGCCCGGCATTATCTGAAGGACCTGCTGCTGTGGGTGGAGAGCCTGGACAGTGTGGTCGGAGTGCTGCTCTTCATAGTGGGCTTCATCCTGGTCTCCCTGCCCTGTGTGTGGGGCTACATTGTCCTCAACGTGGCCGCCGGCTACCTGTATGGCCTGGTGCTGGGCATCGGACTGGTCATCGTTGGCGTCCTCATTGGCACCTTCATCGCCCACCTTCTGTGCAAGAAGCTGCTCACCCACTGGGTGCTGGCCAAGATCGAGAGCAGCCAAAGACTGGGAGCCGTTATCCGGGTGGTGGAAGGGGGCGGCGGGCTCAAGGTGGTCGCTCTGGCCAGGCTCACCCCCATCCCCTTCGGACTGCAGAACGCGGTCTTCTCGGTAAGAACATTGGGCGTCCATGGGTGGCTTCTATGCTGGTCGTAAGTGGGGTGACTCTCCAATTGCTTCCCATCACACTCAACGATGGATTCTGCCAAATTACCGCCACCGTTGTACGTGGCAGGTTGGTAAACGATTGACCGAATCTGTTCGTAATTGTGGTGGGAAGTTGGTGGAAAGTCTCAACACCTTTTATAGAACTTTGACTAACTTTTAATTGTGAACATGACCAATGTTGCCAAGGTGGTATGTTACCGTGATTGGCTAGTTTTTGTAATGGAACATTGGTTGAGGTTGTCTCTGCTTCCTTCACGCCCAACGATGGATTTGGTAAAATTATCGACATTGACGTACATAGCTGAGATGGCGGGGTGGTGGGAGTTTTGACCGAATCAATTTTGTTATTGTGTGGGGAAGTTGGTTGGAAAGACTCTATGGTCTTTATGGAACTTTGACCAACTTTTAATTGTGAACATGATCTAAGGAGTCAAGGTGGTACATTGCCGTGATTGCCTAGCTTTTGCAATAGAACATTGGTTGAGGTTGACCCATGGGTTTACATGGCTGGTCATTGGTGGGATGGCTTTCTGCTTCCTTCCCATCGCATCCAACGATAGATTGGGCAAAAATTACCATCATCGATGTACGTAGCTGGTTGGCAGGAATTTGACAGAATCAGTTCATTATTGTGGTGGGAAGTTGGTTGAAAAGACTCAATGCTTTTATGGAACTTTGACCAACTTTTCATTGTAAACATGATCTAAGTCAGGGGTCCTCAATCTATGGCCCTCCAGTTCTTCAGGAACCACAATTCCCATCATAATGTCGGAGTTTTACAATGCCTCATGGGATGTGTAGTTCCGCAACAGCTGGAGGGCCGTAGTTTGAGGATCCCTGATCTAAGTGGTCAAGGTGGTACGTTGCCGTCATTGGCTATCTTTTTTCCAATGGAACGTATTGGTTGAGGTTGACCATTGGGTGTCCAAGGCATTGGGTGTAGGTGGGATGACTCTGGAAAATGAAGAAGGTGGCAGCACACCCAGGAATAAAACCAGTTTCTTTATTAGAAATCCATAAAAGATGAAACATGACACACATAAGGTCCACTGATGCTCAGTAGATGTTTCACACCCTTGTGCTTATTTATTACTATTTGCCCCAGGTGGCTCTCTGCTTCCTTCCCATCAAACCCAACGATGGATTCACCAAATTACCACCATTGTTGTATGTAGCTAGATGACAGGGTGGTGGGAAATTGACCAAATCTGTTTGTTATTGTGGTTGGAAATCTAGGTGGCACGTTGCTGTCATTTTGGCTAGCTTTTGTAATTGAGCAAGGTGGCATGAAATTGAATTGATCAGTTTGGTATTGTGATGGGAAGTTGGTCAAAGTTCCATTAAAACCATTGAGTCTTTCCAACCAACTTCCCATCACAATAACAGATCAGGTCAATTTCCTACCGCCCTGCCTTTTAGCTACGTACATCACTGGTGGCAGTTTGGCAGAATCCATTTGGTGTGATGGGAAGGAATAGGAGAGTCGTTCTACCTACAGCCAGCCATGGACACCTAAGGCCTCATACACACAGGCGTATCTTAAAAAATAAACAAAACATCGGGCCCGATGTCAAGGAAAAAAATGGCGTTTTTCAGCGTTAGTGAGCGCCGGCGACAATAGGCGTTTTTAAAAAAAAAAAATCATTCCTCTGCTATTTTTCAACCTAAAAACGTCGGTTAACGCCAGTACGGCGTTAGTTGGCGTTTGTTGGCGTTAGTGAGCGTTTTGCGGAGTCAAAAAATGCCAAAACCTTACAGCCTCAGAACGCGCTGGCCGTGGGTTCTAGTTTCAGCTCACTAACGCCGACGCCATCTACAGCTCAAAAACGTTGGCGTTTTTATGGGTCCATTGACTAACATGGAGAGCTGCAGAAAACGCCGACGTCAAACGTCCGTGTGTATGAGGCCCAATGGTCAACCTCAACCAACGTTCCATTGCAAAAGCTAGCCAGTCATGGTAACATAACACCCCGACTACCTAGGTTGTGTTTGCATTTAAAAGTTGTCAAATCTCCATTAAAACCATGGAGTCTTTCCAACCAACTTTAAAATGTAAACACGGCCAGGGTAATCAAGGTGGTACATTGACCAGACTGGCTAGTTTTTACAATCGAAAGTTGGTTGAAGTTAACCATTGGGTGTCCATGGCTGCCGCCTATTTTGACCATAGGTGGAATAGCTCTCCACTACCTTCCGATCACACCTAGCAATGGATTCCGCCAAAATACTGCCATTGTCGTACATAGCTAGACGTCAGGGTGGCGGGAAATTGACCAAATCGATTTGTTATAGTGATAAGTTGTTTGGAAAGACTCCAACAGTTTTTAGGGAACTTTGGTCAACTTTTTAATGCAAATGCGACCAAAGGAGTTGAGGTGGTATGTTGCTGTAATTGGTAAATTTTGCAATGGAACATTGCAGGTTGACCATTGGGTGTCCATGGCTTACTCTAGTTTTCTAGCTGTATTTGGGATGGCTCTCTGCTTCCTTCCCATCACACCCAATGGATTTCTGCCATTGTTGTTTGTAGCTTAGACAGCAGAATGGCAGGAACGACCGAACTGTTATTGTGATGGGACTTTGGGAAGACGTTTTTTTTTTTTTTTTGGAACATTGACCAATTTATAAATGTAAACCTGGCCAAAGGAGTTAACCTCCCTGGCGGTATGATTATTTCAGATTTTTGGTGCTGAAAGTGGTACAATTATTTTGCATAGAAATTTGGTGTTTTATATTGTAGGCCTGTAATTCTTAGGAATAACTCACTTCTATCTGTCCAAACAAGAGTCTAGTAGACATCCCGGGTATGATAAAGTTTGAAACACAAAATCCTAATCAATATTTTCAAAATTTTATATAAAAACAACTATGAAACGTGTATATTTTTTTTTTTTTTTTTTCTTCAAAATATTTTTAGCAAAAAATAAAAAAAACAGCATTGATTAAATACCACCAAAAGAAAGCTCTATTTATGGGAAAAAAATGATAAAAAAAACTCGTGACTTCATCAACGGGGATGGCAGGAGAAGTGCAGAGGTGTCCTTATATCTGTTTACATGCGTCCGCCATTTTGTTGGACGTAACGCGTAGGACGGTAGGAGAGGTGTATATCAACGTTACACAGGTACGAGCTCGGTGCTTGTGGAGAGATGTACAGTGTTTGGTTTTAAAACGTGAGTTTATTTTAATTCTGTTCTTCTAATAAACGTTATAAACGATATTTGCACCACGAGGAGGCCATTTTTTGTTTTTTATACATTCCCATGAGATGTTATATCGTAAGCTGTAAACAGTATAAGAAGGAACTTGGCCATATAAGAGAAGCAGAGGAGTCGTCGGAGTGGATGATACGCAGCGGACCCCTAGTCGCGGGTCTCTAGCCCCACAGGATAAAGAAACCTTTATGTGCTGGTGCTCTGGCACATCTCAGGTGAGAGGCTAGAGCTCATAGAGCTGACGTGTGTGGGAAAAAAAATCACTGGATAATCACTGTAGAAGCTTTTAAAAACACAAGATTATCACAAGTATTGGTGGAGGAAAGAAAGAAAGAAATATTTGGAAGAATTCGATGAGCACATTAAGTCTCTGGACACGGAGGAACTAGAAATGTATTAAATACGCAGTCACAATTGAACACTGATCACTGTTTTTGCATTTTGCACTATTTTTATAATTCTTTATACTTTCCATTTTAAATGTTTTTTTTTTGTTTATGGTTTGAACATATTTGAGAGACATTTCACAGACTGGGACATTTTATTTATTTTTGAGCACCTATTATTAATATTTGTGAGCTGTCTAGCAGAGAGGCTATTAAGTGTGATTATAATTATAATATCCTCTTATGTGGATGGTCTTTGTGGATCCAGCTAGGGCTGCAACTAACCATTATTTTGATAATCGATTAGTTGGTCGATTATTGTTTCGATTAATCGGATGATAACCTTACAAAAAATGTGGTGTGTAATTTAGTGAATATTTAAAGTTTAAAAAAAAAAGGCAATTTATTCTTAAAGTGGTTGTCAAGTCATGAAAACCACTTTAAACTACTGGTAAGCTTATAATAAGGCTTACCTATAGGTCCCGGGAATATCTCCTAAACCTGCACCATTTAGGAGATATTCCCTGTATCTGCATGTGCCGACGTCATCGACACATGCGCAGTGAAGAAACAGCCCGACTGGGCAGTTGCTTTTGCGAAACTTCTGTGCGCATGCGCGGAAGTGATGTCAGCGCGGCTCCTGCCAATCACAGCTCTGGAGTCCGCACTGTGATTGGTCGGAGCCCGGGATCCCGGAAGACGACGGACACAACATGACGCCGGTCACAGCGGTGCTCGGGGATTGCTGCAATGGAGTCGATCTACGGTAAGCATTTCACAATAAGCTAGTATGCGATGCATACTAGCTTATTATGCCTTTCTCTTGCAGCCTCCGGCGGCGTGCGCATGCTCACAATGGCTCTGTATCGCGGCCGCCGTCGTATGACGGCGTTTTGCGTTACAGAGCCACATTGTCGCCGTCAATTGCCGATCAGCGGCCGGCAAGCGGTTAAAGTTATTTATTTTTTTTTTTTTTAAATAACAAACATGTTATTTGATGATGATTTTGCACAGAGCAGCCTTGATCCTCCTCTTCTGGGGTCCCCCATCAACGCTTCTGGCTCCTCCTTCCTTCAGAGTGCCCAAATATCAAGCTGCAAAATATAGTATAGAGTGCTCCCTATAGCAAGGTAAATAAAAACTTCTACCTTTTGGAACCACTCACTTCCTGCCCAGGACTACATGTCCCATGAGACATTGCTCCTCACATATTCACAAGTTATCAGGCACTTACTGACATGTATGCTGAGCTGTATGTGTGCTGCACTATATTTCCTGATATGTAAACAAATAATGCATTCTGTACGCAGGCCAACTAATTGGCTGGCCGATTAATCGATTATGAACATAGTTGACAACTATTTTCATAATCGATTAGTTGTCAATAATCGATTAGTTGTTTCGGCCCTAGATCCAGCCTCATATCTGAATACTAAGGAATTTTCACTTTTAAATGCTTGTTTGCACATGAATGTATATCTATATTGTATAGAGGACGTAAATTTTCACTTTTAAGGAATCATAAGTCTATACTCCGACCTAGATCC
>BLSH010223896.1:1369375-1380145 GCA_018402905.1 Glandirana rugosa | reverse complement strand
TCTGCCCGCCATCAGGTATGAATGGAGCCTTAGAGAAGCTAGGTTCACATCTATGTGTTGGGAACATGTGCAAAATCATGTGCTTTCCCAAAATGCAGAGATACGCTTAGGGTGCCTTTTATTGTTCATGGCACCCCCAGACATGCAAATGTACTAATTTTTCCATGAGCCTAAATGCATTTAGCCTAAGTTTTTAGTGTGGCACATTTTTAGAAAAGGGTCAGGGACCTTTCTGCATTTTCTACACTCACCGCATGTGGTGTGAACCAAGCCTAAGGCCTCTTCACACTGATCCCAAAACATGCAGCGTTTTTAGGCATACAAGTGGGGTTTTTTTTTATTTATTTTTTTATTGGGACTGTACTAATTGGATTACATCATGCTACTTATCTCCTATGTGCTGACCTGCCTGCGCACTCGGTTCCCAGAGTTCTATGGCGCTGTCTCCTGAGACAGTGGCAAAAGATGCTTTGGAGACGGCCCCATAGGGTACAGTGCAGGTGCACTGTCACATAAAACCTTGGGGGCTGTAGACACTATTGCAGGGTACAAGGCATCAGCAGTTTAAAAAACAACAACAAAAAAACCCCTTTTGATAGCGCACTTGCCAGCTGCAGTCAAATAGATTGGTGATCTCCGGTAGTTGGTGCACTGAGATTAAAATTTTCAGTATCGAAAATGCAGGATGCACTTAGCCGAAACCGAAATTAACGTTTTAAAAAAAAAAAATTCTATATATTCAACTTTTTAAATCATGAATTTAAATTAATATGAATTTATTATTGGCACCATTTTCAGTGTACATTTGGTCAGTTAAAAAAAAAAAAAAAAGCATACCTCCCTATTGAAAACGCACGTTGTGCATTTTTTGAGTCACATGACCTATGAAACACACCTAATAAGCTGAAAACCCTATTTTCTGCCAAAATGTTGGTGCATCGCTAATCTCCAGCTTGGTTGTATTCTGGAAAAGAGAGTTTTAAACTGTGAGCTGCTCACAGTATGCAGTGGAAGCTGCAGCAAATGAGATTCCACCTCCATTACCTGGCTGGAGGACTATAGCTTCATCTAACACATTCCTCCCCAGTCTGACTGTCCCTGTCCGGCTGCGTTCATTCATTAAATGATCTTTTAGTGATGGAGGCTGCTACCCTAGGTTGGTCTGCATGCAAATACAACTTACCTGGGAACACCCACTTCTCCCAACTGAGATCTACCCATCGAGGAATTTTTGATTTTTTTTTTTTTTTTTTAAGAACTCCTCCCAAGAGGCAGACCACTTCTTATATCAGGGCTGAGGGCTCTTGAGAAGGAGTGGCGCAGCGAGCAGAAAGCGATAAACATCCTGCTGACCCCTCTCACCTGCCATGTTCTACCTGCATAGAGAAGCACAGAGACCCAGTCATCTAAATAAAACCTTTCCATTGGTATTGACAATTAGCATGTTGGGAAAGAGAAAGGAGGAACAGTGGAAGGCAAATTACCAGAAGATTAAATGTCAACTCTTTAAATTGTATTCTGTAATTAGGCCTGTGAGTTTTGTATAAACAGTAATTATAAACTATAACAATGTTTTACTGTGAGTCACTCCTAGACAGGAGGCCGTCATAGTCCACCGTCAGCAGACAATCTCCCTGTGTACATGAATCACTTCTTCTTTCTCAGTACTTCTGATCTTCCTTCTTCTTTTTTTTTTTTATGCAATCCACCTGGTGTATTTCAGATGTTCTATATCTGGAATGATATATAGATATAGATATAGAGATATATAGATAGAGATATATATATATATATATTCTATATTCTATATATCTCTTTCTATACCCATGGTGTTTAGGCATCCAGGATTGGGAATGCACTACTCTCCATGTACATAGGAATGACCTCTGAGGTTGGGATAGTTCAGAGATGTGATGGAACTTGGTATGAACTCAGCGGAGGAGCTGCGGGATGTCTAGCAATGCTCAGCACACAATCCTATAGACAGCTGTTAGCGCTTTTCAGTGTCATTAGTTCAGATGGCACTTGTAATCTGCTTTCACTGCCTTCTATCTACCTAACACCACATTCCATCTACACCGCCTCTGACCAGCTCCATCCTCACCTTCCCCTTCCAAATCTTTGTAAAGCCACTTTGTTCCGAGCCGAGCCTCCTGCCTGTCGGTGATGTTGGTAGAAGTTGGATACTTGTTTGCTTTATGCTGGAAGTGTCATCAAGGCTCTGGGGTAGAACTTCCACAGTCTGGGCTCAGCCAGCCATCAACTGTGCTGACCCCTGAGTGCAGGGGGCTGACCTCTGGACAGAGGATTCTGAGCTCTGGACGCAGTGCAGCCTCATCAGTGCTCATCGGTGAAGGAGAAAACTTATTTACAAATCAGTAATTTCATAACCAACATTTTTTTTTTTTTTCAAAATGTTTGGTCTATATTTTTTTTTTTTTTTTTTTTTTTTTTTATTTAGCAAAAAATAAAAAGTGGTGATCAAATACCACCAAAAGAAAGCTCTATTTGTGAGGGGAAAGAATGCTAAAAATCTCATATGGGTACAGTGTAGCATGACCGCACAATTGTCATTCAAAATGCGACAGTGCTGAAAGCTGAAAATTGGCCTGGGCAGGAAGGGGGTAAAAGTGCCCGGTATTGAAGAGTGCCTGAACAGAATTACAAATCATCTGGCAGGTAAAACGGTTCCCATTTGTGTATTTGGCTGCTTTCCTGTAGTTCAGCTTTTAATGTACACCATTTTCGTCGCTATACGTAGTCTGTTCTATCTTGGGTTTTAAGATAAAGCAACTGCTAATCTACAGAGACTCCTCGCTCGCTGTGAGCCCGGATGAATAGATCCAGCCACCATAGGGGGGAAGTGACTATAGCAGCCAGTAGAGCTGCACGATTAATCTCTAAAAGATCACGATCTTGATTCAACCTCCCGGAGGATCTCAACCCCACACTTCCTCGATTCTGACAAGTGCAGAGCCAGTTCCATAACATTCTGTGCACTCTGCCAAGTTTCAAAACATTCTGGGCACTCTGCCACGTTTCAAAACATTCTTCAATGTGGACTATAATGCTCCATGCACATTATATCTGATAAACGACCGTGTTTGGGCATTTTTTTAACAGGCCAAAAACGCCACTTTATGTTATCCTATGTGTCCATGCACACATGGACATTGTCTATCAGCAGTGGCATTTTTGGGCTGTTATCTGAACGCCCTGAATTTGTGTTCAAAAGTCGTTCTTTTGACCACACAAAACGACCGACGCCGCTAAACACTCGTAAACGGCTGTTTATCGGCGTCCGGCGTTTTTTGCAGTCAATGGAAGCTAATGAAGAAGAAAAAAAAAAAACGCCGGTGAACTCTGCTTACAAAACGCTGCAAAAGAACGTTTTGTAAGCAGCGTCTCCTGCCCGACGCCGAGAGAGCCCAAATAGCGTCCAGTGTGCATGGAGCCTAAACATTGCAATGTTCTGTTCTAGGTCAAAGGAAGTCTGTGAAATTTAGGTCAGTTTAACCACTTTAACACCAAACCTTTTTTTGGCACTTGCTGAATTCACATTAAAATTATTTTTTTGCTAGAAAACTATTAGAACCCCCAAACATTATATATTTTAGCAGAAACCTTAGAGAATAAAATGGTGATTGTTGCAATATTTTATGTCACGCGGTATTTG
The DNA here is from genome assembly GCA_018402905.1 of Glandirana rugosa. Classification (NCBI taxonomy): domain Eukaryota; kingdom Metazoa; phylum Chordata; class Amphibia; order Anura; family Ranidae; genus Glandirana; species Glandirana rugosa. Next base: position 1,376,469 of record BLSH010223896.1, on the reverse strand, counting down.
CGCAGCAGTCATTCAAACGCATTTTTTTGGGGGGAAAATTACACTTTCAAAAAAAAAAAGAAAAATGAAACACTGAAGTTAGCCCAATTTTTTTTTTTTTCGTGCGAGAATCATGATCTTTATTCTGAGCAAAAAAAATTGTGATTCCCATTTTGGTCAGAATCGTGCCGCTCTAGCGGCCAGAGGCACAAAGTGAATGCAAGGTGATAATTGTCGCGGCTCTGCCGTTGGGCTCGGTTCCCTGAAGGACTACATGCAGTATTTCTATGGTTGCAGTGTTTTACATGACGGTGTCCTGTGACCATTCAGTACTGAACTTTAGGTTTTTAATTCCCTTTTTATTTTAGATTTATTCTCAGAATATAATTCTCTGAAGTGTGACACTCAGTACCAGATACCCTCCGGCTACAACATATTTATCCACACACCTCTAAAGCTGTGTAAACTCGTGTAACTTAATCCACATAAACCTGTTTTTATCTTGGACTGAAGAAAAGGTCTCTCCAACAAAGATAATCGCTGTTCTTGCCGCAGGATGACGGTTCAGGTAGCTTAGTGTAAGTTTTTATTTTTTTTCTTGGTTATTATCACTATTATGCAGGATTTGTATAGTGCCAACATCTGCAGAGCTTTACAAAATGAAAGGTACATCCACAAGACAATGCCAGAGGGTCCTGTTCATGAGCGCTCACGCGGGGCAGTTTTTAGGGGAAGGTGGGATAGGCTTCTCTGAAGAGATCAGTTTTTAGGGATTGCTTAAAGGCAGACCAAGTAGGTGACAGCCAAACCGATTGTGGTAGAAGGCTCCAGAGGATGGGAGAGGCTCTGGAGAAGTCCTGGAGGTGAGCATGGGAGGAGGTGATGAGGGAGCTAGAAGCAGAAGGTATTGTGAGGAGCGAAGAGACGGTTTGACTGGTATTTTTAGATATGGTCAGTATTGTAGTTTTGGGTCAGTGTTGAGAGTGGCTTTATAGGTGGTTATTAGTATTTTGAATTTTATTTGGGCAATCGAGAGGTAGAGGGGATATCAGGCACTGAATGGTGGGTATGGTGAATGAGTCTGGCAGGTGCAGTCAGATTAGGGTAGAAGGATCCAGAGGATGGGAGAGGCTCTGGAGAAGTCCTGGAGGTGAAGAGGAAGCTAGAAGCAGAAGGTATTGGGAGGGGTGAAAAGACGGTTTGCTTGGTATTTTCAGACATGGTTGGTATTTTAGCTTGTATAGGAGGTGAAGAGGAAGCTAGAAGCAGAAGGTGCTGTGAGGGCGAAGGAGTTAGGGGTAGCCTGTGTAGTGGTAGATCTGAGGAGGGAGCTGCAATGGTCAAGGTGAAAGATAATCTAGCAATTCGTTGGTGGCTTGGTGGTGTCATTTGGTTTAAGGAGGGGCAAATTTTGGAAATGGTAATGAAGGTTTCATGATTTGAACAGTGATTGATATGAGGCCAAAAGGCGAGGTTCTGGTCCAGGATTACACCTAGAACCCTGGCATGAGGGGAGGGACTGATAGTTGTGCTGTTAATCTGGATGAAAAATTCAGGGTAGTCGGCCTGGAGGCGGGTTGGGGAAACATTAGGAGCTCGCTCTTGTTGGGATTGAGTTTTGAGGAGTGGTGTCCCATCCATACGGATAAGTCAGTAGATGCAGGCGGAGAATGGTAGTTGGGTGAAGCACACTGCTGCCTGTTTAATGCCCTCTACCGGACTATCCAACCAAGTGTGTGCTTATGTGTGCTCTTCATCTCCTATCAAATTAATACTTTTTCATTTTTGTAAATTCATAATCTTCTCACTATGAGGCAGGTTACATTGAAGTCAGGAAAGGGCCGGTTCACACCTAGGCGATCTAACTTCAGAGGCGACTTTGCTAGGCAATTTGAACGTGACTTAAGGATCTGAAGCGATCTCCATGCCAGGCGACTTTGCCTGTGGCCAATCAGAGAAGAGTGGGAGGGGGGTTGCCTTAAAAAAATTTTTCTTTTTCCTGTAAAGTCGCTTCTTTATAGACTGATCCGATTTTGGAAGCGACTTCCCTTGACTTCAATGGGTTCAAATTGCCTAGAAGTCGCCTTGAAATAGTACAGGAACCTTTTCTGAAGTCGCCTTAAAGTCGGAGCGACTTGAGTATTGTATATTAAGATGGCTCCATTCATTGCAATGGGATTTCTGATGTCAAGCGATTTAAGGCGACTTGGGGCGACACAAGTCGCTGTAGTGTGAACCGGCCCTTACGTTTGCTCTTAATCCTGCAATTCTGGATTTACATTGTATCGGCTTGCAACATAATTGCTCAGACCTTTGGATTGCCGCTTGTCATACCTGTAATAAAATTTCTTTTATCTGTGTGATAATTTGATCTTTGTACTGTGAGGTGTGTTATCCTCTATACAAGCTTTCCAATAAGGAAAAGAGCAATGTGCAGAATGCACCTATTCATAGCCAACTGATGGCAATCGTTTCCTCTTTCCCAGATATGTCCGTTGTATACTGAAATCTGATCAGTGGGTATAAATGACTGAACTTCACCTAATTGCCTCTTGCAGAGCTCTATAATCAGTTAAGAGATGACTGGTGTTTTTAACTGTTGCGGTGTTCCCTGGCTCCTAGTGTTAAGCCCCGCACACACGGGCTGAATGCTGGGTGACATTGGCCGGTTCAATAAAAACTGGCCTACGTTCGTCCCATGTATGGCAACCGGTCCATCAGAAGCCGTCAGTGCTCTCAGCTATTGGCTGGAGTGTTTTGGCGGGGTGGGGGGGTGTGTAACACGATAGAACAGCAGGGGAGATTGCTGTACTAATATCGGATTTAGTACAGCAGCTTCGATTTGGAGTTTCAGGGGTTTTTTTTTCTAATGCACAAACTATTGCTGTGCACTAGGCACAAATGACACTGGTGGCACATACCTGCAATACTGTGGGCATGCTATGAATGTTCAAATACATTCTTGGCACGCAGTAATAAACTTTAAGGGTCATACACATTTTCTCCAGGTGCTTTTCCACTCCCAGGGTGCCACGTACAGCCCACCATACAAGCGATTGGCTGTACCCTTGTAAACGATGATGCTTCTGTACATTGGTGTTTACCCCCACATGCCTATCCAACGTATTTCCTAATGCAAACCTTCCAAGTGTGGCCCCATACAGCCATTTATATGGCGGGTGGCATGTTTGGCTCCATGGATGTAGGAAAGTGCTCTGAGATTTACCAAGAGCACAAAAGTCTTATAAAATAATGGTCCATGTGCTTGAGCCCAAAAACCATGCCATCACTGACCTCCATAGCTGCAGCCGCTGCAAAGCAATTTGTCCTCAATTTGCATCTGCGGTGTCTCTTATTTTGTTGCTCAGCTACTCATTGCCAGCAGTGCAGTTCCAGTCTTTTAAATCCCAATTTAAAAATAGAGTAGGTGTGTGGGATGAGGTGAGAGAAGAATGCTGACCCCTGACTTTAACCACCTCTTTCTATTGTGAACTTGATGAGGATTCATTGCTTTATAGCTGTCACTACAGAGGACAATGAGGGCTTGTTTAGATTAGATTATGTAAATGTCCATAGCACGTCCACAGTTAATTTTTAGGCCTCTTACACAGGCGTTTTTTGACGCTGACATTTTTGAGCAGTAGAGGGCGTCGGCATTGGTGAGCTGTTTCTAGAATGTGGGACCAGCGCGTTCTGAGGCTGTAGCTTTTTGGCGCTAATCGGCAAAACTCTCACTAACTCTATACCGGCGTTAACCGACGTTTTTTGACGCCAACGTTTTTAGATTGAAAAATAGCAGAGGACTGTTTTTTTTTTTTTTTTTTTTTTTTTAAACGCTTATTGACGCTGATGCAAAACACCGAAAAAAACCCCCCACATTTTTCCAAAACGTCGGACCCGACATTTTGCATATTTTTTCTCAGACGCACGTGTGTATGAGGCCTTAAAAAGAAAATCTGTAGTGTTCGGATTCATGCACACAGGACTTATACAGGCGTTTTTTTGTAGGTCTAGAGTAATTTCCGGGAACTTTTTCACACCTGAGGAGTCGCATATGCTATATAGAGCCTGCCATACTAGTGAATACATGGATGTACTCTCGTTTAAATTAATTTTTCTCTTCTTTCATCCCTGTGTACACCTGCATGAGCGTCCTACGTATTTGCGAATGTTTCACCTTTGGAAAATGCATTGCATTTGCCGAAGCATCAGCTTTTACAAGAGCACAGCCGCGTACAACCATTCACTTGGATGGCAGGCTGTACGTGGCACACGTGGCTCCTTCTGAGGCAGGAAAGCCCCATGAAATTACAGCAGGCATCCATAATGCTTGGAAGTCCCATGTGTAAGCCCAGGCCATATTCTAATATGATTTGCCAGGGAAGAGGTTCGAGAGCCTGAGCATGCACTTTTTTTAAAAAGGTTCAGCAACATCAGCCTTCTTGCTTCTGCTCTCTTGGATTTCCTTAGTGTGTGGCAAGATTGAGGCGGTTTTCCAGGTACAAATGGGAAGCTTTGCACCAATCTGAAGAGACCAGCATGCACTTTGGAGTGTTTGCTGTGAGAAGCTGCAGGCAGTTTGACCCAACTCAGGTTGTATACTTCCAAAAAAAAGAGAAAAAAAACCCTGTAAGTCAAAGGCATAATGAGCCTTAGCCCGAAGCTCTGACGGGTCCACTTGGTTCCCGCAGAGGGAGCTGACATCTTCTCTTGGGGGATCCTTCTGGGTCCGTGGCTCCAGCGCTGTGAGTGGCCGGAGCCACGAGATATCACGAGCGGGAGCTTTCCGGCAAACTTTCTGGCAAGGTCCGGCGCTATGCACCTGGACATCACAGCACATGCGCCATGACGTCAGCAGCTACATGAAGGGCGAATATCTCCTAAACCGTAAAAGTTTAGGAGATATTCATTTTACCTGTAGGTAAGTCAGTAAAAGGGGTATAGAACCACTTTAACTGTATCTGAGCGCTACAAATGCTTTTCAATCACTTTCTTACTGGACACTTAAACCCCCCTCCTGCCCGGACCAGTTTTCAGCGCTGTCACTCTTTAAATGACAATTGCGCGGTCCTGCGACGTTGTACCCAAACAAAATTGATGTCCTTTTTTCCCACAAATTGAGCTTTCTTTTGGTGGTATTTGATCACCTGGGGTTTTTATTTTTTGCACTATAAACAAAGAGCGATGATTTTGAAAAAAGAAAAATATTTTTTACTTTTAGCTATAATATCCAAAAATAAAAAAACAAATTTATTCATCAGTTTAGACCGATTACATATTCTTCTACACATTTTTGGTAAAAAAAAAATGCAATAGGCGTATTTTGATTGGGTTTTGCAAAAGTTAGAGCCTACAAACTATGGACATTGGTTTATGGCGTTTTTAGTATTTATTTACTTTTTACTGGTAATGGCGGCGATCTGCGATTTTTATCGGGACTGCAATATTGCGGCGGACAAGTCTGTGTTTGACACTTTTTTTTTTTTTTTTTTTTTTTTTTTTTTTTTTGGGACCAATGACCTTTATACAGTGATAAGATCTAAAAATAGACACTGATTACTGTATAAATGTCATTGGCAGGGAAGGGGTTAAATGTGTTCCCTCATTGTGTTCTAACTGTGTGGGGGCAGGGCTGACACAGGGACATAACAGATCTAATTGATCCCTATCACAAGGATCAGTAGATCTGTCATGCCCCCCCTCATAGGGTGGGGAACCGCCGTGTTTACATTGGCTGTTCCCCGTTCTGGCTCTCTGTGCAGGGATCGCAGGTCTCCGGCAGACATAAAGTCTGCCCGACCCGCATGCACGTTTGTGCGGGGGTGCCGAGAGCACGCCTGGTACGAACAAAAGGGGAGGATGTCTATTGGCGGCCTCCCGGCATTTCAGATCCACGCTGTAGCCATCAATAGGCTATAGCGCGGATCTGAAGTGATTAATATTCAAAGCAAACTCACCCATCCATCCACGTCTCCTCCTTCTTTATTTTGTTATCATTTTGGAGAACACCAAAGTGCTGTGGCCATATTGAGTAAGGGCAGCTGATTCATGTAGCAGTTACTTCCTGAAATCCATCTGCTCAGGCATGCTTGACGACTGAGAGAACCACCTCCTCCAGAAAAAAAATTCCCAATGCCCTTGAAGATTCCTGGGATGCAAGAAACCAGGAAGCAACTGAAGAAATTAAGACATTTTTTAAAACCAGTAAATACTTTCCTATCTAGAAAATAAAGATTTTATATGGCATGTTCTTTTGTTATTTGTGAATGGTGCTTTCTTTTTCTTTTTTCAGCACCCCGCGTATATCTACTGTGTCAGGGTGGCTGCTCTGCACTGGATCCTGTATCTAATACGTGATCAGTGCTTCCAGGTAAGGTGCACACCTGTTCCCCTGGCTGTGCAGTGATTTGTTACAGCACGAGCCGATTAACAAGTCCTGACATATTATTGATTGCCAGGATCGGCTCCATCATTCACAAAAGGGGGCTCTGTGTTGTAAACAACACAGAACTCTGTACACTGACAGGCAATCTTGCTGTTTAATTCCCTGCAAAGCAGGGAGAAAACAACAAGATTTTTTAGTAAAAGCAGCACGTATTACACATTAGGTACACAATTAAATTCTTGATCGCCCCTAGATATTAACCCCCTTCCCAGGCCATGTTAGTACAGTGACAGTGTATAGTATTAGCACTGATCACTGTATTAGTGTCATCATTGATGTTTGTGCATCACCCAACCAGCGTCGGCTAGTTTCTGATTGCCTGCCATACTATCACAGTCCCACTAGAAGTCGCTGATCAACGCCATTATTGATGTAAAATAAATGATAAATTCTAGTATATATGCCATAGTTTGTAGACATTATAACACAAACCAAATATACACTTATTACCAAAGACATGTAGCATTTTGGCCTAAATTCATGTAGAAATTCCTTACTGGGCACTTAAACCCCCCTCCTGCCCGGACCAATTTTCAGTTTTCAGCGCTGTCGCTCTTTGAATCACAATTGCGCAGTCATGCGACATTGTACCCAAAATAAATTGGCGTCCTTTTTTCCCCACAAATAGAGCTTTCTTTTGGTGGTATTTGATGATACCGATGATATGTGA
>BLSH010223896.1:1314037-1350137 GCA_018402905.1 Glandirana rugosa | reverse complement strand
GTGGGGTGGCGGCCTTCTCGTCCAGCATCGCCATGCGGTCTTTCGGCCGCCATTTTGCGGCGGACCGCCGCCATTTTGCCGTAGCCGCGGACATTTTCAGTCTATGGGGCTTTCCCTCTAGCTCTCGGAGCGGCCATAATCGGTACTGCATGTTGCCTGAGAGGTGTGCTCACCCTCTAGTGCTTCCTGGCGGCCATCTTCACTGCATGCTCTGCATTCTACACGTGGCTGCAGCTTCTCCTTCTCTCTGAAAACGGCGGCTGACAGAGGCAGTTCTCCTGAGCGATCGGCGCTATCAGGCAGCAAAACAGCAAGTATAGCTGGGCTCCCTCTGGGCTGGTGGCGGTGGGGTGCTGTCCTCTGGATCCTGTGGGTGTGTGGCTGTGTGCGGGGCGTCCCTTCCTTCATCCATCCATCCATCCATCCCTGTAATGGCTGATCTCCCTGCTGAACCTACTGAGGTGGCTTCAGCTGCCACGCAGGGGCTTTTCTCTCCCAGCTGCGGGATGTCCTTGCTGAGTTTCTTCCGCGTGGGGGCGCCGCTCCGCGGGCCCCCAGGAAGCGGCCCCCTCCATCTTCGGGGGAAGATTCTGAGCCAGAGGTGGCCTTAGGGGTCTTAGGGACCCCGGGGGACCTGTCTGATGAGGAAACGGGTGGTGACATGGGGACTGAGGACCAAGAGCCTGTGACTGACCAGGACAATGTGCTGGTAGCCACCATTATCGCTGGCATTCGAACCACGTTGCAGTTGGATCAAACAGGCGAATCGCGGGCTGCCTATGTGTGCGGGTCTTCTAGGCCCCCCAGGGCCCCCAAGTCCTATCCTTACAATGAATTTTTTGACCATTTCCTATACTGTGAATGGCAACAACCACGCCGTTCCCCCTCACTGACTGCACGTTTTTCTGAACGCTATGCCTTTGAGGAGAGCTTCCTGAAGAAATGGGAATCTCCTGCGGTGGATCCGCCTATTGCACGCCTTACTAAGGCGACTACCATTCCTATGGAAGGGACTCCTTCCTTTAAGGATCCTGCCGATAGAAGAACAGAGGCACTTCTGAAGTCCTTGTTTTTGAATGCGGGCTCCGCGGTGCGACCTGCTTTGGCTGCGGCCATGGCAGCGCAGTACCTTTCGGAGTGCATGAAGGAACTTAAGTCGGACCTGACTGAAGGTCGCCTCATGGAGGCACCGCAGAAGGCTGAGTTTTTATTCCAGGGGATTAATTACCTCTGTGACGCGGCGGTGGACGTTCTGCCCTTGTTGTACAGAATTTCTATAACGGCCATTAGGCTTCGCAGAACTCTTTGGCTGCGGTCCTGGTCGGGTGACCACGCCTCCAAACTAGGTTTGGCTGATATTCCCTTCCAGGGTGGGCGCCTATTTGGCTCACGACCTGACGAAATCATTAAGGATTTCACGGGAGGCAAGAGTACTTTCCTCCCGGAGCCTCGCAGGCGTGAATTTCGCCGCAGACAGGAGCCTTCTACGTCTGGTCAGCGGAAGCCCTTTCGTGCATCCGGCGCGGCAAGTAAGGGAACCCGTCCCAGTAAGGTTGCTGCAGGGGCTGGACGCCGACAGTGGCAGCGCAAACCAGGAAAGACGGAAGACAAGTCTTCCTCAGCCTGATGGGTCGCCCCCACCCGATTGTCGGGTGGGGGGACGTCTTCGGGGGTTCGCAAACCGGTGGCTGGCTTGCATTTCCGACCGCTGGGTCTGCGAGGTGGTGTCCACCGGGTACAGGATAGAGTTCATTTCTCTACCCCCAGACAGGTTCTTCCCATCAAATTTAAGCCTCCCGCTGGATTGCAAACAGGCCCTTCTCAGGGCGGTGCAGGCGCTCTCAGAGCAGGGAGTGATCGTACCGGTCCCACAAGGGGAGAGGTTTCGAGGCTTTTACTCGAATCTCTTTGTGGTGCCCAAAAAGGGCGACGGTTTTCGGCCCATCCTGGATCTGAAGGCCCTAAACAAATTTGTCAGGGCACGGAAATTCCGGATGGAGTCCGTTCGGTCGGTTGTGACCGCCCTGCACCAAGGGGAATTCCTAGCATCGTTGGACATACCTTCATGTACCCATCCATCCACGACATCAGCGATTCCTGCGGTTCGCTGTTGGGGATCACCATTTTCAAATTGTAGCTCTTCCCTTCGGTCTGACCCCACACCCCGGGTGTTCACAAAGTTACTGGCTCCGGTGTTGGCGTTGCTGCGGCAGAGGGGCATTGCCATAGTGGCTTACCTGGACGATCTGCTCCTGCGAGCGGACTCTGTCTCTGGCCTGGAGGAGAATGTGAACATCGCAATGGTCTCATTGCGGGACTTCGGATGGTTACTCAACCTGCAGAAGTCGTCAGTGTCTCCTTCCTGCCGTCTGGAGTACTTGGGTCTCATTATGGACACGAACCAAGCGAAGGTATTTCTTCCTCCGACAAAGCTACAAAGCTTACAGTCGGCTGTGCGCACCCTACTATCACGCCGCCAGTCTTCTTTGCGGTTCTGTATGAGGGTGCTGGGGCTCATGGTCTCGTCGTTCGAGGCGATACCTTTTGCCCAGAGTCACACACGTTTGCTCCAACGAGCAATTCTGGTTCAATGGGACAAGTCCCACCGGACCTTGGATCTTCTGATACGGCTGGGCCCTCAGACCAGGGCGTCTCTCTCTTGGTGGTTGCGGGACTCGGCCCTCACTCGAGGGAAGTCGTTCCTTCCCATTCAATGGACGGTGATCACCACGGACGCCAGTCTGACCGGTTGGGGCGGAGTCCTGGAGCAGTTCTCAGCTCAGGGTCGTTAGTCGGCCCGGGAGGCCTGTCTACCAATCAATCTGCTGGAGCTCAGAGCGATCAGACTGTGTCTTTCTCATTGGACGAGGAGATTGCAAGGCCGCCCGATTCTTATTCAGTCGGACAATGCCACGGCGGTGGCGTATGTGAATCATCAGGGCGGCACTCGGAGTCCAGCGGCGGCTGCGGAGGCAGCCCTGATTCTGCATTGGGCGGAACTCCATGTTCCGGCAATTTCTGCGGTTTACATCCCAGGTGTGGAGAACTGGCAGGCGGACTTTCTCAGTCGCCAGAAGTTGGACCAGGGGGAGTGGTCCCTTCACCCGGAGGTGTTCAGTCAGATTTGCCACAGGTGGGGGACACCGGATGTGGATCTCATGGCGTCCAGGTTCTGTACGCTTTTCCTCCCATACGTCTGCTTCCAAGGTTGGTGCGCAGAATAGCAATGGAAGGAATTCCGACAAATTCTGGTGGCCCCGGATTGGCCTCGGCGCACTTGGTACGCCGACGTGGTGCAAATGGGGGCAGACGCCCCCTGGCGGCTTCCGATGCGGGACGACCTCCTGTCTCAAGGACCCATCTTGCACCCTGCTTTACCCTCGCTGGCTTTGACGGCTTGGCTATTGAGTCCCAGGTGCTAAGGGATAGAGGAGTGGCCGACTCCGTGATCCCCACCTTATTAAAAGCTTGCAAGTGCACCTCTCGCAAGATTTATCACCGTACCTGGAAGGCTTATATTGCCTGGTGCGAGGCGGAGGGCTACAACCCTCGTTCGTTTGTAGTCTCCAGGGTACTGACTTTTCTTCAGCAGGGTCTGAATAAGCAGTTGGCTTTGAGTACTCTTAAGGGCCAGATCTCGGCCTTAGCCATACTCTCTGATTCGTACCTTTTGTACAAGGTGTGCGACATGTGGCGCCTCGGGTGAGACCCCCGATGGCTCCGTGGGATCTGAATCTGGTGCTGTCTGTTCTTCAAAAGCCACCTTATGAAAAGATCAGGGAGATCCCCTTACAACTTCTGTCGCAGAAGGTGGCCTTTTTGGTTGCCATCACTTCTGCCAGACGAGTGTCGGAATTGGCTGCCCTATCGTGCAAGTCTCCTTATTTGGTGATACATAAGGATAAGGCGGTCTTGCGATCCCTTCCTTCTTTTCTTCCTAAGGTAGTCTCTTCCTTTCATATCAATGAAGATATTGTTCTGCCTTCATTGTGCCCTCGTCCATTGCACCCGAAGGAATTCGAGTTGCATGCCTTGGACGTAGTTAGGGCCTTACGGGTGTACTTGGCTGCTACAGCTTCTTTTCGAAAAGCTGACGCCCTGTTTGTTCTGCCAGAGGGCCCGCGCAAAGGTTTGGCGGCCTCTTCGGCTACGATTTCTCAGTGGATTAGAAAAACCGTGACCCATGCGTATTCTGTTCGGGGCAAGGTTCCCCCTTTTCCGGTCACGGCTCATTCTACCCGGGCGGTTAGTACTTCCTGGGCCTTCAGACACCAAGCTTCTGTGTCACAGGTGTGCAAGGCGGCCACTTGGGCCTCGGTTCACACTTTTACTAAGTTTTACAAAGTTGATGTGTTTGCATCTTCGGATGCTGCTTTTGGCCGCAAAGTTCTGCAGGCGGCAGTGTAGGCGCGTCTGGCGCCTCCTCAGAGGTTCAGTTGTGTACAGTTGTTTGCGTTTACCCACCCCTCTTTTTTGACACAGCTTGGGGACGTCCCCACAGTCATGAAGAGCTGCGTCTGTCAGTGAACGTAGGAGAAAAAGGGATTTTATTAAAACTTACCGTAAAATCCTTTTCTCCGAGTTCACTGACAGACGCAGCACCCACTCCTCTGGGCTCTATTTTGGTACGGCTTGTGTACAAACTGGAGAGCTCCTCTGTGAGGGGGGGGGGTTTAATGTAGGAAAAGAGGACGGCCCCCAGGGGAGGGGCCAGCTGATTCCTTTTCCCTGCCTAGTTAACTCCTGGTAGGACGAACATAAAACTCCACAAAGTCATGAAGAGCTGCGTCTGTCAGTGAACTCGGAGAAAAGGATTTTACGGTAAGTTTTAATAAAATCCCTTTTTTATACTTGGCTGCTCTGTGCAGGGGTTTTGCAAAGAGCAGCCCAGATCCTCCTCTTCTTGGGTCCCTGGCTACTCCCCCACCCCCCCCCCAGCTTGCTATGGGGGCAGCCGGGCTCAGTCTATCCATTCAGACACGTAGCTGTGGATTGGCCCCGCCTTGTCTCTCTTCTAATTGGCTGAGTTTGACAGCAACAGGGCTAGACAATCCTCGGTTGCTTTGGCGACCTGAAATGGCATCCTGGCGAGTGGCCGCTGATCATTCTCTACCCTCACTATCTTAAAACAGCATCTCTGATTTGTTTCGACTTAGAAAAAAAAAATGAAAAGCAAAGTATCTCTTGATTCTTTTATCAAAGGAATGAACTCCAGTCTGAATGAGGGAAGTTTAACCACTTAAAGACTAAACCTTTTCTGACATTTGTGGCTTACAAGTAAAAATCCAGTATTTTCTGTTAGAAAATTACTTGGAAAGCACATATATATATATATAAATTTTTTTTTTAAGCAGAGACCCTAGAGAATAAAAGGGTGGTTGTTGCAATATTTTATGTCACATTGTATTTGCGCAGCGGTCTTTCAAACACCATTTTTGGGGAAAAATACACTTTACTGTTTCGTTTTTTTTTTTTTTTTTTTTTATTCATTAAAGTGAGCCTTTTTTTTATGTGAAATGTTACACCGCAAGAATTGTGATCTTTATTCGAAGCAACAAAATTGTGATAAAGCCCTGTGTACCATCAACAATTACCACTATTTATGTACAGCTGGGCTCCAGTATTTCATGGTGACCGGAAAACCCACCAGTGCAATAAAAAGTCACTGTGGGGGACACACATGTAGGCATGAAGTGGCTGCAAAGAGGCAGCAGAAGATCAGCAGCAGTGGAATACTGTTTTCACTTTTTTTTTTTGTATTCATTAGATGTGCAGTTGGGTGGTAAAAATGTGCAGTAGGGACATGTTTTTGCCACCCACCCTTAAGCTCCATTAGGCAGCAGATGAGGGCTTTTTACATGCCGCAGTCACGATGCATTAGGCATAATAAGGAGTTTCCCCTATAACAGGTTTTTAGTGTCACTCTTTCTGGCCAGCCTATAACCCTGATGTTACGGTGTTACGTTGGAGTTATTGACTGGCTGCTCTGCTGTAAGTTGGGGTTATGGGGCACAAATTACTTGCCTTACCCTGGGCGCTGACAACCCCACACTACACTAAAAAAAATTGACTCCTAACATTTTTTAGCTGGCAACTAGATTCAAAGCAAATTTGTCAAGCCCTGGCATAGAATGCATTAAGATAAAAAAAAACCTCCTGACTTTACAATCCTTTTAGTCGGTGAGTGCAAGAAGCTTGAGATATATATATATATATATATATATATATATATATATTATTATTTTTTTTTTTTTTTTTTTTTTTAGGTTAGCACTTGGATTGTCATCTGGCTGATATTTTACCAGTTTGGCCAGCGACAATGGCGTTGTTCCCAATGTTCCGATTAGAAAAGAGACCATAAACACTGTATTTTTTTTTTTTTTTCCCAGGAAAGGTGGATATTCTAGTTGGCACGTGCTGGCCTTGTTGCCCGAACTTGTTCTGCAGAGAAGCTTAGGAGTTGCCAGCCTGAGTATACTTGGCCATTAATTCATCTCCTCTGATAATTGGAGAACATTTGTCTCCTGTTGCGCTTTGTTTTTAATGAGTGTAGAATGTGATTACTAATATAACCTCTGTACATCAGATAAGTAAGCCCCACTTCACTGAGCTACTTTTATTTTTACTTACAGCTAAGCAGACAGATATTGGCTTTATGCCTTCAGCTTGTCTGGTGTGTTTGTGGACATGTCTTTCTGTGACTTCTCTAGAGGCAAATTCCTCACACTGGGAATCTATCTTCTTGCTGCCTGTTTAGTCTGCTGGGAGCAAGGGGAAATTACAATTGGAAGCACCCAGGTAGGTTGTTTGCTCCCCCAAAGTGCATATCGCTTTGTATCTGGTGCAGATTTTGTTCAGAAGTTGCTCCAGCTGTGACCTGTTGTAATAACGTGGTTACGATTTCTGTGGAAGATGCACCTGCTTTTAAGCCCCCATTCACTCCGGGTGTGACTTCAAAGTGGTGCGATTTGGTCTGATTTAAGCACAACTTCAATGCGATTTCTGACCATTTCAATGTACTGCGACTGTTCATTCCAATCAAGAATGTGTGACCATTCCAAAAATGAGTCCCCCTCCCCCAAATCAATACCAGGCCCTTTTGATTTGGTATTAACCTCTTGCTTACTGGGCACTTAAACCCCCCCCCCCCCCTCCTGCCCAGACCAATTTTCAGCTTTCAGCGCTGTCACTCTTTGACAATTGTGCAGTCATGCTACACTGTACCCATATGAAATTTTTATCATATTTTTTTTCCCCACAAATAGAGCTTTCTTTTGGTGGTATTTAATCACTGCTGGTTTTTTTTTATTTTTTGCTAAATAAACCAAAAAATAACATTTTGAAGAAAGTGTTTTATGGTTTCTTTTTTTTATATAAAATATTGAAAATGGGTATTTTTTTTTTTCCTGCACTGATGGGCACTGGTAGGTGACGCGAATAGGCAGCACTGATCGGTGGCACTGATGGGCATTGATTGTCAGCACTGGTGGGCAAAGGTAGGTGGCACTGGTAGATGACACTGGTGGGTAATGGGTGACACTGGTGGCCACAGATGTCCCTCTGACAGAAGCCGGTGATCGGCTTCTTTTTCCCCTCACGCTGACAGCATGAGAGGAAAAAAAAATACCCATCACTGATCTTCTGTTTACATCACGTGAAGTGTCATTGGCTGACAGCTGAAAATGTGGTAAAGGGGACTGCCCCTTTACTCCAATCTGTGATCAGCCGAGTCTCATGGACTCTCTGATCACAGAGCGCGCTGCACGCGACCCGCAGGGACGCGCTGACGGCGCATGCTCAGGAGGACGTACATGGACACCCTCCCGGCAATTCAGGTCCACGCTGTAGCCATCTTCCGGCTTTTTTTTTTTTTTCTCGGGTAGGCATCATGATTGTATCTACACCAGGGGACATTTTTTTTAAATTTCTTTAAGGGGGCCTCCAGATTACAGTAAGTCACACCCCTCACAACCGCCAGGCCCTCAACATGGGGACAAGCTGCTTTGTCGTCCGTCCCGTCCGTCCCTACCCTTAAAATCCATACCTGGTATGGATAGGGGTGGGAAGGGGACGCCCACGCAGTATTTTTCTGAAGTAATTTGCTGGCAATTCTTTAGAAAAGGGTTAAAGTGAAAAATGTCTCAGTTATGCTGATGTGGACACAGCCATGATTTACGTTAGTCTGGAAGCCAAATCACACTGAAGTCTGGAAAGAGTAATACATTAACTACTTTTCAAAGCACACCACTTCAAGTCACAGCTATTAAAACCGAGCCATAGAAATACATTGTGTGCGACTTGAGGTTCGATTTGGAAATCACATGTCACACCAATGTGAACGGGGGCTAAAAACCCTATTTATAATCTATTTGAAACCCTTTTCAGAGCGTTCGTGTTGGGGAGTCCCATCTTGAACCCCTTTCTGGCTGTGATTTTCACTTTGACAGACCATGTCTGACTGGTCATTATCTCTTTAAAGGGATTTAACTACTGCTGCCATTGATTCCCTTCTCATTGAATATGTGTCATGACATTTCAGCTGTTATGGCTTACTGCAGCCTCTGGCCATATTTTTCATGTGTTTTCTGTCCTTTCATATGCACAGGGAACTTTGGCTAAAGTGTTGCACTGCAGAACTGTCTTGAGGAACAGATGACTTTCGAAAGATTGCGCCTCTTTGGACCATCTAGATGTTCTTTTTAAGTATTTTGCTGGCGGCAAGAGCACTTATCTTCCCTGGTGGAAAAAGCCCAAGGTGCAGACTGTGGAGCCTTCAAAGATTGACTTCTCATCCACTCCTCTAACCCTCACACTAGCTTTCCTGGGCTTGAAGGTGTTTTCCCATTTTCTAGTGTGGGGGTGGAATCTGAATTTTGTGAGTGCTTGTACAGCTTGCATTCCAGATGCTTGGGTGCTGAAGTGGTGTCTTAGGACTACAGTCAAGTTTCGCTCCATGTCACCCTCATGTTCTCTCTTCAAACCTTCTTATGAATCCTCAGACCTGCAGATCTTAATCAGGCTCACTTGGCCCTTCTAGACCAAGGCTCTGGTCCCTGCTGCAGAATGGTTCCAGGGGCTTTACTCTAACCTGTTCACTGTTCCAAAACCCAAAGGGGCCCCACCTTGGACCACAAAGCCTTAAATGTCTACATTTGAGTCTACAACTTCTGTAAGGAATCAACCAGATGTAACCTCTATTTTCTGTAGACTTTCAAAGGCGTATTTACATGTACCCATTTTTACAGTACAGCAACAGTTTGTGTGGGTTGCTGTTAGGACCACTACACTACCAGTTCATGGCCCTGTTATTTAGGTCCATTTTTTACACCTTGGGTGTTCACCAAGGTGTTGACCCATCCAGCTCTCTACTTTTCCATGAGTTTTACGGCTGATGGTAGCTACCTTTTTTGAGGCATTTCTCTTTGCTCAGTTTCAGCCCAGATTTAATACAATATTTGGTCCCTGGGGAATTGGTCAATCCTGTTTCTGCACAGGCACCCACACCTCCTGTCTCTGCACAATGTCTGCATTAGGACACACGTACATGCACAGATGTCACATTTGAACCAGCGGCTATGTCCTAATTGACTTGAATGTGACTGCTTGCATGTGGATGCACACAATACCTGTGCATCCCATGCGATCAGACAGCCCTTGCACACGTGTATGCATTGATATGCCCTGTGTCAATGAGACTTAAAACATGGAATACATTGTTGGGCCCGTTTGAAATTGGTCATATTCTAGAAATGTATTTACATGAAGGCAATTTGTGACCACCATAAGTGTCCCAGAATGGAAGTCCTTTCCTTCGGTTCACATTCTGTGTGTTTCATTACCTGTAGGTGGTTCTTTCTGCTTCTGAAGGGAATGCTAGAGATGATATGAAATGTAATAAAGTTTTTGGTGTTTTTTTTTTCAAATGATTTCAATTTCTGTGTTAGCAGCAGTGCCCACGTTGGTTTCTGGCAGTGCATTTTATCTTTAATTACATTTCCCAATGCTTTGTGCTACATGTTCTTAAATTGAGTTGCATAAAATGAAGAGAGCTAAGCCTGAATCATAGTGGTTGTGTTTTTTTTTTTTTTTTAAAGGAGTCTGTTGCACAGCAAAATCTGGGGCGATTCATTTCTATTCTAGATCAGGGTTTCAACTTACTCGTACTCTGGCTATTTTGTGGGGCAACACTGGGCTGTGGGGACTAATGATTAAAATGGAACTTCAGTCAGAAAATGCAGTCCTGATAGATCACTTCAGGCTGGCCAGTAATACGGTCTCACCCTGCTCAGCACATGCTCAGTTGCGCTCTATTTTTAATCACTGTGCCGAATTTGTAGAGGCCCATCTGCTGACAGTCTAAAGATTTACTACTGTCCAGGGCAGGGTTTCTCAACCAGGGTTCCGTGGAACCCTAGGGTTCCTCCAGAGGTTGCAAGGGGTTCCTTGAGCAATGGTCAATTTCTACCTCTCAGATAAATTCCCAGTGGCATCATTGATCTTTTTAGCTATCTGTAAGGGGGTAATTCTTCCCAATGACCACAAGTGTAAGGAGCATTCTTCCCATTGACCATCACACTAATGTATCATGAGTTGTAGATTTTTAATTTTTAGCAGGGGTTCCCCGAGACCAGAGAATTATTTCAAGGGTTCCTTGGTGTTGAAAAGGTTGAGAAAGGCTGGTCCAGGGGCTCTGGGCTACAGCAAAATGGCAGCCTCCAGCAAGAAGAAACAGGAGCAATGCTGGAAACAATTTACAGTTGGTAGCAGAATTATTAATGTGGAATGTATGTTCCTTGCTAAAGAACATTATTCTTTTGTTGTTATGGGTAAAGTTCCACTTTATTTTAGTAATAAAACATAATAAACCTATAAGGTAGAAAATTGTATTGAACAATGACATGCAGGTATAAAAACCATCCAATTAAATATACATACACCGATCACCATGACAATCCACTTAATATTGAGTAGGTTCCCCTTTTTGCTGCAAAAAATCCTTGACCCATCAAGACGTGGACTCTACTAGACCTGAAGGAATGCTGTGGTACTGGCACCAAACTGTCAGCAGCAGATCCTTTTTCCTGTAAGTTTGAGGTGGAACCTCCATGGAGCGGACTTGTTTTTTCAGCACATTCTACAGATGCTAGATTGAATTGAGATCTGGAGAATTTAGTGGCAGGTCAACACCTCCAACTCATTGTCAAACCATTCTTGAACCACTTTTACAGTGTGGCAGAACACGTTATCCTGCTGAAAGAGCCAACTGCCATCAGGGAATGCAGTTTCCATGAAGGGAAAGTCAGCAACAATGTTTAGGTTGGTGGTACATGTCAAAGTAACATTCACATGAATGGCAGGACCCAAGATTTCCCAGCAGGACATTGCTTAACCACTTCCTTACTGGGCACTTAAACCCCCCTCCTGCCCAGACCAATTTTCAGGTTTCAGCGCTGTCGCATTTTGAATGACAATTGCGCGGTCGTGCGACATTGTACCCAAATAAAATTGATGTCCTTTTTTTTCCCCACAAATAGAGCTTTCTTTTGGTGGTATTTGATCACCTCTGCAAGTTATTTTTTGCGCTATAAACAAAACCAAGAGCGACAATTTTGAAAAAAGAACAATATTTTTTACTTTTTGCTCTAATAAATATCCAAAAATAAAAAAAAAATTATTCATTGGGTTTGGCCGATTTTATATTCTTCTACATATTTTTGGTAAAAAAAATTGCAATCAGCGTTTGTTGATTGGTTTGCACAAAAGTTATCGCGTCTACAAACTATGGGAATTGATTTATGGCGTTTTTATTATTATTTATTTATTTATTTTTTTTTACTAGTAATGGCGGCGATCTGCGATTTTTATCGGGACTTTGATATTGGGGGGGGGGGGGGCATGTCGGACATTTTTGACACATTTTTGGGACCAATGACCTATATACAGCGATCAGAAATGTAAATGTCCACTGATTACTGTATACATGTCATTGGCAGTGAAGGTGTTAACCTGCAGGGGGCAGTGAAGGGGTTAAGTGTGTTCCCTGGGTGTGTTCTAACTGTGGGGGGGGGGGGGATGGGTTGGCTGGGACATAACAGATCTAACTGATCCCAGTGACAGGGATCAGTAGATCTGCTTGTCCCCCTCTCACAGAACGGGGAACCGACGTGTTTACATTGGCGGTTCCCCGTTCTACAGCTTTGCAGGCGATCGCGGGTCAGGAGCGGACATCGAGTCCGCCCGACCCGTGGGCGGCGGCCGTGCACGCAGCGTGTAAAGGGGCGGGCGTCCACCCGGAGATTCAGATCCGCACTGGAGAGAGAGAGAGAGAACACACACACAACACACCTGGGGAGGTGTGTAGCTCGTTCAGCCTTGAATTTTTACTCCAGGAGACCCCCTCTCTTCATGGTCAGGCTCAGGTACACTGGCAGTGTGGGATTTTGACTTTGAGTCTTCCGGGGGGACAGTGGGGTCTAGTGGTGTCCTGATGGTTACAGGGCAGTTATGTTATTTGTAGCAAACGCTGACCTGGTGGTTGGGGCTGCAAGCTCCATGCACTGTCCCAGATGAGGTGTCTGATCCACAGCGCCAGTCCGGGATCCTCACTACTCGATCTTTCAGGGCTACAGAGAAGATGGTGGAAGCCATTTTGTCCTGTGCTGGTAAAGTCACCAGAGAGGATACTGTAAGCAGGAGGCAGGTCTGGGACACCTGCAGACTCTGACCCTAAGGTAAGAAAGAGGCTAAAGGGGGGTACCTCTTTTCTTATTCCCTGGTGTAGGGGGCACCAGAGGTTTTGGGTTGACTCGCTGTACAATCCACAGACCAGCAGAGTGGGTCTGGGGAGTCTGGCTATTTGTGTATCCCTCTTTTCCCTACCAGTGGTGGTGCTTCATTTGGGTCTCCCTAGGTGGCTGGGTGCTGGTCTAAGTGTGATTGTCTGCACCCTGTCTCTCCTTGTAAAAGGCTCATACCACCTTGTGTCCTCTCCCTGTAGGACAAGGGATGGGAGCAAAAGAATGGACCGCCTAAGGGAACAGATGGCACAGCCTGCAAGTACAGGTTATCTACTGCCTGGATACCAGCTCCAGTGCTGCAACGCTCTCTAAAAAGATTCCTAGAGAGCATTGAAAAAAAGACAAACTGTCTTCGTTTTCACAAAGCTTCCTTCTCCACTGGAGGAGAAGCAGCTATCCTCGTGGGCTCCGGGGCTTTAGGGGAGCCCTTTCTTACTCACTTTGGGTCAAGCACCATATTTTCATTTGCTGGCTGAGCTCCTGATGTTTGCTGCTGTCTTGATATAGATTGCTCACGGCTGGGACAGAATACAGCCTGCTATGCTGCAGGTCCCCTTGAATGGACAGATCGATATAAGGTGGTTGTGTAAGTATTCCCTGGTGCCATCTCAGGAGTATTACAGCAGACTTTATCTAGTCTGCAAAGCTACACCATGTTCTCTGGTCTGCCATGACACCTGCTATAATTTTTGGCAGATGGCCACAAGGTGGGTACCCTTAGGAGGAGGTCCTCTTTGGGTATTGGTTGCTGTAGGTCAAGGATATGCAATTAGCGGACCTCCAGCTGTTGCAAAACTACAAGTCCCATCATGCCTCTGGGTGTCATGCTTGTGGCTGTCAGTCTTGCTATGCCTCATGGGACTTGTAGTTCTGCAACAGCTGGAGGTCCACTAATTGCATATCCCTGCTGTAGATGTTTGCATGCCTCCTGCAAACGCAGGGTGAATGTTCTTTGTGTTCCTGTCCACCACTGTATGGCCATTTGGAGGCAGAGGCCCTAACACCTGTAACCCACAGATCAGCAGATGCTGCAACCTATTAAAGCAGAGTTCCAGCCTTTTAAAAGTCTGCAGCTACAAAAAGTGTAGCTGCTGACTTTTAATAATCAGACACTCACCTGTCTCACGCTGCCTCGCTCCTCTCCCCCTCTCCTCTCCATGCGACGCTGGCACAGCAAGTGTGGGCGCCTAGCTTTGGCTTCAAAGCTGAGCGAGCACTGCGCATGCACTAGCCGTGCACTGTGAACGGCCGGTGTATCTTCAGGGACCTGTGACGTGTCCCAGATCACTGGGAGGGGGGGGGACAGGTGAACTTCCTTCCGTGGTGCCAGGAGAGGTAGTGGGAGCTGGATACCTGTTTTAAAAAAAAAAAAAAAAAAAAAACAGGAATCACCCCCATGCCAGTCCTGGCATGTCAGGGGGTCATCTTCACTTAAAGAGGAAGTTCCACTTGTGAGTGGAACTCAGCTTTAACTCCTTCCTACACTTGGGTCACGCTTGTGCATGTGCAGGGCTCCGGGGGTCTGCTTACTCCAATTGCACCCTCTTTGTTTTCATCAAGGGAGGGTGACAGCCTAGTGGGGTCTGCTGTGGTTTAACCACTTCAGCCCCGGAAGGATTTCACACTTTAGGACCAGAGCACTTTTTGCAATTCGGCACTGCGTCGCTTTAACTGACAATTGCGCGGTCGTGCAACGTTTTACCCAAACAAAATTTGCGTCCTTTTTTTTTTTTTTTTTTTACCCACAAATGGAGCTTTCTTTTGGTGGTATTTGATCCCCTTTGCATCATTTCTGATCGCCGCTATAAACAAAAGAGCGACAATTTTGCAAAAAAAAAAAAATTTCTTTTTGCTAAAATACAAATCCAAAAAAAAATATTAACATTTTTTTTCCATCGGTTTGGGCCGATTTATATTCTTCCTCATATTTTTGGTAAAAAAAAAATCACAATCGGCGTTTGCACAAAAGTTGCCGCGTTTTTACGGATTCATTTCTGGGGTTTTTATTTTTTTTTACTAGTAATGGCGGCGATCTGCGATTTCTCCCCCCCCCCCCCCCCCACTGCGATACTGCAGCGAACATGTCGGACCATTTTGACACTTTTTTTGGGACCACTGGCAGTTATACAGCGATCAGTGCTATTAACAATGCACTGATTACTGTGTAAATGCCATTGGCAGTGAAGGGGTTAACCTGAAGGGGGTGCACTAAGGGTTAACTATGTTCCCTCAGTGTGTTCTAACTGTATATGGGGGCAGGGCTGGCAGGGAGTGATCACGGCCTCAATATACAGGAAGCCTGTGATCACAGCCCTTCCCCCTCTATGAGAACGGAGATCCATGTTTACTTATACGGACCTCCGTTCTCTCACTGCGTGGGGGCCATCGCGGATAGCCGTCGGTGGCACTCACAGTGTGGGATTTCACAGTCGTCGCCGTCATATGACGGTGGTTTGCGCTATCGAGCCACTCTGTCGCTGTCAGATGCTGGTCGGCAAGTGGTTAAGCAGGACTTTGTTCTTGGATTTGGGAAATAACCCATTCCTAGGCTAAACTAAGACATTAGATGTGGATCCTGCAACATTCAATTGACAGACTCCTGGGTGTAACCTCCATGCAAGGGTTGCATGGACCCACCCAGGTTTGATTACTTACAGGTGTTGGCATCCTGATTGCTTTAGTTGCACACTTCAGGGCTTATCCAAACATGTCAAAAGCTTTTATTTATCCCTAGATTTGGACTTGTTATGAGCTGGGAGGCTTTGTTTGTTTCTCACCTTAGTGTGCGCTGTATAAAGTAGGTTAAGTGTACAGCAATCGCTGTTAGTTTACATTGTTTAAATATACATTTTAACCACTTAACGACCGAGCCTCTGTTTGAGAGTCGGTGTTTATAAGTTTTTTTTAAACATTTTTTTTTTGCTATAAAATTACTTAGAACCCCCAAAATTGTAATATAATATATATATATTTTTTTTTTCTAACACCCTAGAGAATAAAATTGCAGTTGTTGCAATACTTTGTCACACCGTATTTGCGCAGCGGTCTTACAAGTGCAATTTTTTTTTTTTTTTTTTTGGAAAAACACTTTGAGTTAAATAAGACCACAGTTAAGTTAGCCCAATTTTTTCCATACTGTGAAAGATAATGCTACGCCGAGTAAATTGATACCAAACAGGTCATGCTTTAAATTTGCACCTGCTAGTGGAATGGTGACAAACTTTGGCACTTAAAAATCTCCATCGGCGATGTTTAAAAACTTCTACAGGTTAGCAGTTTTGAGTTACAGGTGGTCTAGTGCTAAATTTATTGCTCTCACTCTAATGATCGCGGTGATACCTCACATGTGTGGTTTGAACGCCATTTTCATATGCGGGTGTGACTTGCGTATGCGTTCGCTGCTGCCCGTCAGCTCGGCAGGATGGGGGGTTTTAAAGTTGTGTTTTTTTTTTTTTTTATTATTTCTTTTACTTTTTATATTTTTACACCGTCCATTAAAAAAATAAAATTGATCAATTTTATTCCTAAGGTATGCGCCAGAGAATACAGCCAATCGCCAGGTCAGCACCGAGGTTATAGTGTCAGACACACCAGTTGGGAAACAACCCCATCCTCTAACGCATCACACCAGCCCTGAAGAAGGGAGAGTCTGTGTTCCCCCAAAACGCGTTGGCTTTACCGTGTTTTACCACTGTTAATAAAACAACTATATAACAATTTTTTCACTGGATTCTGGGCGCTCCTTTCACTCATTCTCCCAACAAGTTGTGGAAACCACTTTGGAAGACTTAACCATGGGTAGCAGCCCAAGCCCCCCCCAAGAGAGTTCACCATCTCTCTGCTAAAATTCAGACAATTCTATCAGGAGGGTACACACCCCAACCTCCACGCACCCCAAGACCCTCAATCGTGGTAGCCAGTTCAGCGCGGTCCTTCATCCGTAAGAGCTATTACAAGGCATGTAAACCTTCCTTGTAATAGAAAAAAGCATGCCAGGACCTCTTAAATATGAGATCTGGGGTCAAAAAGACCTCAAATCTCATATTTGCACTTGGATGCAATAAAAAAAAAAAGACACTTGAAGAAAAAAAAATATCCCCTTTTTAAGAGCTTTGGGTGGAAGTGACGTTTGATGTTGCTTCCGCCCTGCAATTCTATGGAGCTGACTGGGGGCCATCTTCCCCTCCCTCGACGTCCAGGCATTGGGGCAGCAGGATTGGATCGTCTCCTCTGCTACCGGCGGGTCTGGTAAGCGGCGGAGATGACTGGAGGGGCTTCTCCCGCCCCTGATAAGTGATCTTGTGGCAAATCCGCCACAGAGACCACTTTTATCTGAAAGCAGGCCGCCCGCTGTTTAAAACAATATCAGGGTTATGGTAGCTATCTGCTGCCATAGCAACAGTATTCAACAGCAAAGTACCGCCTTATATACACGGGCGTCCGGAAGTGGTTAAGGAGACTCTTTTTGCTTCTGTTCCAAATAAGTTATTTGGTTATGCTGAAGCGGTACCTATAGACTGATAGGAGGGTGCCATGCAGATGGATAGGCTCAGCTCTCATACCTGTCTTGTGCTCAGTGTCACACATTGGGATAGGGAGTGTCTCTGGCTGAACAATAATGCTGCCTCTTTCTCCTCCGCTCCTCCCGCCTCTCATAGTGCCCCAGCCGCCCTGTTATCCTCTCCGTTATGGTCCCACCATAATCATGTAGTTCTATGTTGTCCTCTGTGAGCCGCCCTGAAAGATGACTTGGATTACCTGTTAACTCACTTTTCAGGAATCTTCCAGGACGATGCCAATCCCCCCCTTAATGATCAACTTGTCTGTGACCTATAGTTATGGGGCTATAACAGTGACTAAAGTTGGTGGTTTACCAACCAAGTAATACTGTATACATATCGAAGCCTTCGGCTATTTAATACTGAGGTACTAGTGGTGAGCAGCCTTCTCTTATAATGGGGATCATGTGTTTCCTGTGTTAGGTTAGGTTTGAATCTAGGAGCCAGCTAAAAAAGTTAAAAGCCAGTTTTTTTTTTCTTTTTTTTAGCTTATGGATGGGTTGTCAGCTAACCCCCCCCCCCCAGTACGGCAAGTAATTTGCGGCCCCTAACCCTTACTTGCAGCAGAGCAGCCAGTCAATATCTCCAACGTAACAATGGGTTATAAGCTGGCCAGAAAGAGTGACAATAAAAATCTGTTATAGGGGAAACTCCTTGTTATGCCTAATGCATGGTGACTGCGGCATGTAAAACACCCTCATCTGCTGCCTAATGGAGCTTAAGGGAGGCCATTGGTGGGTGGCAACCACTTTAACAGCTGTTCGATTCAGCGCGAGAGAGGCATTCTCTGCTTAATCTGAGATGCTGTGTTTTTAACATAGTGAAGAGAGAACGGCTGTCACTCGCCAGGACACCATTTCTGGTCGCCCTGGCGCCTGGGTATTGTCGAGGCCTGGGGTAGGAGGAGCCTCTCACTCTGTGAGCCATCCTGGAAGATTCCTGAAAAGTAAGTTAACAAGTAATAACTCTGTTTTCAATTTGGAAGACCGCTGCATGTACACCACTTGGCCTGCAGATCTCTGGGTGAAAGTCAATTGGCTTATGTTTGAAAGCATTGGCTGATGGCTAGCCATGTTTGCATAATCCAGCTGGAATGTTACCAGTTGTAAAATGAGCAAAGGTGAATGGTGCCAAACCAATCTTTACTCAAAAATATGTTTGCATTGGCATTGGGCGAGCTTGTGTAGTTGTGCTTGTCAACTGGGGAGCAGGACTGCTGCAGGCACTGGCTGTCCTGGGAACGAGTTATTGGAAGGCCTGTAGTGAGTTTTTGATAGTGTTGAAGGGCTAGAACCGTGTGTGTGCGTGCGTGTGTGCGCGTGTGTGCGTGCGTGCGTGCGTGCGTGCGTGCGTGCGTGCGTGTGTGGGCGCACGTGTGTGTGTGTTTTTGTTTTTTACCGTGTGCATGCTGGGGAGATTCACCCTCTTTGTCCTGGTGACAATTTTCACTGGGAAACTTTACAAAGGGGGGTACACTTGTGGTGACTTAAGGGGATTTACCCCCCTTCAGAGAAATTTCCTCACTTCCTGTTCTGTCTACAAAATAGAATGTGAATGGGAAATCTTTTGAACGGACACAGACAGCCAAACGTTACATGGGTTTTAACTTTTGCCTACACACGGTGTCATGGTTTATTGCTTTTTGTAAGGTCTGTGAAAGGCATTTGGTTCAATATGAAACAATTTGTACAGTAGTTTGTTCTTATGAAACGTCATTCTACAGTCAGATATGTGACCACCTTTATCTTTTTGCATCCCCTTACTTGCCACTCTGGATTGTAATTTCACATGGAATGCTAGAAATTGATGGTTTATCTGATGTATCTTCTGCCATTTGCTTTGAACTTTAACCTATAACATGTTTTCCTTTTTCAGATTACAGATTTGTCATTGCCCAACTACTTAGCAGCATCTTCAGTTGGCCTATTTCCAACCCAACTTCTTAATTCCTATTTGGGAACAACATTACGAACGATGGAAGATGTCATCGCCGAACAAAGTGTTAGTGGATACTTCATTTTTAGTTTGCAGGTAATTCAACAAAAGTTACTTTGCTGGTAGAAAATGTCACATGCTTATTTGTAGCACACTTGAAAAATGTATTTTTATTTATTTTTTTGGTCTGTTTAAAAAAAAAAATCTATTCTTGTGAACTTCCTTTCATGTTTCCTGTTAATTTACTGTTTTGAAGTGTCTTAACCCAAAAACATGTTTGATATATTGCAGTCCTTGGATGAAGGTGTCTATATTTTCTTTTTTTCTGTTTTTTGTTGTTCTTTCCTTTTATTGTCAATTGGTAATCCTGCAAACAATGCATTCTTGCCCCTCGTTGGCTACATTTACTGCTTCAATGTATCTCTACAGGGAGTCATGGTTGCCATCCAATCTGAACTTCAAACGTGTCTGCCTTTTTTGTTTGAACTCCAATATATTGAAGGATTATTAGTTTACAAAATATAATTTTTTTTTTCTGTTAAGCTAATGGGAAGTGGCAAAGCCACTGTATTTTTGGCAAGATCAACAAATATATTTTCTGTGCTGCTAAAGATGTTCTAAGCCTGAATTTAATGCAGCCACTGCAGCTATGAGCTGCAATGTATAGAATACCTGTGAATGACTTGTGTTTTTTTAACTTTGAACATTTCAGTTTCTAAATTATGGCTGACGTTGGTTCGTCTAGGAGCCCTCAACCAGCAATTATTCATAGGAATGACTCTTGAGAGCTCTGTAATGTGAGCAGATGTGTCGATGGCTGATTGGTAAAAAAAAGAGAACTCCCATATCACTTGAGCATCAAGCAGGGCAAGGGGGGCATTTCAAAAAGTTAGCCACTGCCCCACGTACAGCTGGCCTTTGCAGCAAAGGCATTGGAGGGCAGCATATGTCAAAAACAGGCCAAGGAAAGTTCCAAGCTCTACTTACCGACCAGCCTGCGACCAACCAATTTAACCTGTCTAACTGTATTTAACAGGGGTTTAGTCTGCAAAGGTGTGAGTTCTTTGCCTGACCAATATATCAACAGTACAAAAAGTTAGCCACTGCCTCCACCTATAGCTGGCCTTTGCAGCAAGGAGCATTGGAGGACAACGCATGTCAAAAAAAGGCCAAGGAAGATGCCAAGCTCTTTTCCATGACTTTTATTTATTTATTTTTTTGACAAGGGGTACATTCACACCTTACCTAATTTACCAGTGGTGACCTTTAGAGTATCTATATTCACACAAAACTTAAAGCTTGTGCCATTCAAAGGGAGTGCGCATTACTGAGCAGGCTGCAATTAAATGGAACATGTAACAACCACTTATGAAGCTGGTGCGGTCATAGTACCTCACAGCTATGTTGACAAAAGACCAGGATGATGCCGAATGCCATAAGCCATTTGGGCAAACTGTATAGATCAGAAAAGGGCAAACCGGATGCTGCATTTGATCAGAGGCAATCCCATAGCAAAATGAGTCCATGCCGTTAGCCACAACTTTTAGTTTAAAATTGTTTACAAGTGTACTTTAACTAGTTGCTGACCAGCCACCGCAGTTGTACTGTGGCGGTTTGGCTCGGCTGCGCAAACAGCCGTCATTGTACATCAGTCGTGTGCTGGAGGCGCACGCTCCCCGCTATGATAAAATTTGTTCCAGAACCGATCAGTCTCCAGGCCCAGACCAATGATTTCTGGTTTGGACCTGATGATCGGTTCTGGCAAATGAAGAGCCTCCTCTGCCTGTGTAATGTAAACGCAGGCAGAGGAAGTGATGCAATCTTCCCTCCTGGAGTCCTTTTCGGTTCCAGCGTGGGGAGAGAGAGCATCAACTGTGAGTACGCTACACTGACACCAGGACACCAGTGTCCCGAAGCCGCCAAAAAGACAGGCCCGCAGAACCCACAGTACCCTTCCTGCTGCATATGCAAGCCCTGGTGGGCAACATGCCACTTCTGCAGCACCCATACTTCCCCCATTTACTGGCCAACCCGGCATGCAGGTGGTAACAGTTGATTTTACATCACTTGTTTTTTCAGGGAAGATCTCTATAGATCTGTTGCAGACCAAAGCAATTTGTATGCTGGTCAAGTCATTGCGCTAATCCCCAATTGTCCATTGCTAGAGACTGGAAACCTATTACGGTTCCAGAATTTAAGACCTTTCTGGACCTTTCCCTCCTCATGGGTATATGTAAAAAATCGGAGTTGCGGTCACATTGGTCCACTGACCCAATTACCATATACTCGTGTTCTCTGCTTCCATGGTCAGGGCGCGATACGAGCAGATCTTGCGGTTCATGCATTTTTAATGACAATGAACTCAGGGTGACCGTGAATTTGATTGGCTCCACAAAATTCAGCCCCTCATAAACCACTTCAATTTGCAGCCTTGTAATATTTTCTGGCAGTCTTGCTTTCAAACCATTTTTCTCCCAAGCAAGTGTGGCAGATACAGAGTCAAGATGTATAATCTGTGACAGGGCCACAGGCTATACATATAGTTTTTATGGTTTATGAGGGTAAAGATAGTCACGTGGAGCCCCCTAACTGCCCAGACTAGATGGGGAGCGCTGGTAAGATTGTTTGGGACTTGCTGTCTCCTTTCTTTCGAAAGGGGTACCACTTGTACGTGGACAATTATTACACAAGCGTGCCACTTTTGAGTCACTTTTTTGATCATGGAATTGGTGCATGTGGTACCATGCAATCTAATTGCCTGGGCTTCCCCTAATGGCATGCAGAGTCCAGACGTTGATGCGGGGGTGGGGGGCAGCAGAATCTGCTTGAGAAATAATAATTTGCTTGCAGTGAAGTGGAGAGAAAAACTGAATGTTTTTGTTCGGTCCTCCCTTCATGCAGATACGACAGTCCAGATTCTAACAGCGACTGGTGGTGTTGAGAAGCCCCTCTGAATACAACCTTATTATGGGAGGGGTGGACCTCAACGACCAGTTG
The DNA here is from genome assembly GCA_018402905.1 of Glandirana rugosa. Lineage (NCBI taxonomy): Eukaryota > Metazoa > Chordata > Amphibia > Anura > Ranidae > Glandirana > Glandirana rugosa. Next base: position 1,327,849 of record BLSH010223896.1, on the reverse strand, counting down.
TTGGCGCCGTAAGGCCAGATGCTGGTACAAAAAAGTGTCTTTCAATTGGCTCTGTTGAACGCATCTGTGCTATACAAAGCGTCAGGACGGACTGGATCCTTCCTTAAATTCCAGGAAGAGATCGTCGCAGCCCTGCTGTTTCCAGACAATGCTGTTCCCTAACTTCCCACTGCAAATGCAGTGAGCTGGCTGCATGAGGGGCACTTCCCAAAAGTCCTCCGTGGTACCTGTACCCCAAAGAAGATGTTGTGTCTGCAGACGATGAGGATATAAACGTGACACCTGCTATTATTGTCCCTCCTGTCCTGACCAGCCTGGTCTCTGCATCGGTGAATGTTTCCTTTGCTACCACACATTAGTGGAGTATTAGCGTAGGGTACAGCACTACACAGGCATAGGGCACACTTTCATAGGGTCTCCAAAGATGCTACCGCATTTTGAGACCCGAAGCTGGAACTGTTAGTTTACAGTTACAAAAAAAAAATTTTTTTTTTTAACTCTCAAAAAAATAAAAAATGTTAACAAAAAAATAGAGGAGCCAAAAATAGTTGTCATTTTCTTGTTCTCTCTATTGTTACTTGTATTTTATGCTTACCTGTAATGTTTTGTTACTGTGTTTTTATTATGTTTGCTTTGCAGGTAAGTCATACTTTTATACGTTATTGTTTACTGTGTTTTATATTGTTAATCATCATTTGCTTTTCAAGTACACCATTCAGCTGAAGCACTGATTTATTTATCTTGACAGCAACAGCGTTTGCACCCATGGTACGTAAATCAGCGACTCCAGCTCTGTAGGAGGTGATTTCACAGCCACAGTTAAAGGGCATATATGCCCCTATGCTTCGACATATATTTTTTTAGAACGGTGCTATGTCCATCATTGGAAGTGGGTGGATGCAGGGAGATTTTCTAATGGTGGGCGTACCGTCGATTGATGCGTTTTTTTTTTCATTTAACCCACTGGCTGCATGGGGGGGGGGAAGAACATTACAACGTATGCCCAACAAGGACCAGCAACATACTGGTATGTTGCTGGATTTTGAGTGGTTATACCGGAATGATGCCTGCAGGTATAGGTATCAACTTGGTATCGTTCCTATCCTTATTAGCCGCTAGTAAGCAGTGAGAGGGAACGTGTGTGTGTGTCCTCCCACCACCACCATCATCTTCCAAGGTTTTCTCCGGCTCTCCTGTCCCATGGGGAAACCCAAGAATGCAGCTGGTGGATGCGCCAGCTGACCATAGAGCTGATTGAAGACTACAATGGCTCCAATCATCTCTATGGCCTAAAACCGCAAGCTACGAGCATTTCATGATTTTGGTTTTGCCGAATATAAACCGCGCCATTGGGAAACTTATCACACTGAGTCTAATAGACCCCAAATGTTTTTAAAAACAATACCTGTCATTACCTGTTGCTATCCTAGGGGATATTTAAATTCCCTGTGATAATAAAAATGATTTAAAAAAATGAAAGGGACAGTGTAAATATTAAAATAAAAAGCAAAATGAATAAAAAAAAAAAAAAAAAATGCACTCGCACAAAGGTGAACGCAATCGTTGGTCTCGTGTCGTATGTAAACGGCAATTGCACCATGTATGTGAGGTATCACTACAAACGTCAGATCGAGGGCAGTAATTCTAGCAGTAGACCCCCTCTGTAAATCTGAAGTGGTAACCTTTAAAGGCTTTTAAAGGCATTTAAAATGTATATAGTTTGTTGCCGCTGTGGGGGTGTGTAATTTTAAAGCGTGCGCGCGCGTGTGTGTGTGTGTGTGTGTTATCTACATACTCTGCATAAGATCATCTTATATTTCACCAAAAATTTGGGCAATATAGTTGTCACTAAATGATATATTGCTCGAACATGTCATGGGTATATGCGGATACATTCTGCTGCTTCTCCTGAGTATGGGAGCCTAGCCGCGTACAGGAACCTGAAAATTTGTGGCAAAATAGCTTGGGGTGTCGCCTTTCCAAAATGGGGTTGTGCTATCTAGGCATTCCATGGCCTCCAAAACTGTGATAGGTAGTGAAGAGTGAAATCAAAAATGTACGCCCTTAGAAAACCTGAAGGCGGTGATTGGTTTTTGGGGTCCCGTACGCGGATAGGCTTCCAAAAAATCTCACACATGGGGTATCCCCGTACTCAGGAGGAGCAGCTGAATGTATTTTGGGGTGTAATTTCACATATACCCATGGCATATGTGGGCAATATATCATTTCAGTAACAACTTTGTGTATTTTTTTTTTTTTTTTTTTTGTCATTTTTCAATCACTTGTGACAAAAAAAAAATAAAATATTCAATGGGCTCAACATGCCTCTTGGCAAATTCCTTGGGGTGTCTACTTTTCAAAATGGGGTCATGGGGGGGGGCAGGCGGGCAGGTGGGCGTTTGTACTGCCCTTCTATTATAGCACCTCAGGAAGTAAGGTAGGCAGTCCTAAAATAAAAGCTGCGTAAATTCCAGAAAATATACCCTAGTTTGTAGACGCTATAACTTTTGTGCAAACCAATAAATATATACGCTTATTGAATTTTTTTTTTTCACACGAGACATGTGGCTGAGTGCAATTTGGCAAAATTGTGTGACTAAAATTGAATGGAAAATATACTCATTTATGTATTTTTTTTTTTTTTTTTTTTTCTAAATTTTCAGTCTTTTTTTTTTTGTTTTATATCGCAAAAAATAAAATTGTAAAAAGTGATCTGGTCGTTAACCACTTCACGCAAATCGCCATATATAAATGGCGGTCGGGAGAAGTGGATGTATTTGGGTATAGCCTGCAGCTACAGGCTATACCCTGGTACTGTTTATTTAGAGCGGGCGAACAGCTGTCCGGTGAGAACGGCCGATCCGACTCTGGAGCCGCTCGCACGTTTATCCCAGGCAGCTATCGGTCCTCCTTTGTGAAAATCTGGAAGCAACGTCACTTCCGCTTTACTCGGTGGCCAATGGCGCACATTTTAAAAAAAAAAAAATACAGTATTCAGAACACAGAAAATGGCGATTCTGAATACTTTTAAGTGCAAAGAAGGGATTAGGGGTCTTTCAGACCCCCGATCCTTCTACACAGAGTACCTGTCACCACATATTACTGTCACAAGGGATGTTTACATTCCTTCTGACAGCAATAAAAGTGATCACTTTTTTTTTTATGAGGAACATTGCTAAAAAAAATTTATAAAAAAATAAAGTGTGTGTGTGTATGTGTAATAAATTATATATATATATAAAAAAAATTAAAGCGCCACCGTCCCCACAAGCTCACATACCAAAGAAAATGCATATGTAAGTCACGCCTGCATATGAAAACGTTGTTCAAACCACACGTGGGGTATCGCCGCGATTGTTCAAGAGCAAGTTGCAGACGTGACGCCAGCACGTTCTCGCGCCCGCTACACGAGCATGCCCACTGGTCAGGCGGACCCATGATCGCCTGTTAGAGACAGAATGCAAATCTGCCAGTGTAAACACGGTGGATCTCTGTTCTGTGAGGGGACATATGACAGATCTACTGTTCCCAGTAATTGGGAACAGTTAGATCTGTCATGCCCCTGCCAGCCCAGCCTCCACACACTTAGAACACAGTGAGGGAACACAATTTAACCCCTTGACCGCCCCTACAGGTTAACCCCTTCCCTGCCAATGACCTACAGTAATCAGTGGCCATTTTTAGCTCTGATCGCTGTATAAATGTCATTGGTCCCAAAAAAGTGTCAAGTGTCCGATCTGTCCGCTGCAATATCGCAATGCCGATAAACGATCACCGCCATTACTAGTAAAAAAATAAAAATGCCATAAATCTATTCCCATAGTTTTTAGACTATTTTGATATATATTATAGCAAAAAGGAAAAATATTTCTCCTACGTTCGCTGACGCAGCTCTTCGTTGACTTGTGGGGTTTATGCTTGTCCCACTAGGAGTTAACTAGGCAGGGAAAAGAACAGCTGGCCCCTCCCATGGGGCCGTCCTCTCTTCCCACATAAACCCTCCACATAGCATAGCTCGCCAGTTTCAATGCCTAGTTTGCAAGGAGTTGACCTGGCTTCCCTTTAGGGGAATTGCGGTCTTGATTGTGACCCTTTTTTTGCTTGATTTTTATTTTACTACTATCAAGCAATGGATCTGCTATCAAGAAGCCGGCCGGGACATAGAGAGTCGCAACGGGATCTGCACTCTCCCCGGCCTGGCCAACCGATGCGAGCCAGTCCTGCGGTACGGGGACCCGCCGCATCATGCCCGTTCCGTGCGGGCGGCCTGGGTTGACCCCCATCTGAGCCCAATCCCAGATTGCGATTCGGGTAGGGCGATTTCTGGCTGGCAGCATCCCGTCCAGGCATGGGCGGAAGGTCTGCAAATGGGTGGCTACTCACTGTGTTCGTCAGGAGTGGTGAGTGAGAGTTCCTCAATTCCCCCCTTTTCAGGGGCGGAGGGGGGACCGACGACCCTAAAAAAAATAAAAACATTTTCTGGGTAGCCGCTGGTAGGGGCGCGTGGAGCCCCTTTTCACCCCCTCCCCGCACCCGATCGTTGGCGCCGTCCGTTTGAATTTTCGCAGGCGCCATGCGGCGATCGGCTGCCATTTTGCGGCTGACCGCCGTCATTTTGCCGTAGCCGAGGACATGCTGGGCCTATGGAGCTTTCCCTCTAGCGCTCAGAGCGGCCGTTTGCGGTACTACACGATCCCTGCAGGTGGTTTTCGGCCTATAGTGTTCATCGGCGGCCATATTGAAGTCCCCTGCTACTGCAAAAAACGTGTTTAAAACGTTTTTGCTTTCTCTTTGGAATGGTGTGTGCTCTTGACGGCGCGGCTCTTCTGATGATCCTCTAAAGTTACAGACAGCAAGTATAGCTGGGCTCTCCTGTGGGTGCTGGTGACGGCGGGTACAGTCCTCCTGAGTCTCCCTGGTGTGCTGTGGGGGCGGTGGTGTGTGGCTGTGTGGGGGTGCCTCAGGTTTTAGTATACACCTGTTTTACTAAGGGTGATCTGAGGGAGAGAACGATGGCAGACTATACTGCTGAACTTGCTGAGGAGGACTCGGCGGCGGCGCAATCCTGGCAAGGGGCTTTTTTGGACCAGCTGCGGGCGGTCTTTAGTGAGTTTTTTTCCCCCGGGCGGATCTCGCTCACCAGGCCCCCAAGAAGTGTCCTCCCCCTTGTTCTTCAGGGGAGGATTCTGATCCGGAAGTGGCCTCTGGGGTCACAGGGACCCCAGTGGACCTATCTGATGGGGAACTGGGTCCCTCGGACGGAGAAGAGTATCAGGGGGCGGCGGCTGCGTGTGAAAAAGCGCTGGTTTCCACCATTATCACTGGAATTCGCTCTACTCTGCGACTGAGCCAAGATGGCGAATCGCAGACATCTGCGTATGTGTGTGGGTCCTCCGGGCCCCCAAGGCTTACCCCTATGATCATTTTTTTTATCGTGAATTGCAGCGTCCACAGCATTCTTTTTCGCTGTCCAAACGGTTCGCTGCTCGCTATCCTTTTGAGGAAAACTTTTTGAAAAAGTGGGAGTCGCCTGTGGTGGACCTGCTGATGGCTCGCCTTAATAAGGCGACGACCATTCCTCTGGAAGGGGCTCCTTCCTTCAAGGACCCCGCTGACAGAGAGAGGCACTGTTGAAATCGCTCTTACTGGTGGCAGGCTCTGCAGCCAGTCCTGGCGTCCGCCATGGCGGCACAATATCTGTCTGAGCGTATGGCGGAGCTCCAGAATGATCTGGACTGCGGCCGCCTGATGGATGCGCAGCAGAGGGCTGATATTTTGCATCAAGGTTTCAAGTACCTTTGTGATGCGGCCGTGAATTTACTGCCTATGTTGTCCAGAATATCGGTCTTTGCCGTTATCCTCCCGTCTATTCGGTCCACGGCTGGATGAGATCATTAAGGATTTCACAGGAGGTAAGAGCACTTTCCTCCCAGAGCCCCGGAGGCGTGAGTTTCGCCGTAGACAGTGGGCCCCCTACCTCGGGTCAGAAGAGGTTTTTTCGCGTCCCGGGCGCAGCAGGAAAAGGGACCCGTCCCGGTAAGGTCGCTGCAGGGGCCGGAAAACAGCAGTGGCAGCGCAAAGCCGAAAAGGCGGAGGACAAGCCCTCCTCAGCCTGATGGGTTGCCCCCACCCGGGCTTCGGGTGAGGGGACGTCTTCTGGGGTTCGCAGACCGGTGGCTTGCTCACATTCCCGACCGTTGGGTCCGGGAAGTGGTGTCCACCGGGTACAGGATAGAGTTCAACACTCTACCCCCAGACAGGTTCTTCCCATCGAACTTGGGGCTCCCGCAGGCACGCCGGAAGGCCCTCTTGGGGCTGTCCAGGCACTCTCGGACCAAGGGGTGATCGTGCCAGTGCCTCCAGCGGAGAGGTTTCAAGGTTTTTACTCAAACCTGTTCGTGGTCCCCAAAAAAGGGGGTGGGGGGGTCCGGCCAGTACTGGACCTGAAGGCCCTGAACCTATATGTGAAGGCGCGGAAATTCCGGATGGAATCTATCCGCTCGGTTGTGGCCGCCCTCAGGGGGAATTTCTGGCGTCTCTGGACATCAGGGATGCGTATTTCCCAGGTACCCATTTGTCCACGGCATCAGCGTTTCCTTCACTTTGCAGTGGGAGACCTCCATTATCAATTCGTGGCACTCCCTTTCGGTCTGGCCTCAGCCCCTCGAGTTTTCACAAAACTGGTAGCTCCGGTACTGGCATTACTGCGACAGAGAGGCATTGCGGTAGTAGCCTACCTCAACGACCTGCTCCTGCGAGCGGAGTCCGCCTCGGCTCTGGAGGAGAATGTGAGAATCACAATGACCTCGCTGCAGGACTTCGGCTGGTTGCTCAACCTGCAGAAGTCGACAGTGTCTCCATCCCCTTGCCAGGAGTATCTCGGCCTGATTCTGGACACAGAACAGGCGAAGGTGTTCCTTCGGCCAAGTTGCTGTTGCTGCAGTCGGCAGTGCCAACCCTCCTGTCACACCGACGGTCTTCATTTCGATTCTGTATGCGGGTGCTGGGGCTCATGGTCTCGACTTTCGAGGCGATGCCATACGCCCAGAGTCACACTCGTCTTCTTCAGCGAGCAATTCTGGCTCGGTGGGACAGGTCCCCTCGGTCCTTGGACCTTCTGATCCGTCAGAACTCCCAGACCTGGGTGTCTCTGACCTGGTGGCTTCGGGACTCGGCGTTGACTCAGGGGAAGTCGTTCCTGCCCCTTCAGTGGGTGATCATCACCACGGATGCCAGCCTTTCAGGCTGGGGCGGGATCCTGGGACAACTGTCTGCCCAGGGCCGTTGGTCGGCACAGGAAGCTCGTCTCCCCATCAATGTGCTGGAACTGAGAGCAATCCAATTATGCCTATCTCACTGGACAGTGAGGTTGCAGGGTCGTCCGATTCGGATTCAGTCGGACAATGCCACGGCAGTGGCATGTGTGAACCATCAGGGCGGCACGAGGAGTCCGGCGGCTGCGGTGGAGGCAGCTCTGATACTGCGTTGGGCGGAACGTCACATTCCGACAATCTCCGCCATTTACATTCCAGGTGTGGAAAATTGGCAGGCGGACTTTCTCAGTCGCCATCGCTGGACCAGGGAGAGTGGTCTCTCCATCCGGAGCTGTTCAACCAGATTTGCCACAGATGGGGGACGCCGGACGTGGATCTCATGGTGTCTCGGTTCAATCACAAGGTGAAGACCTTTGTGTCCAGAACAAAGGATCCATTGGCAGTGGCCACGGACGCTCTGGTGGCCCCCTGGGCCGTTATCGCCTTCTGTACGCCTTCTCTCCGATAAAACTTCTACTGCGATTGATACGTAGGATAGTGGCGGAGGGAATACCAATAATCCTGGTGGCTCCAGATTGGCCTCAGCGCACATGGTATGCCGACGTGGTGCAAATGGTGGCAGACGCTCCCTGGTGGCTCCCGCTGCGAGACGATCTACTGTCTCAGGGGCCCATCTTTCACCCTGCTTTACCCTCGCTGGCTTTGACGGCCTGGCTATTGAGTCCCAGGTGCTGAGAGACAGGGGAGTCACTGACTCCGTGATCCCTACCTTGTTGAAGGCTCGCAAGTGTACTTCTCGCAAGATTTACTAACACACCTGGAAGGCTTGCATAACTTGGTGCGAGTCGGAGGGTCAAAACCATCGCTCTTATGTGGTGTCCAGGGTCCTGACTTTTTTGCAGCAAGGCCTGAACAAAAAACTGGCTGAGTACACTCAAGGGGCAGATCTCGGCTCTGGCGATTCTCTTTCAGAGACCCTTGGCTTCGCACTCACTGATTTGTACCTTTGTACAAGGTGTGCGACATGTGGCACCTCAGGTGATGGCCCCGTGGGATCTGAATTTGGTGCTTTCTGTACTTCAGAAACCGCTCTATGAAAAAATCAGGGAGATTTCCTTACAACTGCTGTCGCAGAAGGTGGCCTTTTTGGTAGCCATCACTTCCACCAGACGGGTGTCTGAATTGGCAGCGCTGTCGTGCAAGTTTCCCTACCTAGTTCTGGACAAGGCGGTCTTGCGACCCTCTCCTTTTGTTTCTTCCGAAGGTGGTTTCTTCTTTTCATATTAACAAAGATATTGTTCTTCCTTCATTGTGCCCACTTCCATCGCACCCTAAAGAAATTGAGTTGCATGCCTTGGACGTAGTGAGGGCCTTACGAGTGTATTTAGCTGCTACAGCTTCTTTTCGGAAGTCTGATACCCTATTTGTGCTGACAGAGGGTCTGCGCAAAGGTTTGGCGGCCTGGTCGGCTGTTATCTCTCGTTGGATTAGACAGACCGTGACCCACGCATACTCTGTTCGGGGGCAAGGTTCCCCCCTTTCCGGTCACGGCTCATTCTACCCAGGCTGTTAGCACTTCCTGGGCTTTCAGACACCAGGCCTCGGTGTCACAGGTGTGCAAGGCGGCCACTTGGGCCTCGGTACACACTTTCACTAAGTTTTATAAAGTTGATGTGTTAGCATCTTTGGATGCTGCTTATGGCCGCAAAGTTTTGCAGGCAGCAGTGTAGGCGCATTGGCGCCTCCTTCAGAGGTTCTGTCCGGTACAGTTGTTATCGTTTACCCACCCCTCTTTTTTGACACAGCTTTAGGACATCCTCACAAGTCAATGAAGAGCTGCGTCTGTCAGTGAACGTAGGAGAAAAAGGGATTTTATTAAAACTTACCATTAAATCCTTTTCTCCGAGTTCACTGACAGACGCAGCACCCACCCCTCTGTGCTCTGTTTCGGTACAACTTGCATACGAACTGCTGAGCTATGCTATGTTGAGGGTTTATGTGGGAAGAGAGGGGCCAGCTGTTCTTTTCCCTGCCTAGTTGACTCCTAGTGGGACAAGCATAAACCCCACAAGTCATTGAAGAGCTGCGTCTGTCAGTGAACTCGGAGAAAAGGATTTTACGGTAAGTTTTAATAAAATCCCTTTTTTTTTTTTATTCAAAATTGTAGCGCTTTTTTTTGTTTATAGCGCATAAAATAAAAACCACAGAGGTGGTCAAATACCACCAAAAGAAAGCTCTAGTTGTAGGCAAAAACCTACGTAAATTGATTGGATACAACGCCGCGCGACCACGCAATTGTCAGTTAAAGCGACGCAGTGCCGAATTGCAAAAAGTGCTCTGGTCAGGAAGCGGGTAAATCCTTCTGGGGCAAAAATGGTTAACCACTTGCTTACTGGGCACTTAAACCCCTTTTCTGCCCAGACCAGCTTTCAGCGCTGTCACCCTTTGAATGACAATTGTGCGTTCATGCAACACTGTACCCAAATTAAGTTTTTATGGGGTTTTTTTTCCCCCCACAAATAGCTTTCTTTCGGTGGTATTTATTTATTTAATCACCACTGTGTTTTTTTTATTTTTTGCGAACCTAAAGTTTTGAAAAAAAATCAGTTTCATAGTCTGTTATAAAATTTTGAAAAAAGGTAATTATTTCTCATTCATTGATGTGCGCTGATTAAGCTACTCTGATAGGTGGCACTGATGGGCATTGGCAGCACTGGGAGGCATTGATAGGTGGCACTGGTAGGTGGTACTGGTGAGTACTGATAGGTGGCACAGGTGAGCAGTAGCGGCTCTGTCAGAGGGACCGATGTCCCTCTGACAGAAGCCGCTGATCTGTATTTTTTTCCAAAAAAAGCCGCTCACCGATCTTCTGTTTACATCATGTAATCAGCGGTCATTGGCTGACAGCTGATCACATAAGGGGCCAGGATCAGCCCCTTGCTCCGATCAGCCTCTCATAGACCCGGTGATCACAGGTCACGCCGCGCAGGGATGCGCTGAAAGCACATGCTCAGGAGGACGTCCGGGAACGCCCTCCCAGCAATTCAGACCCGCGAGTTGTGGAACTCCACCCAAAAGTGGAAACTCCACTTGTCTGCCTGTTTTGACAGGTACCCGCTCCCACTTCTGGCTCAGTTCGCTGTGGCAAAGTGAGCCAGAAGCTTGCCCCTCTCCTGAACCCATGCGCATAATGGTAAAAGCCAGCAGCTACAGTATTTTTGTAGCTGATGACTTTTAAAATTTTTTCTTTTTTTTCTTTTTCTTGTTTTCAAGAGAAACACAATGATCACACCAAAGGTATAGATAACACATAGAATTTAGCAGCCAATTTGTATATACCTGGAAGCTAGGTTAAAGTGCAGCAAAGAAGAAAGGGGGGATGGAGGGTGGTCTTAGGGGAACAAGGGGGATGTTAGAAGGAAATAAGAGTCAACAAGTAACCAATTCAGTACCCTGTCCAGTGCGCCCCATCTCAACAGCAATAGAGCACATACTAATTGCCACCTCAATTGGAAGTTCAGGGGGACCAGACTTTGTCATTCTTCCAGGGACAACCTATATTCATGTACGTGATCTTATACATAGGTAGGGCTGCATCTACCATTTCTTCCCAGGAAGATAGTTCCGGGGGAGTTAGTGAAGCCCATTCCATTAGGATTTTCTTTTTGGCATAATACATGATATGAAATCAATCATTTGGAGTGGTGGCAGCGTTGTGCATTGTTGTGAATGCCCAGCAAGGGTCTAACTCTGGGGAAACTGGCAAGGACAACTGTAACCCAGGATTAATCTCTGGTAATACAGTTGACCAATAAGATGCCATTATGGGGCAATCCCAGAACATATGAAAATACATTCCTGGGTGCAACCGACACCTGGGGCAGCTGGGATCCCTATCCAGGTAAATATGATGGACTCTCAGGGGAGTAAAGTAAACCCCGTGCAAGAATTTAACTTGAATTGACTAATCCCTGGAGGAAGTAACTAGCGTAGGACCTTGTTCCAAACAGTCCTCCCAGTCCTCTTATGTAAGGGAAAAAAAAAATGCGGAACATCTCTGCAAAACATGCACATTTACCAATCCTTTTCCCTTTAAAAACCTTTTAAGTACACAAAAATACCCGTTGATGTGCCAAAATTGAATACTGCTTTTTAATTTTGCTGTGCATGAACACTTTCCCTTTTCCTGGACTGACATTTCTAAGGACTGGCTTCGACCCTGGCCAGTTATTTGGGCAACTATTAAACTATCGGTTTTCTCTATTAAATCTCACCCACTATTAGCTATACAACATAGAGAGGTCTTGCCCTGTAGTCCAAGATGAGTACCGGGAGGTCGCCTTGGAAGTTTGCACTAGACGACCAAATTTGACACTGCTAACCGGGATTATTTTTGCACTTATATTGAATAAGTAGAACAATGGAATCTTAGACCAAAAAGGAGCATACTGTATAGCAGTAGTTCACTGTAATGTTTTACATACGCTTTAATTGGCATACAAGCTAGGACTTAATAAGGTCTTGTACACAGAAGCATGATATAGATTTATTTATTTCAGGTACTGTCAATTTACCCACAGGGAGAACATGCAAACTCAAGGCAGGTAGTGTCGTGGTTGGGATTCAAACCAGCGACCCTTTCGCTGCCAGGCGAAAGTGCTATCCACTACGCCACTGTGCCGCCCACATGCAATTAAACTTATAGGAAAAGTAATCCATTGTGTTTTTATGGAGTGGGTCTGTGTTTTATATATTCACAAGCCTATCAAGAACTTAGGCCTCATGCACATTAACGTTCACATGCTCCTGGGTCTTGGAGCATAAAATCTGTGGCCCTTTTCTGCATCCAGGGAGCTGTTGCGTTGTGTACGGCTGCCAGACGCAGGGAAGTGCTGGGAATTTTACACTTCTGGTTAGGAGCACATAAACACATGCGCATAAAGCCTTAATTTGTATATGAAACAACCATACATGATAAAAGTACAGCTCCGTTTTGACATAAAATTCTGTCTGCATCTGTTGGAAAACTGCAAAGTTTTTAATATTCAATCTCTTGTCTTATGTTGTCAGTCAGTATGGTGTTCGTACTTGGAAGAATTTAGTGACTTTAAATTCAACCAATACCCGGATTTGATATACATTGGTGTTTTTTTTTTTATTTTTATTTTTTTTTTTTTATATTTGTCTTTACTATGCTAAAGCCCAAAGTTAAATGAGTTAAATGCATTCCAGGTGCATCAAGACAGATTGCACAATCATCCAGGTAATTTCTTCAAGAAATTAGCCTTCATGAGTAGAAAGGCCTGTCCTTTGCCAGCATGCTGTAGACAAGGATCCTTGCTCTTTGTGGAAGCAGTGGTCTCTCTAGAGCAGCATTTTTCAATTTAGGGTGCCTTGAGGTTTCTTCAGGGGTACCTTAGCAAAATGCCTAGAAATTGATCAAAAATTGTTTACAAGCCAGCAGTTGGATCAAGCCTGCCCTTTAGTTTCACAAAGCCACAGGTTTTCATTATGCATCATTACGACAAGACACTGGCATCCGAACATCCAATGACTTCATCAGTCGATAAGGAGGATGTCTGTTGCTTCCACAGCATCCTTGTTTGTCCTCCTGTGCCTCTCTCCCTCAACGCTGGGCTCACATTAGCTGACTGATGGAGAAAAATTGAGGGAGGAGTATTCACCTTGGAATACCAGTCGGTATCAGTGTGTAAAAGTGTATTTGCTTTGAAAGAATAAATCTCCTCTAACATTGGGTGTCCTACGTGTAGATGCTGCCGTGTTGTGTAAAAATGTTAGAATAGCTTTTACGTTTTAGAATGGGGTGTCTTGAGACTGGCCATTGTTTTAAAGGGTGCCTTGACTGAAAAAAGGTTGAGAAACACTGCTTTAGAAATGACAATGCCCCCTGCTTAATTGGAGCTAGCGCTCAATCAGCAGAAAGCTTGAGCTGTGCAGATTGTAGCGCTTTAGATCTGCTTCCACAGAAGGTGTCAGATCTCTGTAGGGAGACCACTGCTTCCAACACGGAGAGCAAGGTTCCTTTTCTATGGCATGGTAGTGGGGGACAGGCTTTTCTACTCAGTGGCCTTTTCCTTAAACCGGAGTTCCGCTTGTTTTGTTGTTAAAGGTCAGCAGGTACAAAAAGTGTAGCTGCTGACTTAATAAACTCGCACCCACCTATCCCACAGTTCAGCGATGCGGCCACCCGAACCCTCGCTTCTCTCCCTTGCCACTTGCCGGAATCACAAGTGTGGGCACCCGGCTGTGACAGCTTGTGGCTTCACAGCCGGGTGCAAATGCGCGAGTCATGCTGCGCCTCATCAATGGCTGGGCAATCTTCTGGCACCTGTGACGTGCCCCAGAAGATGGGAGGGGGAGAGGGGAACTGCCACTCAAGTCGCCTTAGTCAGCCTGAGTGGAGGTGGGAGCTGGGTGCTGGGTACCTGTCAAAACTAGGTACCCCCCCGCCAAAAAAACTACATGCTAAATGTGGCATGTAAGGGGGTGAGGCAGTAGCGACTTGACACCCTATCCA
>BLSH010223896.1:1274307-1289682 GCA_018402905.1 Glandirana rugosa | reverse complement strand
AGGTACTGGTCCGTAGATTTACGTTTCGTGAATGACGTCACCTTATTCATGGAGTTTTAGGTTCTTTCCAGAGCCGGAGGAGGACGAAGGAGAAGACGACGACGGAGCCGGAGAAGGAGGTGGAGATGTCACTGTCACAGTGGTCGGTGGGTCGTTTGTCTGTTACACTGTCGTTGCGGTGGTACAGGCGGTGGCAGGGGTTCGTAAAGGTGCGCCAGGGTATCTTCGAATGTCGAGAGGTAGAGGGTTTGTGACCTCTCTTTCTCCTTCATGGGGGGATGGGTGGACGCTAGGGACCGGGACTTACGGTCGTAAAGTTTTAAGGACCGGACAAAGGCCAGGAATTTTGAAATGCTGGCATTCAGGGCCAGGGATCGCAGGTGGGTAGGGGGGTACTTCCTCTTTCTCTCCAGTGTTTGGGAGATGGAGAGCTGTAAGCTTCTATGGGACCGCGTGGAAATGCTTGGGGACGGTGGCGGACATGGTGGCGTTGCTGTCACATTGTCTGTTTGCTGGGTGGCTGGTGACACTGTCACTGTAGAGGTGGAGGAAGAGGCCGAGGCAGCAGCAGAAGAGGAAGCAGGAGGAGGCCGAGACCTTTCTTGGATTTTGAGGTACTTATTCCACTGCAGTAAGTGCTTTGCATTTAGATGCCTGGTCATGGAGGTTGTGCTCAGGTTTAGAACATTTGTGCCTCGCTTCACCCTCTCATTACAGTGTGCAAACCACTTGTGTCTTGTAGTCAGCACATTGTCTGGAGAACTGCCACGCCGGGGAACACCTTTGAGCTGCCTTTGGTGTGCTAGGTCCCTGGGTGTGGTGAGTAGTAGCAGGCTTACTGTCTAGGGGACGCTTGCTCCGCTTTTGCAACCTGCTTCCTCTTTTGCTGGGCTGGTGCCTCTGTGTGACCATCACCTCTTCCTCCAAACTGCACACATCACTCGCATGACCCTCATGCCATGTGGGGTCTAGGACCTCATCATCCTCCTCCACATCATCTTCCACCCACCCTTCACCACTGCCCTCCTTGTCAGTCTGCACACTGTAGAAAGCCGCAGCAGTTGGCACCTGTGTTTCGTCATCATCATCAGACGTGCTGCAGTGGTGTTTCCATGGCCTTATCCTGAACCAGAAGTGGTTGGGCATCAGTGCACTCAATGTCTTTCACTTCTGGGACAGTTAGATAAATATTAATGGGTGTCCTGCGATGGCCAAGAGGACCCCTGAAAATTGTAAATCTTTGTGCCACGTCCCAAAATTTTAGACAGTTTAGTGTTTGTGAAAAACAAAGAAATGGACTTTGTCGGCACGTACACAGATATTTAGTAAAATCAAATTTATTGAATGATTATAAAATTTTTTCTAAAACACCACATATGCATATATGGTGCCCCACAAAAAGTATCTGACATACAGAAGTGTGTAACATACATAAATTACCCTAAATTACCACCAAAACAAAGATCCTCGTGGGACATAATTGAATGTATATACACCAGTGCATACAATGCAACATCATTTGATATAGTAAATGCCCACAGAGGAAAGTTCCACTTTGTTATTCTGGTGTAAATTAGTTGTTTTGTTGGTTCCAGCTCGACATGTTTCGCAACTCAAGGTTGCTTCCTCAGGAGCTCAACTTTCTAATCTTAAGAATAGAAACATATATTCGTACATTTTATTAACAACAACAACCTATAAGAGGTAATGACATGTGCTTACTCACTCGCGCCAACTGGACTAACAGACATCCACCCCGGTAGGCCACCCGAAAGGCCCGTCCACTCTCAACCCCATCCCAGCCGTAATGTGCTGAGTATGGGGGCACATATGTAAAAACTAAACGTGAACAAGAGTGCACAGGTTATTATGGGTGAAAGGAAATGGTTTATATAGATATTCAAATTTGATTGATTAGCTACCCCTACCGTATGCTTACATGTAACTTGTTAATGTAACCTTGCGGGTTTCCAAGGTACCAGTTATATACAGTTAGTGGCGAGGGTCCACGCCCGCTTTCTTGAAGCAATTTAGCCTGCCATCCTCCAATGACGACCCGAACTGTTTCAGGGAATCTAAATAATCACATGTATAACATAAATATTGGCGCCTTCTCTTAATAGCAACACGCCTTTAAATAGAATAGGGGCACCCCCCATAGGTATAGCTATACAATTCAACAACTTTACCTGAGCATATAAGTTAGGGCAAAAATTGTCCTCTCCTGGCCCCCGATAGCCTGCCCGGTCGCTGTCCAAAGGTCCAAGGAACCCTGGAGCGACAAGGGCATGGTTAAGTGATTCAGCAAAGCGTGTTGCAGTTGGCGCCAAAACGAATGTCTTAGTCATTGATTGTGGCTTACCTATAGTTACATCCAGTGATGGAACAAAGCCTGGGCGTCTCCACTTAACAGGGCAGGTGCTTGTGTTGTGGCGTCAGCCAACTACATCTGCCCTGTTCCTTATATATGCCCCGACTGAGGTCCTCCGTCAGAGCGTCTGACGTCACTCAGCCCGGCCGCGTCATGTCCGCACATGCGCAGTCCCCTCTAGGAGCTTTCCATGTGGGGCTGGAAGGCAGGCTGACGTAAGGGCGACTTGCGTTGCCACATGCCGTCGCGTCAGTACATGTGAGCGTCCCCGCTCCGCCCCCTCTCCAGAGAGCAACTGCTGCCGGATGGAGTCCGAGCAGGAGCCCGCCCAGATGCCGACGCGCGGCCCGGGCGGCCGCACACTCAGCTCGCGGCTGTTGGTGGGGAAGAGAGATTGGAAGCGGCCCCCCGGCGGCTCGGAGGGATGTCTGCATCCGATACCCCCAGCGCAAAAGAGCACATTGCACATGTCAGATATCATTACATTTGATGGGTGTAAATCAGTTTAAACCTGTGAACATAAAAAGGAATAAAAAACAAACTATAAGTTGCTCCCATGATTGCACTATTGGCAAGTGCCTCGCAACCCTCGAGACTAACCGCCAATAGGCAAACATTGAGAGTACATTACATAAATCCCTAATCAATCAAATTTGAATATCTATATAAACCATTTCCTTTCACCCATAATAACCTGTGCACTCTTGTTCACGTTTAGTTTTTACATATGTGCCCCCATACTCAGCACATTATGGCTGGGATGGGGTTGAGAGTGGACTGGCCTTTCAGGTGGCCTACCGGGGTGGATGTCTGTTAGTCCAGTTGGCGCGAGTGAGTAAGCACATGTCATTACCTCTTATAGGTTGTTGTTGTTAATAAAATGTACTAATATATGTTTCTATTCTTAAGATTAGAAAGTTGGGCTCCTGAGGAAGCAACCTTGAGTTGCGAAACATGTCGAGCTGGAACCAACAAAACAACTAATTTACACCAGAATAACAAAGTGGAACTTTCCTCTGTGGGCATTTACTATATCAAATGATGTTGCATTGTATGCACTGGTGTATATACATTCAATTATGTCCCACGAGGATCTTTGTTTTGGTGGTAATTTAGGGTAATTTATGTATGTTACACACTTTTGTATGTCAGATACTTTTTGTGGGGCACCATATATGCATATGTGGTGTTTTAGAGAAAATTTTATAATCATTCAATAAATTTGATTTTACTAAATATCTGTGTACGTGCCGACAAAGTCCATTTCTTTGTTTTTCACAAACACTACACTTCTGGGACAGGGCTATGTGGATGGCCCATGGAAAGCACAGCAGCAGAGTCATCAAAAAGCATAAGAGACTGCTGCATGACTTGGGACTCAGACTGCTTGGCTGATTTACAAAGGGCTGAGGTGAAAGACAGATGGCCATGGGGCTCAGGTGCTCTGAGCTTTCATCAAGGGACCGGGTGGGAGACAATATGAAGGAACTGGAGGCATCGTCAGCCACCCAATCTACTATCACCTGTACTTGTTCTGGCCTCACCATTCGTTGAGCGCCATTCGGGCCTACCATATAACGTTGAAGGTTCTGTCAGCTACCTGAGGAAGGTGTTTCACTTGTGCGTGTAGCTGGCACAGATCGATCACGTCCTCTCCTTACAACAGGAGCTTCAGCAACACCACCAGCACCAGCAGCCCCACGACCACCACCACGTCCCTTATTTGACGCTCTCCTCATTCTGGACACAAATGTACTATGTAGCACTATTTATTAATACAAAAAAAAAAAATAAGAATATATTATTCTTATTTTTTTTTTAAAACAAGAAAATTGTAGATGCACTTTTTATTTTTGTGCAAGAAATG
This sequence comes from Glandirana rugosa, assembly GCA_018402905.1. Classification (NCBI taxonomy): domain Eukaryota; kingdom Metazoa; phylum Chordata; class Amphibia; order Anura; family Ranidae; genus Glandirana; species Glandirana rugosa. Next base: position 1,285,444 of record BLSH010223896.1, on the reverse strand, counting down.
AACGCTCACACCAGCAGCAGGAACCTCTCCCTACACCAGTATGAGATGATTTTAGAACGATAATCTGTCTTTCACAGCACCAACAGGAACCTCTCCATAATGCAGTAGGAGATGGCTTTAGAACGATAAACTCTCCCTCAGAGCACCAACAGCAACTTGGCCCTAATGTAGTAGTAGTTGTTTTTAGAACGATAATCTCTCCCTCAGAGCACCAACAGGAACCTGGCCCTAATGCAGTAGTAGTAGTTTTTAGAACAATAATCTCTCCCTCAGAGCACCAACAGGATCCTGGCCCTAATGCAGTAGTAGTTGTTTTTAGAATGATAATATCCCCCTCAGAGCACCAACAGGAACCTGGCCCTAATGCAGTAGTAGTTGTTTTTAGAACGATAATCTCTCCTTCAGAGCACCAACAGGAACCTGGCCCTAATGCAGTAGGAGATGGCTTTAGAACGATAAACTCTCCCTCAGGGCACCAACAGGAACCTGGCCCTAATGCAGTAGTAGTTGTTTTTAGAACGATAAACTCTCCTTCAGAGCACCAACAGGAACCTGGTCCTAATGCAGTAGTAGTTGTTTTTAGAACGATAATCTCTCCCTCAGGGCACCAACAGGAACCTGGCCCTAATGCAGTAGTAGTTGTTTTTAGAATGATAACCTCTCCCTCAGAGCACCAACAGGAACCTGGCCCTAATGCAGTAGTAGTTGTTTTTAGAACGATAATTTCTTCCTCAGAGCACCAACAGGAACCTGGCTCGAATGCAGTAGTAGTTGTTTATAGAATGATAACCTCTCCCTCAGAGCACCAACAGGAACCTGGCCCTAATGCAGTAGTAGTTGTTTTTAGAACGATAATTTCTTCCTCAGAGCACCAACAGGAACCTGGCCCTAATGCAGTAGGAGATGGCTTTAGAACGATAAACTCCCCCTCAGAGCACCAACAGGAACCTGGCCCTAATGCAGTAGTAGTTGTTTTTAGAACGATAAACTCTCCCTCAGAGCACCAACAGGAACCTCGCCCTAATGCAGTAGTAGTTGTTTTTAGAACGATAAACTCTCCCTCAGAGCACCAAGAGGAACGTTTCCCTAATGCAGTAGTAGTTGTTTTTAGAACGATAATCTCTCCCTCAGAGCAACAACAGGAATGTTTCCCTAATGCAGTAGTAGATGGTTTTAGAATGAGAATCTCTCCCCCAGTGCACCAACAGTTACGTTTCCCTAATGCACTTTAAGATGGTTCTGAACGCTAATGTCTCCCTCACAGCACAGACAAGAACATCTCCCTAATGCACTATAAGATGGTTCTGATATGCTAATGTCTCCCTCACAGGACCGCAATGAAGGTCTCCCTAATGCAGTGTGAGATGGTTGTGAACGCTAATCTTTCCCTCACAGCATCGGCATGAAGCTCTCCCTACTCTAGTCTGAGACGATCTGACACGCGGCGCTACATGACTCCAGCCCCATATAGAGGCTGGGTCACATGATGCACTGGCCAATCACAGCCATACCATTAGTAGGCATGGCTGTGATGGCTTCTAAGGGCAAACTAGTGAAAAGCTTGTTAAATGGCTGCCCAGCAGCTATAGAAAAGGCGCCAAAAATACCCGAATACCGAACCCGATCCCGGACTTTTTTTTTTTTAATGTCCGGGATCGGGTTCGGGGCACGGACACGCCAAAGTCCGGTACGGACCCGAATTTTACAGTCTGGGTTCGCTCAACTCTACCTATCATGGTTCCCAAATTTAAGACCTTTCTGGACATTACTTAAGAGTTAGTTGCGGTCATATTGGTTTGCTGACCCAATTTACCATATGCCCGTGTTCTCTGCTGCCATGGACAGGACTAGATACGAGCAAATCTTACGGTTCATACACGTCAACGACAATGAACTCTCTTGTCCTCAGGGGTGACCCTGAATATGATTGGCTCCACAAAATTCGGCCCCTTGTAATCCACTTCAACCAAAAATTTGCAACTAGAGTTGAGCGAACCCGAACTGTAAAGTTCTGGTCCGTACCGAACTTTTGGATGTCCGGGACCCGGACCCAAACCCGGACTTTTCAAAAAAGTCCGGGTTCGGGTCCGGGGTTCTGGTAATTTAATAAAAGTTTTGAAAATTGCTGTAACAAAGTCCTGGAAAGTCCTAGAGGTCTGCAAAAGGAAGGAAAATGGGGGTAAGGGTCAGACAAGTGACCTACAAAGAAATGGGGATAGGGAAATAACTTAAAATAATTAAAAAAAATCACATAAAAAAATCAAAAATGGAGGTTGATGTGGACCATCTTCAAACTGTGTGAGAAAAGTATAAATTAGCGGGAGAAGCCATAGCAGTGTTCTAAAATCATCTTCAAACTGTGTGTGAAAAGTATAAATTAGCCAGGAGAAGCCATATCACTGTTCTACAATCATCTTCAAACTGTGTGTGAAAACTATAAATTAGCCAGGAGAAGCCATATCACTGTTCTTAGAACAGTGATATGGCTTCTCCTGGCTAATTTATAGTTTTCACACACAGTTTGAAGATGATTGTAGAACAGTGATATGTCTTCTCCCGGCTAATTTATACTTTTCACACACCGTTTGAAGATGATTTTAGAACACTGCTATTGCTTCTCCCGCTAATTTATACTTTTCTCACACAGTTTGAAGATGGTCCACATCAACCTCCATTTTTGATTTTTTTATGTGATTTTTTTTTAAAATAATTTTAAGTTATTTCCCTATCCCCATTTCTTTGTAGGGCACTTGTCCGACCCTTACCCCCATTTTCCTTCCTTTTGCAGACCTCTAGGACTTTCCAGGACTTTGTTACAGCCATTTTTGTGCCTAAAAGTTCGGGTCCCTATTGATTTCAATGGGGTTTGGGGTCCGGGTCAAAGTTCGGGTCCTGTCCGGACCCGAACCCAGACTTTGTCCCGAAGTTCGGCCGAACCAGCAGAACCTGAACTTCCAGAGGTTCGATCAACTCTATTTGCAACCTTGTTTATCCTCTATCAAGATGTCTGTGTTGATGAGTCCCTGATTACGTTTTCTGGCCACTTTGTATAAGCTTGTATAAGCTCTGTGACAGGGCAACAGGCTATACATGTAGTTTCCTGGTTTACAATGGAAAAGATAGCAACGTGGAGCCCCTTGACTGCCCAAATAACATAATGAGCAGCGGTAAGATTGTTTGGGACTTGGTGTCCCCCTTATTCCGAAAGGGGTACCATTTATACGTGTGCAATTATACAGGCGTGGCACTTTTTCGACACCTCTTTCAATTAGGAATTGGCGCATATGACGCTGTACGATCTAATCACTGGGGCTTCCCCCAATGGCTTGTAAATACCCAATTTAGACGCGGGGGGGGAGAGAGCCTGCTTGAGGTAATATGAATTGCTTGCAGTGAGGTGGAAGGACAAACTGAGCATTTCCATTCTGTTTTCCATTCACGCAGACACTGCAGTCCAAACTGTAGCGGCGACTGTTGTTAAGAAGCCCCTCTATGTCCACGAATACAACCTTTAAATGGGAGGGGTGGATTTCAGTGACTGGATGATGGGGCTGTACTTAATAACTTATAAGGCTAGACTCTGGTACAAAAAAGTGTCTTTATACTTATTCCAATTGGCTCTGTTCAACGCTTGTGCTGTACTATACAAAGCGTTAGAAGTGGATACTTCTTAAAATTCCAGGAAGAGATCATCACAGCCTTTCTGTATGCAAAAGGTGCTGTGGTCCAATTTCCCAATCAAGATGAAGTGACCCGGCTGTATGAGGCATTTTCCGGATGTCCTCCCTGGTACTCCTACCCAAAGAGCACACCAAAGAAGATATCGTGTCTGTGGAAAATTCGAACATAGGCATGACACCCTCTATTTTTGTCCCTCCTGTTCTGGCCAACCTGGTCTCTGCATCGGGAACTGTTTCCATCGCTACCAACACTAGTGGAGTGTTGGTATAGGGTACAGCACAGCACAAGTCCTAGGGCACACTTTCACACAGGGTCTCGAAAGATGTTAGATGGCCATCGCATTTTAAGAGACCCTAACCTGGAACGTTTATAGTTATAATAAAAGTGTAAAAAAAGAAAAAAGCCAAAAATAGTTGTTTTTTGTTCTTACTGTTTTACTGTATTTTATGCTATACTGTAATGTTTTATTGTTACTGTGTTTTATTGTGTTTGTAGGTATGTCATTCTACTGTTTTACTGTACTGTTTCTGTGTTTTATTGTTAACTATTGTTTGTTTTGCAGATAAGCCATTCAGCTCCTGCCCTGATTTGTTTATTTTGACAGCAACAGGGTTTGCTCTCGCAATACGTAAAATCAGTGACTAGTGATGTAGGAGGTGATTTCACCACCACAGTTAAATAAAAAGAGCATATATGGTGAGGCATAGGGGCTTCGCCATATATTTTTTACTCTTTTTTTTTTTTTTGGCACAGATTGCAATAAAAAGCAAAGTTGTTTTATTGAGTTAATGTTTTATTGATACTGTGTTTTATTGTTAACCATTGTTTGCTTTGCAGGTATGCCATTCAGCGTCAGCACTCATCTGTTTATTTTGACAGTAACAGGGTTTGCTCTCACGATACGTAAATCCGTGGCTCCAGCGCTGTAGAAGGCAATTTCACAAACGCAGTTAAAAAAAAAAGCATGTATGCCGGAGCATAGAGGCTGGGGTGGACATAGGGGCGGATCACCCCTATGCTTCTGCATATATTTTTATTCACTTTTCTTGGCAGAGATTTCTTTATCCACTTCGACACATCGTTCACATCATCCACATGGTTCAACCTATGGGCTGAACGAATAAAAAAGAACAGTACATGTACGCTCATCATTAGAAGTGGGTGGATGCAGGCCAGTATTCTAATGGTGGGCATACCACTGATCGATCAGTGTGAACGGAGGAACCTGTTCTTTTTTTGTTCAACCCACAGGCTGCTTGAATAAGAAGAACATTACAACATATGTCCAACGAGGACCAGCAACGTACTGGTATGTTGCTGGACTTTGAGTGATTATACCGGAATAATGCCTGCAGGTTTAGGCATCATCTTGGTATTGTTTTTTCAGCCGGCAGTTGGCTTTCATGTAAAAGCAATCCTAGCTGCTAAATAGCCGCTAGACTGCTTTTACAAGCAGTGGGAGGGGACGCCCCTCCCGCCATCTTCCATGGTTTTCTCGGGCTCACCTGTCCCACTGGGGAACACGAGAATGCAGCCAGTGGTTACACAAGCTGACCATAGAGCTGATCGGAGACCAGCTATGAGCATTTCATGACTTTGGTTTTGCCGGATATAAAGGGCGCCATTGGGAAAGCATCTTATCACACCGATCTTGGTGTGGTCAGATGGTTTAAGGGCAGAGGAGAAATCTAGAGTCTAATAGACCCCAAATTTTTCAAAAAAGAGTACCAGTCACTACCTATTGCTATCATAGAGGATATTTACATTCCCTGTGATAACAATAAAAATGAAAAAAAATGAAAGGCCAGTGTAAAAAATAAAATAAAAAAGCAAAATAAATAATTAAATAAAAAATTAAAGCATCCCTGTCCCCCCGTGCTCGCATGTAAAGGCGAACGCAAACAACAGTCTCTTGTCGTATGGAAACTGCAATTGCACCATGCATGTGAGGCAACACCGTGAACGTCGGATCGAGGGCAGTAATTCTAGCAGTAGACCTCCTCTGTAAATCTAAAGTGGTAACGTGAAATGCTTTTAAAAATATATGTTGTTTGTCGCGGCTGCACGCGCGTGCGCAATTTTAAAGCATGCCATGTTTGGTATCTATGTACTTGGCATAAGATCAGCTTTTGTATTTTACCAAACAATTGGGCAATATAATGTGTTTTTGTGTGCATTAAAATCCAAAGCAATTGCATTTGGACACCCACCATTTTAATTTGTAGGGCATTTGCTTTAAAAAAATATATATAATGTTTGGGAGTTAAAGTCATTTTCTAGCAGAAAAAAAAAATCTTTCATGTAAAGAAAGTGTCAGAAAGGGCTTGGTCTTCAAGTGGTTAGAAGAGTGGGTGATATGTGGCATAAGTCCCTAGAATATTTTATATTTTGCAACCAGTTTTGGGAAAATTACCTATTTATCTATTTTTTTTTTTTTTACACAAAGTTGTCACTTAAATGATATATTGCTCAAACATGCCATGGGTATATGTGAAATTGCACCCAAAAGACATTCTGCTACTTCTTTTACATATGGGGATACCACCAAATTGAAAAAAGAAAGAAAAATAAATTTTCCTTTCCTTTCTCCATTTTCCAAAACAAATGAGAGCTGCAAAATGCTCACATGTGGTATCCTCGTACTCAGGAGCAGCAGCAGAATGTATTTTGGGGTGCAATTCCACACTTATCCATGGCATGTGTGAGCAATATATCATTTTAGTGACAACTTCGTGAAAAATGTTTTTGTTTTGTAATTTGTGACAAAAAAAAAAAAAAATTCAATGAGCTCAACATGCCTCTCAGAAAATAGCTTGGCGTGTCTACTTTCCAAAAAGGAGTAATTTGGGGGAGTTTTGTACTTCCCTGTCATTTTAGCACCTCAAGAAATGAGATAGGCTAGGTGTCCAGGGTTCACCTGACTATTTCACAGTCCTAGCAATGCCCTGGGTGCTCTACTTGTTTTATTATGTATAAAATCATATTCTCTGCTACCCTAGTGCAGCAAATGCTCTTTATACTACATGCTTTTTTGGGATTGTCTACTTTTCAAGCTTGTTTAGTTAATGATGAATGGAGAATACAGGTCCTGCTTTTCTGTTAAAAGAAAGCATAGGTTCCTTTGTGTCTATCACCTGTGAATTATTCTTTTCTGAACATTGTTTGCAGTGAAATTATTGAATTTGCTTAGTGTTGCTGACATTGACATCCCTAGAACATTATCTTCTCCATCTGTTTTCAGGTTAGATGACATGTTGACATCACTAGAACATTATCTTCCCCACCTGTCTGCAGGTCAGATGACAATCTGCAGCGATCTAATTCTATCCCAATGCTCCGCTCACTGGTTACTTCTCATCTCCTGACACCTGAACTTTGCTTGTTACTGTTTACGTCTTCTATCTGTGCCCCTAAACATGACTGTTTCACTATGATTCACAGGTAGAAGGTCAAGGTAAGTAACAGACAGATAGCAAAAACCACAGTTCTAAGCAGAAAAAAAAAATTTCAAAAGCACAATCGTGAACCAAGAGGGACTTGCGGACTGCCCACTGGATATATATGCCGGTATTTTGATGTTATATACCGTGGTTATGGCAGAAGATAGCTGCCATAACCCTGGTATATTTTTATAAAGGAGGCAATTTTCTTTCAGATAAAAGTGGTCCTGGCGGTGGATTCGCCACAGGATCACTTTTATGGGCGACGGGAGAGGTACCCCCTCCCACCACTTCCCAGACGTTTTCCCTGCTTACCAGAGGTGTCGATAGCGAGGAAAATGCTCCGACCGTCTGGATTGATGGGCAGAAAGTTGAGTAAGGGCACGATGGCCCCCACTCGACTCTATGCCCTCGGAGGACCAGAGCGATGTCAGTGGCGGCTGGTGGGGTTTCTTTAGGGGGGGGGGGCGGCCTATTGTAATAGGAATACAAGTTATCCAAAAAAAGGGGCAATGTAAAAATAAAAAGGAAAATAAATAAGAAAAAAAAAAAATTTAAAGCGCCCCATCCCTCCGAGCTTGCGTGCAGAGGTGAACAGATACGTAAGTCGTGCCCACATATGTAAACAGTGTTCAAATAACATATTTCCTTATTTTTTAATTCAAAAAAGTGTATTTGTTCCAAAAAATGTGTTTGTAGGACCGCTGTGCAAATTAGGTGTGACATAAAGTATTGCAACAATCTCCATTTTATTCTCTAGGGTCTCTGTTAAAAAAAGTATATAAAATGTTTGAGGTTCGAAGTAATTTTCTAGCAAAAAATACTGATTTTAACTTGAAAACAACAAATGTCAGAAATAGGCTTGGTCCTTAAAGAGGTGTATATGTTCCTTTATGATTTGTACCTATAGGTAAGCCTAACCTATAGGCACTGTAAATATCTCCTAAACGTGCACCGTTTAGGACATATTTACTGTATACTGCCCCAATGATGTCATGGGCACGTGCGCTCTGAAGGAACAGCCGCCCATGCCGTTTCTTCAGGAGCGTGTGCCGTGACCGGCGGCTCCCGCACGTCACATAGCCAGAGTCTGCGGCCACCAGAAGGAAGACGGACGAAGATGGATGCGACCTACAGCGGGGATGATGTGGGCTTCGTTTGCAGGTAGGTGTCACATACCAGCACATTATGCCTTTACATGCAGGGAAGAAAAAGAGGGAAAAAAACCCAGAGTTTACTTCCTCTTTAAGTGGTGTATTGAACATGCATTTGTTACCTGGTAATCTAACAGAAGACAGTGTATGATGCTTGCATTGGCCAGCAGATAGTATAGGGCAGTGATGGACAACCTTGGCACCCCGGATGTTTTAGAACCCATGGCATGTATGGGCAATATATCATATCACTGACAACTTTGTGTAACAAAACAAAAAAATTGTAATCTTTCTGAAACTTGTAGCAAAATAGAAAATATTCAAAGGACTCTTCATGACTCTCTGCAAATACCTTGGGGTGTCTACTTTCCAAAATGGGGCAATTTTTTTTGGGGGGGGGGTTGTGCTACCTTGACATTTCAGGGCCTCCGAAACTGATAGGTAGTGAGGAGTGAAATCAACAATTTACTCCCTTAAAGGGTTGAAGGCAATGATTGGTTTTCGGGGTCCTGTATGCAACTAGGATCCCAAAAAATATCACAAATGTGGTATCCCCATACTCAGGAGAAGCAGCAGAATGTATTTTGGGGTGCAATTCCACACTTATCCGTGGCATGTGTGAGCAATATATCATTTTAGTGACAACTTAGTGAAAAATGTTTTTTTTTGTAATTTGTGACAAAAAAAATAAATATTCAATGGGCTCAACATGCCTCTTAGCAAATAGCTTGGGGTGTCTACTTTCCAAAAAGGAGTAATTTGGGGGAGTTTTGTACTTCCCTGTCATTTTAGCACCTCAAGAAATGAGATAGGCAAGGTGTCCAAGGTTCACCTATTTCACAGTCCTAGCAATGCCCTGGGTGCTCTACTTGTTTTATTATGTATACAATCATATTCTCTGCTACCCTAGTGCAGCAAATGCTCTTTATACTACATGCTTTTTTGGGATTGTCTACTTTTCAAGCTTGTTTAGTTAATGACGAATGGAGAATACAGGTCCTGCTTTTCTGTTAAAAGAAAGCATAGGTTGCTTTGTGCCTATCACCTGTGAATTATTCTTTTCTGAACATTGTTTGCAGTGAAATTATTGAATTTGCTTAGTGTTGGTGACACTGACATCCCTAGAACATTATCTTCTTCATCTGTTTTCAGGTTAGATGACATGTTGACATCACTAGAACATTATCTTCCCCACCTGTCTGCAGGTCAGATGACAATCTGCAACGATCTAATTCTATCCCAATGCTCCGCTCACTGGTTACTTCTCATCTCCTGACACCTGAACTTTGCTTGTTACTGTTTACGTCTTCTATCTGTGCCCCTAAACATGACTGTTTCACTATGATTCACAGGTAGAAGGTCAAGGTAAGTAACAGACAGACAGCAAAAACCACAGTTCTAAGCAGAAAAAAAAATTTCAAAAGCACAATCATGAACCAAGAGGGACTTGCGGACTGCCCACTGGATATATATGCCAGTATTTTGATGTTCTATACCGTGGTTATGGCAGAAGATAGCTGCCATAACCCTGGTATATTTTTATATAGCAGGCAATTTTCTTTCAGATAAAAGTGGTCCTGGCGGTGGATTCGCCACAGGATCACTTTTATGGGTGGTGGGAAAGGTACCCCCTCCCACCGCTTCCCAGACGTTTTCCCCGCTTACCAGAGGTGTCGGTAGCGAGGAAAATGATCCGACCGTCTGGATTGATGGGCAGGAAGTTGAGTAAGGGCATGATGGCCCACACTTGACTCTATGCCCTCAGAGGACCAGATCGATGTCAGTGGCGGCTGGTGGGGTTTCTTTAGGGGGGCGGCCTATTGTAATAGGAATACAAGTTATCCAAAAAAGGGGCAATGTAAAAATAAAAAGGAAAAAAAATAAGAAAAAAAAAATTAAAAGCGCCCCATCCCTCCGAGCTCGCGTGCAGAAGTGAACAGATACGTCGCGCCCACATATGTAAACAGTGTTCAAATAACACATTTCCTTATTATTTAATTCAAAAAAGTGTATTTGTTCCAAAAAAATGTGTTTGTAGGACCGCTATGCAAATTAGGTGTGACATAAAGTATTGCAACAATCTCCATTTTATTCTCTAGGATCTCTGTTAAAAAAAAAAAGTATATAAAATGTTTGGGGTTCTAAGTAATATACTGATTTTAACTTGAAAACAACAAATGTCAGAAATAGGCTTGGTCTTTAAAGAGGTTGTATATCTTCCTTTATGATTTGTACCTATAGGTAAACCTAACCTATAGGTAATGTAAATATCTCCTAAACGTGCGCTGTTTAGGACATGTATACTGCCCTGGTGATGTCATGGGAACATGCGCTCTGAAGGAACAGCCGCCCATGCCGTTTCTTCAGGAGCGTGTGCCGTGACCGGCGGCTCCCGCACGTCACATAGCCAGAGTCCGCGGCCACCAGAAGGAAGACGGACGAAGATGGATGCGGCATACAGCGGGGATGATGTGGGCTTCGTTTGCAGGTAGGTGTCACATACTAGCACATTATGCCTTTACATGCAGGGAAGAAAAAGAGGGAAAAACCCAGAGTTTACTTCCTCTTTTTTTTTTTTTTTTAAAACAGATTTTATTTGGCATTTGGTAGATAGTACAGGAGACTGTATTGACATTAAACAATGGTCACTATAGAAAAAGGTAGCTCCAATTGACAAAAATGGAGAGTAACCGGTATTACAATAATAATAAACAACATTACAATTTGGAGTGGCTACTTGACTGTAACAGGAGATCCGAGGGTCTCTGCTATCCATTACAGTATTAGTTTTAATCAATGTTACTGTGTCTTGGATGGATCACCTGCTGAATTGGTAATTTGAAAGAGGAGGGGGGGTTAGAG
>BLSH010223896.1:1231122-1245590 GCA_018402905.1 Glandirana rugosa | reverse complement strand
ACTAATAGACAGCAGTGATTGGCACGCATAGGCGGCACTGGACACTGATAGGTGGCACTGATGGGTACTGATAGGTGGGCACTGGTAGGTGGCAATGGTGGGCACTGATATGTGGCACTGGTATGCATTGATAGGGGCACTTGTGGGCATATACATTGATAGGGGCTCATTCCCTGGTGGTCTAGGGTGGCATCTAAAGGTGGCACTGAGTGCCATCCACATTGGGCAGTATGTCACTTACCTGGTGGTCTAGTGGGGTCTCCCTGGTGGTCCAGATCGGCTCCCTGGTGGTCCCTGGTCGGCTCCCTGGTGGTCCTGGGTGGGCGCATCCCTGGTGGTCCCTGGGCAGGCTCCCTGGTGGTCTAGGGTGGCGATCCGAGGGAGGGCTGTGCTGATAAATCATCAGCACAAATACTCCCTGTCAGGGATGCAGCCGATCGGCTCTCCCCTCCTCAGGTCTGCAGACCTGAGTACAGGAAAGCCGATAAACGGCTTTCCTGTATTACTCTGTGACCAGCCATGATTGGTCACGGCTGGTCACATGGTAAAGTGCTTCGGATCGAATCGCTTTACCGAGATCGGTATTGCGGGGGGTCAGACTGACCTCCCACACCACCGATCGCCCTGATGCGCGCCCCCCCCGGGCGCGTGGTGGCTTGTTATCCTGAGGACGTCATAGTCAGGATAACTAAGCCACTTCCCGGCCGTCATTTTGCATACGGCGGTCGGGAAGTGGTTAAATATCAACTGATTACTGTACAAATGTCATTGGCAGTGAAGGGGTTAACCTGCGGGGCGCTCTAGGGGTTAACTGTGTTCCCTGGGTGTGTTCTAACTGTGTGGGGGCTGGGCTGGCAGGGGCATAGGAGATCTAGCTGATCCCAATGACAGGGATCAGTAGATCTCTTAGATGCTGCTTAACAGCGCGGGGAACATGTTAGTGTCAGTGAGAAGAATAGTGTCTCATTGTTGCTATAAATTGAAGAAATAGTGCCCCATCATTGGTATCAATGGGAAGAATAGTGTGCCATAGATGATGTCAGTGAGAGGACTAGTGCCCCATTGTCGATGTCAGTGGCAGGAACTATGCCCCATTGTTGCTGATATTGGGGAATATAATGCCGGATAAAAGCAAGCAAAGGGCCGCATTTGGCCCCCAGTTTGGAGACCACTGGTCTAGGGGTTGGATAACAGAGATATACTTACCTATTCCTCCAACCCTCCCCACACAGGACCGGTCCCTGTGGCTCCTGCTCTCCTGCAGTCTTGCGGTCTTGTGCAGTGGACTGTTCCTGACGTCATCACACCCATAGAACTGCTCTTGACGCGAGGATGTCAGGAACAGTCCACAGCTGGGTTGTGGGGGAGCTCCGTATGCCAGTGGAGCAGAGGATCAAGGGAGTGTATAGCTTTCTCCTCTCCCCTGTACAAAACGAGCAGTTGAACCGTACACTGTGGGCACAGCCCCACCGCATGGGAAACTTTTTTTTTGCCCGGAGTTGGGCTTTAAAAGCTGAGTGCATATCTGGCAGATCAATAGATATTTTTTGTACTTGTGAGGTCATTAAAGGTATACATATGCATGTGTTGCAGAAACCTTTGTTATATTTTCTTGCCCTGATATACACTTTAAAATCAACATACTGGCAAGGATATAATAATATGCAGTGAGCTGTCTAGATTCAGAATTACTTTGAACTAGGCTCCTGTGCTTGTGCTTCGTGATTTTGCTCTGCTGTCAGCTCCTGTAAAATAAAAGCTGTATGAAGGTCATTTCCTTCCAGAAAAGTGGTTTTACACTTTCTACCAGCCGACAGGGACACGACGACTTGAACATTCCAGATACGGTAAAAAGCCAAATGGATCAAGCGTAGCCTGCAATGAAGGGAGGGATACTTTTATCACCCACCAGTCACCAAGCTAGGAGTGTTTCTGAAGTTGCAGGAGGCTGTTCTTAGAGGTGAAAATAAGCAAAATCTCATTATGTAGCTTTCAATTTGCTTTAGCTGAAATCTATAATTTTCTCAATATGTTATTTTATTAACTGTTGAAGAGTGTTACTTTTTAGGGACTCGCAGGACTAGTTATTCATTATGTGCCTTTCTTTTATTTCATAAGCAACCAAATGTTGACTATTAAGTCCAGCAGACTATGAAATATAACGAGCATACAAACAGTGCATGGCTTCCAGCCTTAACCAGTTGAGCTCCGGAAGGTTTTACCCCCTTCATGACCAGGCCATTTTTGGCTATTCAGCACTGAGTTATTTTAACTGGCAGTTGTGTGGGGCGTACAAGCGTGAGGATGTCATATGGTGTCCACCCAGGATAACAGAGCACCCACCTGGCTGTATTATTACAATAGGCTGGGCGGGAAGTGGTTAAAATAAGCCATTTCTGACCTCTCTAGCAGCTTTTAGTCTGCTACCTCAGTTTTTATGATGGCAATTTGCATATACGCCAGAATGCTGTGAAGAGTGATCCGATGAACTACAATTAATTGCAAAGTCCTTCTTTGCCTAGAAAATAAACTTAATCCCATAAAAAAGAACTATTCCACTGCATTTGTGAGGAAGGCTTCAAGGTACCCAAGAAAGTCCAGCAAGTGCCAGGACCGTCTCCTACAGTTGATTCAGCTGCGGGATTGCAGCGCCATCATTGCACAGGTTGATCAGGAATGGGAGCAGTTAGGTGTGAGTGCATTGGCACGCACAGTGAGGAGAAGACTTTTGAAGGATGGCCTCGTGTGAAGAAGAGAAGCAAAGAAGCCCTTTTGTCTCCAGGAAAAACATCAGGGAGAATATTCTGCAAAAGGTACAGGGATTGGACTGTTGAGGACTGGGGTAAAGTCATTTTCTCAGATGAATCCCCTTTTCAATTGATTGGGGCATCTAGAAAAAACCTTGTCCGGAGAAGAAAAGGTGTGTGCTACCATCAGTCGTGTCATGCCAACAGTAAAGCATCCTGAGACCATTCATGTGTGGGGTTGCTTCTCAGCTAAGGGAGTGAGCTCACTCACAATTTCACTCACAGCCTTGAATAAAGAAAGGTACAAAAACATCCTCCGACAGCAACTTCTCCCGACCATCCAAGAACAATTTGGTGGCAAACAATGCCTTTTCCAGCATAATGGAGCACCTTGCCATAAGGCAAAAGTGATAACTAAGTGGCCTAGGGAACAAAACATCGAAATTTTGGGTCCATGGCCAGGAAACTCTCCTGACCTTATACCCATTGAGAACTTGTGGTCAGTCCTCAAGAAGCGGGTGAGTGAACAGAAAACCCCCTACAAATTCTGACAAACTCCAAGCATTGATTATGCAAGAATTGGGCTTCCATCCGTCAGGATGTGGCCCAGAAGTTGATTGACAGCATGCCGTGGCGAATTGCAGAGGTCTTGAAAAAGAAGCGTCAACACAAATTTTGATTCTTTGCATAAACTTAATGTAATTGTCAATAAAAGCCTTTGACACTTATAAGATGCTTGTAATTACAGTAAAACCTTGGACTGCGAGCATAATTCATTACAGAAATATTCTTGTAATCCAAAACACTCGTATATCAAAGCGAATTTCCCCATAAGAAATAATGAAAACTCAGATGATTCGTTCCATAACCATTTATTCATAAATCCTTCCGTTTATAGTCCATATAAAAAGATTATATGACCAGGTTGTGGAACCATAAAATGTCCATCCACAAATGGCAGCCTCCACAAGAGGATTAGAAGCAAAATCCAGCAGGAGGTACAGAGTATAAAAGAGATGAGAGGCACCTCTAAGTGTAGCAATATGGTTACATTTAACTAGTTCCCCACCGCGCGCGCAGTATATTTACTGCGGAGGTGTGGATGCTTCCCGCGAATCGCCGTAAATAAGCGGCGATCTGCGGGTGGCCACTAGGGGGCGCGCGCCCGCCGTGCTTCCGAGGAGTGTGCCCACGGCTCCGGCGGACCCGATGTCCGCCGGCAAGCCGCGATGAGCGGCCACAGCTAAAGAACGGGGAACCGCCGATGTAAACACGGCGGTTCCCCGCTCTGTTAGTAGGGGCATAGGAGATCTACTGAACCCTGCCACTGGGATCAGTTAGAGCTCTTATGCCCATGGTAGACCAGCCCCCTCACAGTTAGGACACACCCAGGGAACACAATTAACCCCTGGATCTCCCCCTGCAGGTTAACCCCTTCACTGCCAATGACATTTATACAGTAATCAGTGGACATTTCAATTTCTGATCGCTGTATAAATGTCATTGGTCCCAAAAAAGTGTAAAAAATGTCCGACATGTCCGCTGCAATATCGCAGTACCGCAAAAAAAAAAAAAAAAAACATAAATGAATTCTCATCATCCGTAAACGCGGCCACTTTTACGCAAACCAATCGGCCAAAACCGATGAAAAAATGTTTTTTTATTTTTTTTTTTTGGATTTGTATTTTAGCAAGTAGGAAAAACTGTTTTTTTTTGCAAAATTGACGCTCTTCTTTTGTTTATAGCGGTGATCAGAAATGATGCAGAGGCGATCAAATACCACCAAAAGAAAGCTCTATTTGTGGGGAAAAAAGGACGCAAATTTAGTTTGGGTACAACGTCGCACGACCGTGCAATTGTCAGTTAAAGCGACGCAGTGCCGAATCGCAAAAAGTGCTCTGGTCCTAAAGTGGGAAATCCTTCCGGCGCTCACTGTGTTGGGGGGGCCAGGGAGCGGGTGCGGCGGACTCGATCGCCGCCGGCTACCCGCGATGCCCCCCCCGCACTAAAAGAACGGAGATCCGTGTAAGTAAACACGGACCTCCGTTCTGTGAGAGGGGGAAGGGCTGTGATCACAGCCTTCCTCTACATGGAAGCTGTGATCACTTCCCTTCCCCTGCTAGGGCAGTCCCCCCACAGTTAGAACACGCCCAGGGAACACTGTTAATCCTTAGCGCGCCCCCTGCAGGTTAACCCCTTCACTGCCAATGGCATTTACACAGTAATCAGTGCATTTTTATAGCACTGGTCGCTGTTTAAATGCCAATGGTCCCAAAAAAGTGTCAAAATAGTCCGACATGTCTGCCCCAATATCGCAGTACCGCTAAAAATCGCAGATCGCCGCCATTACTAGTAAAAAATAAAAAAAAATAGAAACCCCAGAAATGAATTCTCATCATCCGTTAACGCGGCCACTTTTGCGCAAACCAATCAATAAACGCCAATTGCGATTTTTTTTTATCACAAATATGAGGAAGAATATAAATCGGCCAAAACTGATGAAAAAAAATGTTTTTTTGTATTTTTTTTTGGATTTGTATTTTAGCAAAACGTAAGAAATTTGTTTTTTTTTGGAAAATTGTCGCTCTTCTTTTGTTTATAGCGGCGATCAGAAATGACACAGCGATGATCAAATACCACCAAAAGAAAGCTCTATTTATGGGAAAAAAAGGACGCAAATTTCGTTTGGGTACAACGTCACACGACCGCGCAATTGTCAGTTAAAGCGACGCAGTGCCGAATCGCAAAAAGTGCTCTGGTCCTAAAGTGTGAAATCCTTCTGGGGCTGAAGTAGTTAAAAATGTTGCTTGTCTTGCAAAACACTCTCAAACCAAGGTTTTACTGTAAATTTATGTATGCCATAGTAACATCTGACAAAAAGATCTAAAAACACTGAAGCAGCAGACTGTGTGAAAATTAATATTTGTGCCATTCTCAAAACTTTTGGCCATGGCTGTAGTCACTTTGTTTTTTTGTTTTTTTTTTATTCCAAATGCCCAACCACGTTTCAATGCCAGAAGCTAGACATAGTGTGCAGTTAGCTAAAACTTGCTTTTGAAACTCTAAAGATGAAAGTCTGCATGCCTTGAGCTGTTCAGTCAATGAGGATTGCTGCTGAGTACATCCTGATGTCTACAGGAAGATATTCCCCTTCTGAACTGAAGACTAGACTTGTCTTTCATCAGTATAATAGGTTTTTATACTAAGTTTCATAGCTTTGGTCAAGAAAGGAAAAACTGAGCAAACAAGGGCACATTCTTCTGGCCAGTATAAGTAGCTCTGTCTGGCACAGCCAGTCTGTGTATTTCGTTCGCTTCCACTTCTCAGTTTGGTTTCCTTTCTCAAACACCACGGGCTTTATTTATATACAAACCACAGGCTACACGGTGCCCACATTCCTACCTCCTTTAATCCTTCTTTGATGGATGGTGTTTGCAGACTCTCAGCATACACGTTTCTTAACAATTTCTTTTCTACAGCATACAGAAATACTTTTTCTGCTCCCCAGCAATAAGCAATGACTGCTAGGAAGGACCGAATTTAAGAATTTTTGTTTTCCCCATTTTGGTAAAAGTCATTGCAGTCAATACGAAAGACAAAATTAACCACTTCAATACTATGCACTTAGAACACTTTACTACCAGACCAATTTTCAGTTTTCAGTGCTGTTGCGCTTTGAATGACAATTGCGCGGTCGTGCGACGCTGCACCCAAACAGATTTTTTGTCATTTTGTTCCCACAAATAGAGCTTTCTTTTGGTGGTATTTGATCACCCCTGCGGTTTTTTTTTGCACTACAAATAAAAAAAAGACCGAAAATTAAAAAAAAAAAAATTTCTATTTTTGTCACAAAACTTTGTAAATAAGTAAATTTTCTCCATCACTGGTGGGCACTGATGAGGCTACACTGACGGGCACTGATGTGGCAGTACTGATTGGCACTGATGAGGCGGCACTGATGAGGTGGCACTGATGATGAGGCACTTATATGCAGCGATGATGAGCACTGTTAGGCGGCACTGATAAGCAGCACTGACGGGTACTGAGAGGTGGCACTGATATACAGCACTGATCGGCACTGATATGCAGCACTAACGGACACTGCTAAGCGGCACTGATAGGCACTAATAGACAGCACTGATTGGCACTAATAGGCGGCACTGGGCACTGATAGGTGGCACTGATGGGCACTGATAGGTGGGCACTGGTAGGTGGCAATGGTGGGCACTGATATGTGGCACTGGTATGCATTTATAGGGGCACTGGTGGGCACTGATAGGGGCACTGGTGGGCATATACACTGATAGGGGCTCATTCCCTGGTGGTCTAGGGTGGCATCTGAAGGTGGCACTGTGTGCCATCCACACTGGGCACTATGTCACTTACCTGGTGGTCTAGGGGGGTCTCCCTGGTGGTCCAGATCAGCTCCCTGGTGGTTCCTGGTCGGCTCCCTGGTGGTCCAGGGTGGGCACATTCCTGGTGGTCCCTGGGCAGGCTCCCTGGTGGTCTAGGGTGGCGATCCGAGGGAGGGCTGTGCTGATAAATCATCAGCACAAACCCTCCCTGTCAGGGATGCAGCCGATCGGCTCTCCCCTCATTAGGTCTGCAGACCTGAGTACAGGAAAGCCGATAAACGGCTTTCCTGTGTTACACTGTGACCAGCACTTACTGACACACCTTGAGATATTTTAACCCCTTCCTTACCGGGCACTTAAACCCCCCTCCTGCCCAGACCAATTTTTGGCTTTCAGCGCTGTCGCATTTTGAATGATAATTGCGCGGTCGTGCGGCGTTGTACCCAAATAAAATTTGCGTCCTTTTTTTCCCACAAATAGAGCTTTCTTTTGGTGGTATTTGATCCCCTCTGTGTCATTTCTGATCGCCACTATAAACAAAAAATGAGTGACAATTTTGCAAAAAAGAACAATATTTTTTACTTTTTGCTAAAGTACAAATCCATTAAAAAAATTATTCATCAGTTTTAGCCGATATATATTCTTCTACATATTTTTGGTAAAAAAAAAAATCGCAATCGGCGTATATTGATTGGTTTGCGCAAAAGTTATCGCGTCTACAAACTGGGAATTGATTTATGGCGTTTTTATTATTTTTTTTTTTACTAGTAATGGCGGCGATCTGCGATTTTTATCGGGGCTGCGATATTGGGGCGGAAATGTCGGACATTTTTTACACATTTTTGGGACCAATGACATTTATACAGCGATCAGAAATTTAAATGTCCACTGATTACTGTGTAAATGTCATTAGCAGTGAAGGGGTTAACCTGCAGGGGGCAGTGAAGGGGTTAACATATGTTCCCTGGGTGTGTTCTAACTGTGGGGGGGCAGGGCTGGCCGGGATATAACAGATCTAACTGATCCCACTGACAGGGATCAGTAGATCTGCTATGTCCCCTGTCACAGAACGGGGAACCGCCGTGTTTACAACGGTGGTTCCCCGTTCTGAGGCTCCTAAAAGTGATCGGTGGGTCTCGGGCGGACATCGAGTCTGCCCGAAACACTGGCACGCTCGTGCAGCGTGCGGTGCGCGCGCGCCGCCGCTGCCGCCAGGGGGCGCGCAGGAGCATGCGCAGTGGAGGACGTCCATGGACGTCCTCCGGGCATTTCAGATCCGCGCTGGAGCCATACTTTGGCAATAGCGCGGATCTGAAGTGGTGCCGGCCGCGTCGTGTACATATACAGCGGCAAAGTGGCTTCGCTGCGCAAATCGCGTATATAAATGACGATTTGCGCAGCAGCAGCACGAGTGTGGCTGCGGGTCAAGCGGACTCGATGTCCGCCAGAGACCTGTGATCGCCTACTACAGAGGAAGAACGGGGAACCACTGATGTAAACACGCCGGTTTCTCGTTCTGTCAGGGGACACGACAGTGATCTACTGATCCCTGTAATCGGGATCAGTGAGATCTGTCATGTCCCTGCCAGCCCAACCCCCCACACAGTTGGAACACACACAGGGAACACATTTAACCCTTTGATCACCCCCTACAGCTTAACCCCTTCCCTGCCAGTGGCATTTACACAGTAATCAGTGGCTATGTTTAGCTCTGATCCCTGTACAAATGTCAATGGTCCCAAAAAATTGTCAAACTGTCCGATCTGTCCACTGCAATATCGCAGTCCCAATAAAAATAGCATCGTTTGTAGACGCGATAACTTTTGTGCAAACCAATCAATAAACGATTTTTGCGATTTTATTTACCAAAAATATGTAGAAGAATACATTTTGGCCTAAACTGATGAATACGTTTGTTTTTTTGGATATGTATTATAGCAAAAAGTAAAAAATATTGTTTTTTTTCAAAATTCTGTTTATAGCGCAAGAAATAAAAACCGCAGAGGTGATCAAATAACACCAAAAGAAAGCTCTATTTGTGGGAAAAAAAGGACATCAATTTTGTTTGGGTACAACGTTGCACAACCACGCAATTGTCAATTAAAACAACGCAGTGCCTAATCCCAAAAATGCTCTGGTCAGGAAGGGGGTAAATCCTTCCGGGGCTGAAGTGGTTAAAGAGTTTATTAGGCCAAGCATAGTCTAAAAGAAGAGAGGATTAGCAAGTGTGCCTATGCAAACAATCAATAGGACAATAACATTACTTGAGAGATATGGTTAAACACCTGCGGTATTCTGACTAACAGTAATGAACAGAACTTCCCAGCAACAGTATATTAAGACAGTTCCAACTTGCTATAACAGTGCCAGTTTTATCCCACTGACCAGTGAATGATGAAAAAAAAGTTGGCCTGCAAAGCTGGGGTCCTTGAAGACAGTTTCCATCAGACAGCAGATTAATTTGTGTAATATAAGTATCTTACCAGACCTAAGGTGTCCCTTGTGGATCTCTGGACACATGCTCTGATTTAGTAAAAGTCAAGTTCAAGTCAGACAGGGATAGAACTTTCTGTGATTTCTCTCTTTCAATCCTCCTGAGATAGTCCCTCTTTTCCTTCTTTACAAACTGTCGGGGTGCTCCCTAGTACAGTCTTATTAATCTTGGCTTCCAAATCACACCTCACACCATCCCAGGGAGAAAATTCCCAGTCTCTGGGGAAAGGTGCTGCATGATGAGCAGTCTCTATGCTTCTCTAATCACCTGATTATAGTCAGCTATGACAGGGTTGCGTTAAGCCAGCAGACAGTCTCTTTATTTTCACACTTCCTAACTTTATGACCGTTGCCTCCTTTCCTCTCAGTAGCCTGTAGGCACACCCTCCCCTTTGCTTTGCATCGCCAATCATCATACTCCAGGATTGGTCCAGACCTAGCCAAGATGACTGTCTCATGCACTGGAGACACTCTGTAGATGAGCATTACTAAAAAGGTCTCTTTAAAGACAGCTGCTGCACTTCTGCATTAATGAATATTCATTTTAACCCTGTCCACACTGCAGAAGGATAATACAGCAGCAGTAAAGGAAGTTCAACAGCACTTATCAGCCACAATCAGTAAGTGACACTGTGTGCCAGCAACAGTTCATGTGAGTTCTGAACTGCTGATGGAATTAAAGAGAATCGTTTTAAGTGCTTCTAGTAGAGCAGTTTCTTCCCTGGTCCAGTTTGATATGGCAGAATGAGCTATATTTGGTTGCTATGTGTTACTGTACTTGAGAAATGGAAATTAGCAATAATGAGACCACATAAAGAAGGGCTTGGAGACTAAGTTCAAGTTTAAGTTCACCTTTTAACAAAAAATGAAAAGGTGAACTAACACTGCACACCCTCCCCAATCCCGGTCCCCGCTGCATTTATCTCAGTGGTTGATTAGCTTTCACTGCCCACATAGCCAGTACAGGGTCCAGGGATTTGAAAGGTGAACTTACACTTTAAAATATAAAGTCACGTTTGATGGAAGTAATGACAAATAAATCCATTTATTTTTACATTTTACATAAACCCTAAATCTATTTTCAGTATGTCTGGGATCACGTCTCACTGTATGCAATTTTCTAAAAGTGGTTCTAAAGGCTCAAGGTTTTTTACCTTCATGCATTCTATACATGAAGGTAAAAAAATCTGTGTAGCATCCCCCCTCAGCCCCCCAATACTTACCTGAGCACCGTCTCAATCCAGCGATGTGCACGAGAGACTCGGTTTTCGGGGACTCTCCCTCCTCATTGGCTGAGACAGCAACGGGAACCATTGACTCCCACTGCTGCCTATCACAGCCAATGAGCCAATGAGGAAAGAGAGGGGGCAAGGCCAAGCTGCGGCTCTGTGTGTGAATGGACACACAGAGCCGCAGTTTAGGAACGAACCTGCTTGGGTGCCCCCATTGCAAGCTGCTTGGTCTGGGAGCACTTGGCAGGAGGGAGGGGCAAAGAGTGCCAGTGAGGGACAAAAGAAGAGGAGGATCGGGGTTTCTCTGTGCAAAACCACACAGAGCAGGTGAGTATGAGTATTTTTTTTTAAAAAAAGCCTTTATTATCACTTTAAGCAAATCAGTTTTTGTGAATCTGTTACTTTGTGCTACATTCTGACAGTGCTAAATGTCTCAATTTCCAGCAACATTGGCAGTCAGCCGTGTTCTCTCCTTTCATTGGCTGTTGGTTTGCCTGTCTGCTAAACCTGATAGGCAGGACAATGGCCAGGTGCCAGAACACACAACGCAGGCTGACAACATCACTGCTAATGAGTCAGCTGCTTATTATTGTCAGCCTGCAACAGGAAGTGCTGTGTTTGGCAGGATCTCCAGGTAAGAAACATTTTCTAAGAAAACCGTACATGGTAAAGCTTGTACCAAACATACTAAAATAGATTTTGGGTTTACATACACTTTAAAGATAAGGGTGGGAATCAAAGTGGTTGTAATCCTAAAATAAAAATTGATCCTGTTCCTTTAAAGCATGAATAACAAGACAGTGTTTGTGCTGTGCAATTCGTCCTTTTCTATCATCTAAAATACCTGGCTGATACTGCCTGATGCTGCCCTCCCCTTTGTAAACTGACAATGATTATCATGGCTACTGATCCATGGTCAGTTTACGTGCCGCCGTCATCCCGCTGTCTCTCTTACTCCCTCTCTCCCCCTCCCTCCCTGCCTGTCAGCTAGTGACAGTGCCCGCCCCTCCCCTCCTGCTTCTGTAATAACTGTGATATTGCTACAATCCACTGTCGTACAATAAATGATGTGCCCAGTGTGTGCTTTTTAAAATATATGCCACTGTATACCTTATTTCATAGCGCCGCTCGGCACTCACATGACCGCTTGCCTTCTCTCTTCCTCTGCTCCCAGCCGATGTTAGCAGGGGATTCCCAGCCCCTCCTGCTGTAGTTATCAGATGGGGAGAGGAGAGCAGCGAGCAGTCACATGAGCGCTGAGCGGCGATATGAAATAAGGTATACAGCTACATATTTTTTTAAAAAAACACATACACTGGGCACATCATTTAATGTAACATGGCACATAACAGCCGAGATGTCCTACGCTTTCCATGTAGCAGGCTGTACACTGCAATACACAGCCCTGGATTGAGTATCCATCATAATGCTCTCGATGGTAAGCACTTATTGGTCAGCACTGTAACTATGCTGATGAATAAGAGGCTTTTTCGTCCGGTAAAGTGTTACGGAAAAAATAAGAGTTTCTCATTGGTCAGAATAGTCACATGGTTATGCAGACCAATGAACACTTGTCATTGCAAGCATTATGATGGATGCTCACTCCAGGGCTTTATATTGTGTTGTACAGTATATGGCCTGCTACACCGGCAGCATGGGAAATCATGGCCACTATGTGCTGCAAGGTCGAAAGGGGTGGATAGGATATTTGGAGTCAGTTCATCATTTTATTGCCTGTTAAAAAGTTAACCTTACCCTTTAATATCTGTTTCAATGACTCCTGTAGGTTAGTTTATTTCCACGCCAAAGTAATGTAAATAGAAAAAGAAATGAACACAGCACACGCTGGCTTCCTAAGCATTCTAGCAGTTCATTTTGATGTTACCATTGTGAGGGAAGTCCTTACATGCCTTACAGGTGAGAGAAATAATTTGTCTGAAAGATGAGAAATTTATTACACTGCAGTAGAGTTGAGCGAACCCGAACTGTAAAGTTCGGATCCGTACCTAACTTTGGGGTGTCCGTGACCCAGACCCGAACCCGGACATTTGAAAAAAGGTTTGGGTTCTGGGTTCTGGGTTCGGGTATTTGATCCCGCCTGTCCAATAGCTGCAGGGCAGCCAATCAACAAGCGTTTCACTGGTTTGCCCTTAGAAGCCATCACAGCCATGCCTGCTAATGGAATGGCTGTGATTGGCCAGTGCATCATGTGACCCAGCCTCTTTATAAGCTGGAGTCACTTAGTGCTGCACGTCACATGCTCTCTGGGTAGTGTAGGGAGAGGATGCTGCCGCGCTGTGAGGGACAGATTGCAGATCTAATAACATCTCATCCTGCATTACAGAACAATCTGATTGTGGACTAGGTAGAGATTACTACTACTACTGCTTTTAGGCACAGATTGCAGATCTAATAACATCTCATCCTGCATTACAGAACGATCTGATTGTGGACTAGGTAGATATTACTACTACTACTGCTTTTAGGCACAGATTGCAGATCTAATAACATCTCATCCTGCATTACAGAACGATCTGACTGGTCTAGGTAGAGTCTACTGCTTAGAGGGACAGATTATTGTTTTAAAATCATCGTCTGCTCCTATAGGGTCAGGTTCCTGCTGTTGCTGTAAGGGACAGATTATTGTTCTAAAATCATCGCCTACTGCTATAGGGTCAGGTTCCTGCTGTTGCTGTAAGGGACAGATTATTGTTCTAAAATCATCGCCTACTCCTATAGGGTCAGGTTCCTGCTGTTGCTGTAAGGGACAGATTATTGTTCTAAAATCCTTTTGCAGCCCTCTAGCACTTTCCAGGACTTTTTTACAGTCATTTTTGAGCCAAAAAGTTCGGGTCCCCATTGACTTCAATGGGGTTCGGGGTCAAGTTCGGCCGAACCCACCGAACCCGAACATCCAGGTGTTCACTCAACTCTACACTGCAGATTTCATTACTTTTAGCTCCTTAGGAGTAGTCTATATTGGCAAATGTTCATGTCCTTTATTTTATGTAGGTAAGACTACTCCTCGGTTGTGCAGAAGAAGCTAGTGCATGTTAATGACTAGTGTTGAGCGAACCCGGACTGTAACGTTCGGGTCCGTACCGAACTTTCGGGTGTCCGTGGCACGGACCCGGACCCGGACATTTCAAAAATCGTTCGGGTTCGGTCCGGGGTTCTGCTATTTTATTCCACGTGTTGAGAAGCTGCAGGGCAGCCAATCAACAAGCGTTTCACTGGTTTGCCCTTAGAAGCCATCACAGCCATGCCTACTAATGGCATGGCTGTGATTGGCCAGTGCATCATGTGACCCAGCCTCTTTATAAGCTGGAGTCACAGTGCTGCAGTCACATGCTCCTTGGGTTAGTATAGGGAAAGGTAGCTGACGGCGTGAGGGACACATTTTAGCCATTTTAAGACCTGATCCTGCATCCTGAGATAGATTACTTTACTACTGCTGTCTGTGCTGTTGCTCTGAGGACAGATAGCAGAAATTAGAGATTTCACATACCGCTGCTTTGAGTTGCAGATCAAGCTCTGCATAGAACAACGATAATATTTCTCCGACCCAGTGTACTACGTGACCGGTTAGTGTCGGTACGGTAATCATCCGTACCGACACTACCGAAGATTCCCGTTTGGTC
>BLSH010223896.1:1191416-1201956 GCA_018402905.1 Glandirana rugosa | reverse complement strand
CAAGACCCTTGTGTCTTTTGGGTATGCTCCAGAGGAGGAGTCAGAATAGATACCAGCTATTATTGCCCCCAATGTCCCCCCCAACCTGGCCTGTGCATCGGAGATTTTTTCAAAAATTATCATACATCAATTTAGATATTAGTTCCCCTTATTTTTAAAAGACTGCTATTTCCCCATTTCAAATACCTGCGTGGATAATTTGCCTGCTACCACATTAACTGACCCTGGCCTGTTTACCGACGATGTCTTTGCCTGCCGTTTTAAACCACGTTTCTGACTTCCACATTAACCGACCTCGGCCTGTTAATCGACCATGTTTTTGCCTGCCACTTGGACTGATCTTTTGCCCTTCTACTTTGGTACACAGGGGTCTCACATATGTGAGGGGCTCCAGAAAAGCATTCTGAGTAGAGAAAACCAGTTTTTGGTTTTCTGTGTTCCCAGAACAGGGTCTGGTTTCCCGAAGGCTTTAAAGAGATTAGGTGGGAGAAGCCTCTACCCCGTCCCCCTGGCCCTAAGCATGATGGTCCTTCTTGCTGCCTGGACCAATACTTTGGCTGTGGTGACCATATCGCTGCCTGTTATGATCCAGGACTTTATGGACCATATTTCTTACTGATGCTTGGACCAATACTTTGGCTGTGCTGACCATATCACTGCCTGTTATAACCCATGACTTTATGGACCATATTTCTTCCTGCTGCCTGGACCAATACTTTGGCTGTGCTGACCATATCGCTGCCTGTAATGACCTAGGACTTTATGGACCATGTTTCTTTCTGATGCCTGAACCAATACTTTGACTGTGCTGACAATATCACTGCATATAATGACCCAGGACTTTCTGGACCATGTTTTTTCCTGCTGCCTGGTGCAATACTTTGGCTGTGCTGACCGTATCACTGCCTGTTATGACCCAGGAATTTATGGACCATATTTCTTACTGCTGCCTGCACCAATACCTTGGCTGTGCTGACCATATCGCTGCCTGTTATGACCCAGGACTTTATGGACCATATTTCTTACTGCTGCCTGGACCAATACTTTGTCTGTGCTGACCATATCGCTGCCTGTAATGACTCAGGACTTTATGGACCATGTTTCTTCCTGCTGCCTGGACCAATACTTTGGCTGTGCTGATCATATTGCTGCCTGTAATGACCCAGGACTTTATGGACCATATTTCTTCCTGCTGCCTGGACCAATACTTTGGCTGTGCTGATCATATCGCTGCCTGTAATGACCTAGGACTTTATGGACCTTGTTTCTTTCTGATGCCTGGACCAATACTTTGACTGTGCTGACATTGTCAGCACAGTCAAAGTATTGGTCCAGGCAGCAGGAAGAAATATGATCCATAAAGTCCTGGGTCATTACAGGCAGCGATATTGTCAGCCTGACAATATCACTGCCTGTAATGACCCAGGACTTTATGGACCATATTTCTTCCTGCTGCCTGGACCAATACTTTGGCTGTGTTAACCATATCTCTGCCTGCTGCCTCTACTGACTATGGACAGTATTTCTGCCTGGAAATCTCTGCCTGGTACCTGGACCAATGCATTGGCTGTGCTGACAGTATCTCTGCCTGTACTAACTATGAACAGTATTCCTGCCTGCTGCCTAGATGATTGCTTTTGCTGTCACTGACTACATCCCTGCCTGCTGTCTGGACCAATGCTCTCCTCTGTGGACCACTGCACTACTAAAACCACAGGTAATCTTTTGTTATTTGGTATGTACATGCAATGTGTTAAAAATATGAAGGGCCTTCAAAAATGTGATCGGTAGTCAGAAAAGTATGTGTAATTTATGCTCCTAGAATGCCTGGAGGTGCTATTTGGGTGTTGGGCCTCTGTATGTGGCCAGGCTGTGTAAAAGTCTCACACATGTGATATTGCTATACTCAAGAGGAGTAGCAGAATGTATTTTTGGGTGTCATTTTTGCTATGTACATACTGTGTTTTGGAAATATCTTATACATGGACAACTTTGTGTAAAAAAATGCATTTTCATTTTTTTTCCACATTTTCCAAAAGGTTCTGGAAAAAAAATGAACTGTTCAAAAGACTCATTATGCCTCATAGATTATATTTTGGTGTGTTTGCTTTCCAAAATGGGGTCATCTTGTGAGTAATTCCATTGTCCTGGTGCCCCAGTGCCTTCAAAAATGTAATAGGTGGTTGAGAAATGAGATGTGTAATTTATGCTCATAGAACGCCTGAAGGTGCTACTTCAGTGTTGGGCCTCTGTTACGGTATCGCCATACTCAGGAGGAGTAGCAGAATGTATTTTGGGTTGTAGTTGCAAGTATGCATATGCTATGTGTGAGAAATAACCTGTTAACTTGACAAGTTTGTGTAAAAAAAAGAAAAAGTCTTAATTTTCCCAAGAATTGTGGGAAAATATTACAGCTTCAAAAAACTCACCATGTCTCTTACTAAATACCTTGGACTATCTACTTTCCACAAATGGGTCAATTGGGGGCAGCAGCGGCTGGTGTATAAGGGGCGATTGGGTGCCACCTCCCCGCTGCTGAGAAGGAAAAAAAAAAAGTCAGCCTGGCCCCCCTGCAGGAGGCGCCGGTATATTGACTTTTATTTTTTTTTTTCCTCGGCTCCTTGCTGTCAGCTGACAGCAAGTAGTGAGCCGATTGGTCAGTCATTAAAGTCTATGTGTGTGCGCTGGACAGGCGCACACACATAGTCTCTGTCATTGGATGCTGTTGGCGGGGTCGGGACTACGGCGGTCGTGCTGGCTGCGTGATTACTCACGCAGGTACAGCACTCTGCCGGGACTTCCGGGCACACTGCCAGCATGCTCTCCGCTAGCGCTGCCTCTGCATATTGTCAGCTCGCTCTCCGCATGCCAGCCTGCCTATTAGATGGGGTTAGTGCGGGACTTGTCCCGACCTCGGGTGGGGGGGGGGGCTGGTGACTGTATACCCTATCTGGGACCCTGTATACTGCTACCTGGGGCTCTGTATACCCTATCTGGGACCCTGTATACTGCTATCTGGGACCCTGTATACTGCTATCTGTGGCTCTGTATGCTGCTACTTGGGACCCTGTACACCCTATCTGGTGCCTGTATACCCTATCTGAGACCCTGTATACGGATATATGGTGATTCTGTATACTGATATATGGTGATTCTGTATACTAATATATGGTGATTCTGTATACTGATATACGGTGACCCTGTATACTGCTATCTGGGGCTCTGTATACTGTGATATGGTGACTCTGTATACTGCTATCTGGGGCTCTGTATACTGCTATATGGTGACTCTGTATACTGCTATCTGGGGCTCTGTATACTGCCATCTGGGGCTCTGTATACTGTGATATGGTGACTCTGTATACTGCTATCTGGGGCTCTGTATACTGCTATCTGGTGACTCTGTATACTCCTATCTGGTGATGCTGTATATACCACTATCTGGTGATGTTGTATACCCTGGTGACGCTGGGCTGTATACCCCTGACACAAGGGGTGGAAACTATAAGGGGTGGGGCTTATGTGAAGTGGGAGGGGTCAAAAAGGAAGGGCGGGGTCTGGAGCCCTACCATCCCAAAATTTCACCAGCCGCCACTGTTTGGGGGGTATTCGTACTGTCCTGGCATGTTAGTGTCTCAAGAAATGAGATAGGCGGTCAGTACATCAGGTGTGATCAATTTTCGGTGATTTGCACCATAGCTTGTAGACTCTATAACTTACACACAGACTAAATAATATCCACTAATTTGGGTTATTTTTACCAAAGATATGTAGCAGCATACATTTTGGCCCAAATGTATGAAATAAAATTACTTTTTTGCAAAATTTTACAGTAGAAACTAAAAAAAAAGTGTTTTTTTTTCAAAATTTTCACTCTTTTTTCACTTTTATCACAAAAAATAAAAAACCCAGCGGTGATTAAATACCACCAAAGAAAGCTTTATTTGTGAGAAAAAAAATTATAAAAATTTTGTTTGGATACAATGTAGCATGACTGAGTAATTGTCACTCAACTTGTGAGAGCACTGAAAGCTGAAAATTGTTCTGAGCGGGAAGTGGTATAAGTGTCTGGTATTGAAGTGGTTAATGACTGTGCCACAAGCGAGTATGTAACAGACAGTACAGACCTCAGTATACTAATTTTAATAAAATAAAACTGTTCTACTGCATATCCTTTACTACACACAGCTAACCTTAAAGTGATATTAAAGTCTTGTTTTTTGTTTGTTTTTTCTAAATAATAAACATGTTATACTTACCTGCTTTGTGTGGTTTTGCACAGAGTAGCTCGAATCCTTCTCTTCTTGGGTCCCTTGCCAGCACCCCTGGCCCCTCCCTCTTTCTGGGTGCCCCAACAGCAAGCAGCTTGCTATGGGGGCACCCAATCATGCACGCTCCCGAGCCATGGCTCGACTCCACTCCCTCTGTCTTCTGATTGGCTTACTGGCTGTGATAGATAGCAGTGTGAGCCAATGGCTCCCGCTGCTGCCAAAAGCCAATCAGGAGTGCGAGTCCCCAGACAGCCAAGGCTCTCATGGACATCGCTGGATCGAGAGGTGGCTTGGGTAAGAACTATGTGGGGCTGGGGGGGCTGCTACACACAGAAGGTTTAGAATGCATTAAGATTAAAAATTGTGTGCCTTTACAATCACTTTAACAAAGAAGTAGTCATGAGTAAGAAATGTAAAACACAGTGAGGGGAAATTATCAAAACTGGTGCAGTCAGAATTTGGAACAGCTGTGCATGGCAACCAATCAGCTTCTACCCTTAGCTTGTTCAGTTTAAAAATGAAAGCTATGAGCTGATTGGTTGCCATGCACAGCTGTTCCAAATTCTGTCTGCTCTAGTTTTGATAAATTCCCCTAAAGCTCATTCAGACAGGTGTTGTGCCACCTATTGCTACATCTGCATCCATCAGAGAGCTTTACCCATAGAAGTGGGTGCACAGATCCAAATACAGACACTGTGAGTTTGGATACATGCATCCCTTCCTGTCTGAATATCAAATTTTGACATTCAACTATGTCCATGCAGCTGCTGCATCCCTATTGACTTTGACTGGACTACCTGCACAAGGATGCACAGAACACCAAGTATGCCCATGTGGTACACGGGCATTACACTGGACATGGACCCATATGCTCCATGTGAATGAGGCCTAATTGTCATGTGGGCCAGATAGAAGGAAAGAGGAGATGTTGGGTATTTAAAAGAGAAGTGTGGGAATTTTATTTATGAATCATATTTAGAAACCAGAAGATCAGGTGAGTAGAGGGAAGCCTGATGTTTCGCACACCTTACGCGCACTTATTCATTATGAATGAATAAACGCACGTAAGGTGTGCGAAACATGTCTACCATTCAGACTTTGTTGTCCTGTAACCTTGGGATGTCCTAATAAAGGATTTTGGATCACAGTTCATGGTGTGCAGCCATTTCCTCTTACCTATGAATCATACTTACCTAGGTAGATGCTGCATCTGTCTATTGCTGGCTCTAAGGCTGAGAACCAAGTAGTCAAAGAGCCGATCACTCATTTCTCAGTGCTCCCTGAGCAGAGAGCTGGTGGCTGTCAGCCGCTGGCTCTGCTCTGAGCACCAGAGGTGCTCACAGAAACACTGGGCTGTGGAGGGGGCGGAAGTGACCGGCTCGCTGAGAGGCTGGGCTGGGTGCCGGTCCAAGCATGTGAGCAGATCCTAACTATATGGTTGCAAACTTTCCCCCGCCTGGACCAACTCTGTGATATCAGACAAGAGCGGGCTTAAGCCCGTTCTCAGATGAAAATGGGTAACAGGAGTGTAAAACAAATTGCACTGATGTGATCAACAGGAGAAGTACAACCAAACAGATTTTGGCTGTATTTTTCCTTTACTAAATCTATCACATGACCTCTCTCTCTGCTCCTGTTTGACATTACTTGCGACAATTGATAAATGTCCCCATTTATGTTATGAACTCACTCTCCAGGGTCCTGGCAGGCTCTTCCTCAGCCCAGGCTTTAAATTAAGACTCTTTCTCCCTGAAGCTGGAAGGTCCTTCAGGCACCCTCTTTCCTACTCCAGAGGGCCTCCACGATAACCCTCTCATAGCCCAGGGCCTCCAGAATCCCTGGACTATGAGAGGGCCTCCACGATACCCCTCTCATAGTCCAGGGCCTCCAGATACCCCCTCTCCTAATCTGGGACCTCCACCCTCTTACCTAGTTCAGTATCTCCCTTGTACCAACCTATCCAGCTCCCTTTGCCACACAAACCACCATTTCCTTGTCAATGGCCTCCTCTGCACCCACCCCCTTAGCCCAGGGCCTCCTCTGCACTCCCCTCCTAGTCCAAGGCCTCCTTTATAGCCCATCCCAAGTTAAGAGCCTCCTTTGCACCTTGCTCTCCGAATCCAGGTCCTTTATCAACCCCACTTTTCAAGTCCAGGGCCTCCCCTAAATCCCCATGTCCAGGGCCTCCGGTGTACTCCCCTCCTAGTCCAGGGCCTCCTCTGCATCCCCCAGTCCAGGGCCTCCTCTGCACCCCCTAGTCAAGGGCCTCCTGTGTACACCCTTCCTAGTCCAGGGCCTCCTCTGCATCCCCCAGTCCAGGGCCTCCTCTTCACCCCCTAGTCAAGGGCCTTCTGTGTACTTCCCTCCTAGTCCAAGGCCTCCTCTGCACCCCCAGTCCAGGGTCTCCTTTGCACCCCCCAGTCCAGGGCCTCCTCTGCACCCCCCAGCCCAGGACCTCCTCTGCATCCTCCAAGTCCAGGGTTTCCTCTGCGACCCTTCCAGGTCAGGGACTCCTCTGTACCTCCCCAGCCCAGAACCTCCTCTGCATCCCCCAAGTTCAGGGTCTCATCTGCGCTACCCCAGGCCAGGGCCTCCTCTGCACCCCTAGCCCAGGGTCTCCTCTGCACTCCCCAGCCCAAGGCCTCCTCTGCACTCCCCAGCCCAAGGCCTCCTTCGCACCCCTCATCAGCTCAAGGCCTCTTCTGCACCCTCCCCAGCCCAGGGCCTTCACTGCACCCCCCAGTCCAGGGCCATCTCTGCACTCCCCAGCACAGGGCCTCCTCTGCACCCCCCCCCATTTCAGGGCCTTCTTTGAAGCCTTCCCTTCTCTGGGATGCCTCACACAGAAAATACATAGGCTGTTTGGACACTGGGCAGGACTAGGAGGGAGACCTGCCTGTTCATTACACTTTTTTGGGCGGCAGTGACACCCTTAAAGCATCGGTTCCCAGTGTGGGTGGGGGCGGCACCCCTGGCAGCACCCCCTAGATGTGTCACTCGGGGCAGCTGCCCCCCCTGATTTCGGACATGATCCTATGTGGATGTTTCTCTGCAGCAGGGATTGGAGCACTTGTCAGGGTAGATGTAAAATGGATGGGGCAAAATACCATCAAATTCTTGAGGAAAATCTGCTGCCCTCTGACAGAAAGTAGTCATTGGGAAGAAGGTTTACCTTCGAACATGACAAAGATCCAAAGCACACAGCAATAATGACCACACAATGGTTGCAGGAGAAAAAGGTGAATGTCCTTGCATGGCCTAGTCAGAGCCCAGACTGACTGCAAAGAAGAGTGGTATTGCAAAGTCCAGATGTGCAAAGTTAGTAGAGACATATCCTAACAGACTAAAGGCTGTAATTATAGCAAAAGGTGGTTCAACAAAATACTGACCTAAGGGGTGATCCTTTTTCCAACTCAATGATTACGTTTTTTACTTTTTCTGACATGTTGGTGTTATATCTTTCACTTGGATGCTATAAGTTGCACTAGTAAATACAGCTGGATAAAACAAAAACCGTGTCTGTCTTCATGTCAGGCTGCAAAGCAACAAAATGTGATTATTTTAAAGGGGAGGGGGAATTATTTTCTATACCCACTGTATGTACATGAGGGGATACATACAGTAGTGATATTATAAGTAATCCTTGTGTGCCTATCACTTTAATACCTTTAGGTGATTTGGTTTAATTTGAGTCATTGAATGGATCAGGTCCTTCTCTCCCCTGTACTTTGGATGAACCTTCTTCATTGTTCTTCGCCCTTACAGGCATATTGTCCTCAAAATCATCTTTTCCATTCCAGCAAGAACATGCCCTTAGTCTCTTTAGTCGTGTCCATTTATTGAACAATTTCCTGCTTTCATAAGGACATTGCTAATGATACAGGCAGTAAGTGGTTCATCAATCTACATTTCCTGAGCAACCAGCCGCTGTAGTTTTCTCATTGTATGTCTGTGAAGAGGCGGTGTTCAAGGAGACCTCTCTCCTCTATCTATTTGTCTGCCGCTTTCTTTAATACAGCTCTTCAGCAGCCTCTTACACTGAAGGGTCATAGTGTTGGTGAAATGGCATTTACCAAATATGCTTAGAAATAATTAGACTTCCTGGGCTTCGTTCTAAATTTCCAAAGTAGTAGGTTTGTATATGTTTTCTGTGGTGCGGTCAGGGCTTAAATAACATAATAATAATAATAAAAATAATTTTATATATATATATATATATATATATATATATATATATATATATATATATATATATACAGTATCTCACAAACATGAGTACACCCCTCAATTTTTGTAAATATTTTATTCTATCTTTTCATATGACAACACTGAAGAAATGACACTTTGCTACAATGTAAAGTAGTGAGTGTACAGCTTGTATAACTGTGTAAATTTGCTGTCCCCTAAAAATAATTCAACACACAACCATTAATGTCTAAACCACTAGCAACAAAAGCGAGTACACCTCTAAGTGATAATGTCCCAATTAGGCCCAATTAGCCATTTTCCCGCCTCCGGTGTCATGTGACTCGTTAGTGTTACAAGGTCTCAGGTGTGAATGGGGAGCAGGTGTGTTAAATTTGGTGTTATCGCTCTCACTCTCTTATACTGGTCACTGGAAGTTCAACATGGCACCTCATGGCAAAGAACTCTCTGAGGATCTGAAAAAAAGAATTGTTGCTCTACATAAAATGGCTAGGCTATAAGAAGATTGCCAGGACCCTGAAACTGAGCTGCAGCACTGTGGCCAAGACCATACAGCGGTTTAACAGGACAGGTTCCACTCAGAACAGGCCTCGCCATGGTGGACCAAAGAAGTTGAGTGCACATGCTCAGCATCATATCCAGAGGTTGTCTTTGGGAAATAGATGTATGAGTGCTGCCAGCATTGCTACAGAGGTTGAAGGGGTGGGGGATCAGCCTGTCAATGCTCAGACCATACGCCGCACACTACATCAAATTGGTCTGCATGGCTATCGTCCCAGAAAGAAGCCTCTTCTAAAGATGATGCACAAGAAAGCCCACAAACAGTTTGCTGAAGACAAGCAGACTAAGGACATGAATTACTGGAACCATGTCCTGTGGTCTGATGAGACCCAGATAAACTTATTTGGTTCAGATGGTGTCAAGCACGTGTGTGGAACCAGGTGAGGAGTACAAAGACAAGTGTGTCTTGCCTACAGTCAAGCATGGTGGTGGGAGTGTCATGGTCTGGGGCTGCATGAGTGCTGCTGGCACTGGGGAGCTACAGTTCATTGAGGGAACCATGAATGCCAACATGTACTGTGACATACTGAAGCAGAGTATGATCCCCTCCCCTCAGAGACTGGGCGGCAGGGCAGTGTTCCAACATGATAACGACCCCAAACACACCTCCGAGATGACCACTGCCTTGCTAAAGAAGCTGAGGGTAAAGGAAATGGACTGGCCAAGCATGTCTCCAGACCTAAACCCTATTGAGCACCTGTGGGGCATCATCAAATGGAAGATGGAGGGGCGGAAGGTCCCTAACATCCACCAGCTCCGTGATGTCTTCATGGGTGAGTGGAAGAGGACTTCAGTGGCAACCTGTGAAGCTCTGGAGAACTCCACGCCCAAGAGGGTTAAGGCTGTGCTGGAAAATAATGGTGGCCACACTAAATATTGACACTTTGGACATTTTCACTTAGGAGTGTAATTACTTTTGTTGCCAGACATTAACCACTTGCCGACCGCCGATCGGCATCTGACGGCGGCAAAGTGGCTCGTTCCCGCAAATCGGCGTCATACGACGGCGGCTGCGGGAACGAGTTTAGTGAGCGCGCGCGCGCCGCCGGAGGCTCGCCCGCGCGCTCACTGTGTCCAGGGGGGGCCAGGGAGCGGGTGCGGTGGCTTCGATTGCCACCGGCTACCCGCGATGGCCCCCCCGGAGCGAGTGAGCGGAGGTCCGTGTATGTAAACACGGACCTCCGCTCTGTGTGAGGGGGAAGGGCTGTGATCACAGCCTTCCATTACGTGAAGGCTGTGACCACTTCCCTTCCCCAGATAGGCAGTCCCCCATACAGTTAGAACACGCCCAGGGAACACAGTTAACCCTTAGAGCGCCCCCTGCAGGTTAACCCCTTGAAGGGGGAGTGTGTCTCGCCTCCAGGCACAAATGTATGTGCCTGGAGGCGAGTGAGCGAGGCCCCCCCGGTAGCGCCCATCGGCCACCGTTAGCTTCGGTGGCGTGGGCGAGGGACCGGGGGGGACCTGTGTCACTCGCGCGCCCGCTCGGAGGCCGCCGCGCG
>BLSH010223896.1:1163704-1191406 GCA_018402905.1 Glandirana rugosa | reverse complement strand
CGTACAAGAGGGACATGGACGTAGCCAAAGGTGGTCTATAAGACCAAAGGAGGGTGTGAGGTTTT
The DNA here is from genome assembly GCA_018402905.1 of Glandirana rugosa. Classification (NCBI taxonomy): domain Eukaryota; kingdom Metazoa; phylum Chordata; class Amphibia; order Anura; family Ranidae; genus Glandirana; species Glandirana rugosa. The sequence continues at coordinate 1,191,341 of BLSH010223896.1, read as the reverse complement.
CTGCACCACCATCCAGTTAACCGAGGACAGATTTAAAAGACATCATACAGATTAATGACATACTTACACTCAATCTAACATTTGAGTAACTCCCATACATGACTACACTTACCTGTTATGACATATATGTCATAGAGTGTTTTCACTCATGTGGGGAGTGTAAAAACATTTATAAAATAATGGCCATATAGAAAAGTACACTGTTGTGGCTTCTTTACTGTGAAACGATGTTACATTTCATCACTCACATGTCGAACATATTGTCACATTTGAGTTATTTTGAGGGGACAGCAAATTTACACTGTTATACAAGCTGTACACTCACTACTTTACATTGTAGCAAAGTGTCATTTCTTCGGTGTTGTCACATGAAAAGATATACCGGTAATAAAATATTTACAAAAATGTGAGGGGTGTACTCACTTTTGTGAGATACTGTATATACAGTATTGTCCATTCACATCAGTACATACCCTCAATGAGTTTACAATCTAACTCACATTCATACAGTAATTAGACATACTACAGAAAATTTAGACAGGAGCCAATTGACCTACCACCACGTCTTTTGGAGTGTGGGAGGAAACCAGAATATCTGGTGGAAACCGATGCAGGTACAGGGAGAACATGCTAACTACAGGCAGGTAGTACCATAGTTTGGATTTGAACTAATGATCCTAGTGCTAATCCTAGTGATAAAATACATATAGCTCCTATAGAAATATCAGCAGAACATTCTACTAGAAAGGTTTAAACATTTTATTTCACGTGAGCAGGAATCCCTACAGACGTCATATAGTTCATTGAGTACAGCTGATAACACACAGTTCTCCTCTCTACCCATTCAAATAGCTGTGTGTTAGGTTTGCACTGAAGCACTTCAATGTAAAAAGTATTTTAAATATATATATATATATATATATATATATATATATATATACAATACAGGATGAGTGTAGGATAAAATAAGGATTTATAAGAAAATAAATCTTTTAACAGTTAAATACCAATATCAATAATTATGTTTGTAAACTGAACATCATGAGATACAAAAGAGTCACATCATTATATCACATCCACCTTAGTGAATGGATCATTTATTTCCATGGGTCTCCAAGGCATTAAGGCTGGGTCCACTCCACACCTATGTGAATTAGATGTGGCTTACACTGCATCCAATGCGCGTTTTCTGTGCAATGCGGTGCAAATTCCCAGGCCATTCTGTTCAATGGGAGCGCACCTGCCCCGTAGATGTGCCCTGCATTGAACTGCGATTTTACGGGGATCTTTCCACCTCCTTGCTGCACCCCCCCCCCCCGGAGCAGCCGGTGCGCTGCGAGAACGGACAGGAGCCGCCGAACTGCGGCTCTGCCCCTTCTCAGCAGCACGCAGGCTGGAATTCGCACTGCAATGGTGTGAATCCGGCCTAAGACCTAGTTAACACTTGTGGATTGGGGGGGGGCAGGTAGTTGTTCCCTATTTTTGCTGGCACAATCTTTGTACCCACAAAATAGGTCTTAAAGTTGCATTAAACACAAGATCAAAATGTATTATTTTTCTGCTTTCCAATCCTTAGATGTGGTGGCTGCATTAGTTCTCTTTTTAAGGCTTTTTTCCCCACTGTTTCCACCTGGCGATCTGGCCAGTAACACACCTTCTATATTAGAGTACCTATACTCTGGATGAAGGAGTATAGGGGGCAACAACATTGTCAGTGTGGGGGGAGGAGGATGATAGATACACTAGCAGATTTAGATACACTAACAAATTGAAGTCAAACTGTGGCTCACACTGCAGTTACACAAGCAATTACAGCACCAGTTGTTTTCCTGTTGGGATAAGGGTTTTACATGAATAAATAAAAGCTGATCTTTGTAAGCACCCATGTCAGTGGTAAATGTTTTTTCCCAACACTCTAAATTGATGCATTTGCAGAAGAGCTTGTTCTGTTGAAAAAAACAGACTTACTGGCTGGATCACCAGATGAAAATAAAGGGAAGAAAGCCTAAAAAAGAAAAAATAATGCAGCCACCACATCGGTAAGCTGCAATATAATAAACGTTTGCTTTTAGGTTTAATACCACTTTAATTACTGTGCTGCAAGTGAGAGTGTAACAAAAACCGCAAACCACAGGAAGGGAGACTCCCAAGGTGTCCCAAGCAGAGCTGAACTGGAGACAGCAAGGTTCCAAACAAGGTTGGCCAAAGACCTCTACCCACATCAATGTCTGGCAAATGTATTCCTGATGGCAACCGGTCTCATGAACGATGTCCAAGTTTGCTTTGCTGCCTGACTCAGCTCCTGGTCAGGGAAAGGGGTTTGCATGGTGAACTATAAACACAAGATTCCTATCCGTTTGTCTGATAGTCAGCAGAGGGCAGAGCGGGATTTGGGGGTGCAAAATAAACCTCTTTGATGGGTGTGCTGTCCTCCCTCTCTCCCCCAGCACACAGGCTGTACATCACTCTCCTCTGTTTGCCCCCCCATGTCCTCTCCCTGGCTTTGGTTTGAATAGGTCTGGGTTTCAGCTCCTGGCCATACTTCCTCTGTCCTCTGTGCCACTGCATTAAAGGAGTTCCTGAGCTGTGCAGCTCCTGCGGCTGTGCCCAGGGGAGGGCTGGCAGCCTTAGGCCTGGGGGGCAAGTCCAGTCAAGTGGCCCATTGAACCACCGAATCATCTCACCATCCATGCCCACCTGGTTTTAGAACAGATATTGATGTTATGAAGCAAAATAAATATGATACAATGTGGTAACATAATGTAATGTTAATAGCAACAAAGGAGGATTAACAGAAATAATGCAGCTCCTCAGTACCCACCAATACAGCCTCACCAGTGCCCATCAAATGCTGCCTCGCCAATGCACATCAGCATAGCCTGATCAGTGCAGCCTGATCAGTGCCCATCAATGCAGCCTCACCAGTGCCAATCAGCACAGCCTGCAATGTAGAGAGAGAAAAGCTGCTGAATAACACAGAGCGGGGATCTCCCGCTTACCTGTCGCGGCCGCTGTCATATGAAGTCCTGCCTCCTGGACCGGCTCCTATGATAGACATCACCAGTGTGCTGTCTATTATAGAAGCTGGTCCAGAAGGTAGGACTTTGTAAGCGGGAGATCCCCACTCTGTGTAATCTGCCAGCGCACCCCCCCTCCCCCCCCCGAGGCAGCCCAATGGGCCCAGCCCCCCCTTTGTCTGCAGTTATTTGGTGGCTGTGCCCCTGGCCCCTACTTCCTTCATCCACAAGAAGAAAAAAGTGTGAGCGGACAGAAGTTGTCAACCATTTTGAATGTAAGTTAGGGTGGCCTGGGGGGCAATTGCCACCCTGCCCCCCAGCCCAGCCCTCCCCTGGCTGTGCCTGAGCTGTGGATGGACACTCTGGAAGGTTTTGGACCCCGCTATCTCCCCTTAGCTACTCCCCTGCAGTGCTCTCCTATCTTCACCCTAGATGTTGATATAAATAATCTGGTTCTTAGTCAGACGGCTTCTACACCCCAGAGGATCTCCACAGGCTCCTTGGCTTGTAGGTTAATGTAACAAAAATGGTAATTGAAGTGCCATACCACTGCTAAGAGGTTCAGATACAATTTTATTCTAATAAAAGTAAGGGGTCAATCCAAAAATTAACATATGCATTTCAGGGGTCCAAAGACGCTCCCATCATTAGCACTTTAAAACAATGTGAATAGAACAGAAGTGAACTGGACCTTTAAAGAGGAAGTAAACTCCCCTGGTTTGTTTGTACCTACAGGTAATATAATTAGGCTTATCTATAGGTACTGTAAATATCTCCTAAACTTGCACTGTGTAGGAGATATTTACTGTATTTTCCACCGTCTACGTCATCGGCACATGCGCTCTGAAGGAATGACTGCCTGTGCCGTTTCTTCAGGGCCCTGTGCCGTGGCTGGCAGCTCCCGCAGGGGTGACGTCATCACGGCTCCAGCTAGACACAGCGCCGGAGCCCGCAAACCTGGGGAAGATGTCAGCTGTCTCAGCGGTGTGCAGGCGCTGCTGAGTGGTCTTCGTTCGAAGGTATTTCATAATGAGCTAGTATGCGATGCATAGGCCTTTGTCTTACAGGTTTTTTTTTTTTGTGGGTTTACAACCTGTTTAATGTCAATTCTTCCAGTGTGATCACAAGCAAGGTTTGACAGCAACCACATATAGACGATATGCCGCTCAAATATAAAGATACGTAAACTGTAAATGAAAAAAACACCCGTGCCCAATTGGGCAATACTTGTAGTGAATTGCAGCTGCTGTCTGATGTTTTCAACACAGAATTATTAATTAAATAACTACTCTTAGGCAGCACTTGCTATGACAGATACAAACCAAATTAGTGTCCTTAGCAATTCACATAAATCATGCTAGTGATATATATATATATATATATCTGAACACAATTATTACACATACGTGCCGAAATATAAAATATGAAAGTGACTTAGTGCAAATAAAAGTCTTTTTCAAACTGTGCAATTTTGAGTGCTATTCGGTGCTGAATTTTCAGGGTATCCCCTGTAGTAGATATTTCACCTCATGCTAAATTCACACACCGCACTCACCAGATGTCGATGACCCCTTTACTGCACAGCAAGGGGAGTCATATGAGCTTGTAGGTCCTTAAGGGAGAGATATCCCGATATTCCCGGTGTTTCCTGATATTGCAGATCCTTGCTTCTCCTTGTAGTTTTAAAACTTTTGGCGTAGAGAAGATTGCAAGGAGGGAGGGGCAGAGGAGAAATTCTGCTCTGAGCAGAAGTGGGAGCTGGGTACCTGTCAAAACTAGGTACCCGCCCCCCCCCAAAAAAAAAATTACAAATGTCGCATGTAAGGGGACTAGGAGTGCTTAAAGTGGAAGTTCCACTTTTGGGTGGAACTCTGCTTTAACCACTTGCTGACCGCCGATCGGCATCTGACGGCGGCAAAGTGGCTCGTTCCCGCAAATCGCCGTCATACGACGGCGGCTGCGGGAACGAGTTTAGTGAGCGCGCGCGCGCGCGCCACCGGAGGCACGCCCGCGCGCTCACTGTGTCCAGGGGGGGCCAGGGAGCGGGTGCGGCGGCTTCGATTGCTGCCAGCTACCCGCGATGGCCCCCCCGGAGCGAGTGAGCGGAGGTCCGTGCATGTAAACACGGACCTCCGCTCTGTGTGAGGGGGAAGGGCTGTGATCACAGCCTTCCTGTACGTGAAGGCTGTGACCACTTCCCTTCCCCAGATAGGCAGTCCCCCATACAGTTAGAACACGCCCAGGGAACACAGTTAACCCTTAGAGCGCCCCCTGCAGGTTAACCCCTTCACTGCCAATGGCATTTACACAGTAATCAGTGCATTTTTATAGCACTGATCGCTGTATAAATGCCAATGGTCCCAAAAAAGTGTCAAAATGGTCCGACATGTCTGCTGAAATATCGCAGTACCGCAAAAAATCGCAGATCGCCGCCATTATTAGTAAAAAATAAAAAAAAATTAAAAACCCCAAAAATGAATTCTCATCATCCGTAAACGCGACCACTTTTGCGCAAACAAATCAATAAACGCCGATTGCGATTTTTTTTATCGCAAATATGAGGAAGAATATAAATCGGCCAAAAACGGTGAAAAAAAATGTTTTTTTATATTTTTTTTTGGATTTGTATTTTAGGAAAAAGTAAGAAATTTGGGTTTTTTTGCAAAATTGTCGCTCTTCTTTTGTTTATAGCGGCGATCAGAAATGACGCAGCGGTGATCAAATACCACCAAAAGAAAGCTCTATTTGTGGGAAAAAAAGGACGCAAATTTCGTTTGGGTACAACGTCGCACGACCGCGCAATTGTCAGTTAAAGCGACGCAGCGCCGAATCGCAAAAAGGGCTCCGGTCCTAAAGCTGGAAATCCTTCCGGGGCTGAAGTGGTTAAGATAAATATACTAGTAAAATAAACGTTTGGTTCCATGTCTATCTTTCCACTTTCCTCAACAGTAAGAAATAATGGCACTGCAAGCACGTCACATGTTTAACCACTTCAGCCCCGGAAGGATTTCCCACTTTAGGATCAGAGCACTTTTTGCAATTCGGCACTGGGTCGCTTTAACTGATAATTGCGCAGTCGTGCTGCGTTGTACTCAAATGAAATTTGCATACTTTTTTCCCCACAAGTAGAGCTTTCTTTTGGTGGTATTTGATCACCTCTGCATCATTTCTGATCACCGCTAGAAACAAAAAAGTGCGACAATTTTGCAAAAAAAAAACAATATTTCTTACTTTTTGCTATAATACATATCCCAAAAAATATAAAATAACGATTTTTTCATCAGTTTTGGCCGATTTATATTCTTCCTCATATTTTTGGTAAAAAAAAAAAATCGCAATCGGTGTTTACAAATGAAGAGAATTAATTTATGGGGTTTTCATTTTTTTTTTCATTTTTTACTAGTAGACAATCTGCTTTTTTAACAGTACTGAGACATTGCAGCGGACATGTCGGACACTTTTGACATTTTTTTGGAACCATTGGCATTTATACAGCGATCAGTGCTATGAAAATGCTCTGATTACTGTGTAAATATCACTGGCAGGGAAGGGGCTGTATCAGGGCTGGTCTGGCTGGGGAAGGGGAGTGATCGCGGCTCTCATACACAGGGAGCCTGCGATCACATTCCTTCCCCCTGTCAGAATGGAGATCGGTGTGTTTACATACACGGACCTCTGTTTTGTCACTGGGGGGGAGCAATTGGGGCTGGCCGGCGAACATCGAGTCCACCCTACCCGCTCCCTGGCTACCCGGAACACAGTGAGCGCGCTCCCAGAATCTGCAATCTCGGGGCCGCTGTCAGGTGATGGTGTTTCGCTATATCGAACCACTTTGTCGGTCGTCAAGTGGTTAAAGAGTAACTCCACTTTCGTGGGGAAAAAAATAGCAAATAAAGAAAGAATAATATAGCGTGTACAATTCCAATACAAGTCATATTGTGATTGAATGTTATTAAATATTAGCTTTCCTTTTTAATCTGCAGCCACTGTAATTTTCTGAGAATGCATTGCAATATGGCTACCTGGAGTTGTTCTTTACACAGAGTGTGTACTGACCACTCCCCAGAAACATCATTTCCGGTTTGTGTGATTGGCTCACTGATTTTTCCATAAGTCTGCCTAAGATACAAGTCAGATTTCAGGCATCCCCTGCAAAAAAAAAAATCATTTTTGGAGAGACACTTTCAATAGGTACACGTTTAAAGGGATGCAGCCCAAGAGATTTCCATATTATTGCCCTGCTGATGCCACAGCTGACTGATAATTATAAAACCACTCCCATTAGACCCTCTTAGCAGAGAGGCACAGAGGAACAAGCAATGATTTCAAAAGGTAGAAATCTGAAACAAAGTTTGTTATAATCCTTGCACTGTACATCGATCACCCAGATGGGAATGTTTTTTTCTCAACAAAAGTGGAGTTATGCTTTAAAAATGTTCAATCCTCTTTAGTTTTTTTATCAAAAAATAAAAATCCCAGTGGTGATTAAATAACGCCAAAAGAAAGCTCTATCTGTCTTAAAAAAAAATAATTCAAGTTTCATTTGGGTACAGCGTTGCATGATCGTGCAATTCTCATTCAAAGTGTGACAGTGCTGAAAATTGGCCTGGGCAGGAAGGAGGTGAAAGTGCCCAGTATTGAAGCAGCTAAAGTACAACATTAATGTAAACTATAGTAATTGGAAGCTATGCTCTTGTTTAAGAAAGCTACAAAGTTGATTCTCGTTGACTGATATGAGATTTTGCACTTAAAAGAGAAGTCCACAAGAGAGGTCAGCCATATTTAGGGTGCAACATGAAACATGATACAGTATCTCACAAAAGTGAGTACACCCCTCACATTTTTATAAATATTTTATTCTATCTTTTCATGTGACAACACTGAAGAAATGACACGTTGCTACAATGTAAAGTAGTGAGTGTACAACTTGTATAACAGTGTAAATTTGCTGTCCCCTCAAAATAACTCAACACGCAGCCATTCATTTCTAAACCGCTGGCAACAAAACTGAGTACACCCCTAAGTGAAAATGTCCAAATTGGGCCCAAAGTGTCAATATTTTGTGTGGCCACCATTATTTTCCAGCACTGCCTTAACCCTCTTGGGCATGGAGTTCTCCAGAGCTTCACAGGTTGCCACTGCAGTCCTCTTCCACTCCTCCATGATGACATCACGGAGCTGGTGGATGTTAGAGACCTTGCGCTCCTCCACCTTCCTTTTGAGGATGCCCCGCAGATGCTCAATAGGGTTTAGGTCTGGAGACATGCTTGGCCAGTCCATCACATTTACCCGCAGCTTCTTTAGCAAGGCAGTGGTCGTCTTGGAGGTGTGTTTGGGGTCGTTATCATGTTGGAATATTGCCCTGCAGCCCAGTCTCCAAAGGGAGGGGATCATGCTCTGCTTCAGTATGTCACAGTACATGTTGCCATTCATGGTTCCCTCAATGAACTGTAGCTCCCCAGTGCCAGCAGCACTCATGCAGCCCCAGACCATGACACTCCCACCACCATGATTGAATGTAGGCAAAACACACTTGTCTTTGTACTCCTCACCTGGTTGCTGCCACACACGCTTGACAATATCTGAACCAAATAAGTTTATCTTGGTCTCATCAGACCACAGGACATGGTTCCAGTAATCCATCTCCTTAGTCTGCTTGTCTTCAGCAAACTGTTTACGGCCTTTCTTGTGCATCATCTTTAGAAGAGGTAAAGGAGAGATGGCTGCACACTGTCTTCACAGAGAATCCTTTATTGGAAAATCATGAGACATGACACACCACAGAAGAGCCTAGCCAGAGGCAAGGTGGACTAGTTTCACCCACCTGATGTGTGCTTAATCATCACCACGATCTATGCTGACACCATATCTAAAATAGGCATATCTCTCACACCACCTGTGTGGCAGGTGCTGGGGGAAGTGTCAGTATAATGCCTCTCAAGACCCTAAGAAAATCCGTAGATGGGAGCTTAGCGCAGATAGGAAAGCAGGGAGAAACAAGGAAGAGGTTGTAACCTCACTACTGTAACCTCACTATGGTTTGAGCACTGACAGGCTGACCCACCACCACTTCAACCTCTGCAGCAATGCTGGCAGCACTCATACATCTATTTCCCAAAGACAACCTCTGGATATGATGCTGAGCATGTGCATACAACCTCTTTGGTCGACCATGGCAAGGCCTGTTCTGAGTGGAACCTGTCCTGTTAAACTGCTGTATGGTTTTGGCCATCGTGCTGCAGCTCAGTTTCAGGGTCTTGGCAATCTTCTTGTAGCCTAGGCCATCTTTATGTAGAGCAACAATTCTTTTTTTCAGATCCTCAGAGAGTTCTTTGCCATGAGGTACCATGTTGAACTTCCAGTGACCAGTATGAGAGAGTGAGAGCGATAACATCAAATTTAACACACCTGCTCCCCATTCACACCCTGTAACACTAACGAGTTACATGACACCGGGGAAGGAAAATCACTACTTGAGCCCAATGTGGACATTTTCACTTAGGGGTGTACTCACTTTTGTTGCCAGCGGTTTAGACATTAATGGCTGTGTGTTGAGTTATTTTGCGGGGACAGCCGCCCACCGCATGCTCCCTCAGTATGGCTGTGGGTCCGGCAACCCGTGATCACTTACTGCACAGGAGGAACGGGGAACCGCCTATGTAAACACGGCGGTTCCCCATTCTGACAGGCGGTATGACAGAGATCTACTGATCCCCATATTCGGGATCAATTAGATCTGTTATGCCCCTGCCAGCCCAGCCTCCACACAGTTAGAACACACCTAGGGAACACAGTTAACCCCTTGATTACTCCCTGCAGATTAACCCCTTTCCTGCCAGTGACATTTACACAGTAATCAGTGTTATTTTTCGATCTGATCCCTGTACAAATGTCAATGGTCCCAAAAAAGTGTAAAAAATGTCCGCCGCAATATCGCAGTCCCGATAAAAATCGCATATTACTGCCATTACCAGTCAAAAAAAGTAATAACGCCACAAATTAATTCTCATGGTTTGTAAACATGTCAACTTTTGCGCAAACCAATCAATATACGCCGATTGCGATTTTTTTTCTCCCAAATACGAGGAAGTATATACAGTATATTGGCCAAAACTGATGAATAAATTTGATCGTTTTTTACAACGTCACATTACCGTGTAATTGTCAGTTAAAGCGACGCAGTGTGAATCGCAAAAAGTGTCCTAAAGTGGGAAATCCTTCTGGGGCTGAAATGGATAAAATATTTACAAGAATGTGAAGGGTGTACTCACTTTTGTGAGATATTGTAAGTCTGCAGCCCCCCACCCCAAAACCGCCCCTTCCCTTTTATAGGATACATGAGTTCTTAGCTGACTCCTGTCATTATTTGAAATCATTCATTCACAGGAATCTATGAATAAATCTGCAGGCTGCAAAAAACGAAAAAAAAAAAAAGGCTAGTTTTTTATTAATTTTTATAGACACATTTATTATTATTATTATCATATTTTTTTAAGATGGTGTTAGCTTTTACGAATAAGAACTTATACAATAAGGCTCCATTTACACAGGACTCTGTTTGCTGTTTCAACCTCACCTGAACGTTTTATCTTGGCAGCTAGAAACTGGCGTTCGTCATGCCGCGTTTAGCGGCATTTAGCCGCGTTCGCGTCTAGAAGCAGTTTTGAAAAAGATATATTATTTTAAAAATGGAAACGCCTGTAAACTAAACGCTCCTAGACGTGAGTTACAGCGTTTAGGCACGTTTACAAGTTGTTTGGCATTTCAAATGAACTGGCGTCTGAACCCATTTTTTTGTGTCCCCCAAAAAGCCTCTAAACTCAACTCCCTGGAAACAACCTTAAACGATCCTTTGTAAATGTACTGATAAGATAACATTAGATGAGTTCAGGGGCAGCTGAAAAAAATGCCCAAATGCCTTTAAACGTCCGTTTACCAGCAGCAGTGTAAATGAGGCCTAAGCTTGTAAGTCTGTTATAGCACATGGACTTGCTACTGCTCAGGCAGAATTTACAGTATTGTAAATAGAAAGCAGGAGTAGGTATGGCGCTGTTCCTTGTGTGTGAATAGAAAAAAAATAAATAAATGGATGTGTGCTTACCAGACAAACCCACCCCTCTGTGGGGAACAGCGCATCCACAGTCCTACGCCACTGTGCAGTGGGTCCACCTGAACCTTGTAGTCCTCCTTGGTAGTCTCCTTCCCGCAGTCACATGTGCAGGTAACAGATAAAAAAGGATCTCCATACAGTGGTGCCGTATGAAAAAAGCTTTTTTTGGATATAATACTTTCCAATCCAGTACTTAAAACATGTAAAAAACAATTAAAATCAACTTAAAAGCTTTCTTCAAACGGTACCACTCTATGGAGTTTCTTGTTATCTTTTACACGCACACGTGACTGTGGGAAGGAGACTACACAGGGGCAGAGACGTAACTAGAACCTTCAGGGCCCCGGTGCAAGAAATTATGAAGGGCCCCCCTGACCCCTGGCCAGAGCCCTTCCCTTTACCCACTGATCCTGGGGCCCTTTACTCCTGTCCCGGGTCCCTTTATTACGGTCCCACTGAATAAATGAAAACTGTACCGAGCCTCCCATTTATTAAAAATACGGAAGTATAGTAAAACAGTTTACTATGCTTCAGTTATGAATGAACCAATTGGTACCAATCACTGACTCTGTTCATTCAGAAATGGAAGGAGCCGGTAAATGACAAATTTACTGACCCGTTCCCATCTCTCCATCATGACACATCTTCTACAGCAGCTGGCAGGAGAGAAGAGGGAGGAAGGCAGCACACAGGGGCCCTGGGAACAGCAGAAAACAAGTAAACTGGATAGGAGGGGCAGCGGGGGCTGCATATAGAGGAACCAATCTCCTCCATTAGGAGGAAAATGGAGGAGATTGGTTCCTCTAAATGCCGCCCCCGCCATCCCTCCTATCCAGGTGTGCAAGGGAGGCACACGGGCCCCCTGGAGCACGGGCCAGGTTGCAATTGCAACCCCTGTAGTTACGCCCCTGCCAAGGAGGACTACAAGGTCCAGATGGACCCGCTGCACAGTGGCGTAGGACTGTGGATGTGCTGTTCCCCGCAGAGGGGTGAGTTTGTCTGGTAAGCATACATCCATTTATTCATTTAAAGAACTCAACCACTAGGAGCACCTATTGATTTCCAAGGATTGCCTGACACCGCGAATGGAAGCAATCAAGGAAGAGCACAAGTCACTTTATTCACCATATACCTCTAAAGAAATTACGGATTTGACCTCTTTATTTTTTGGACTCTTGCTCTTTAAGGACCGTGTTCACATTGATTTATATTGTATTATAATGTATATTGTATGTTGAATATTGTATATAAGGTGTACACAATAGTTATTCACTACATCACCTTTATTTATACACAAGCACTTTTTTTTTCCTATTCACCCACAAGGAACAGCGCCATACCTACTCCTGCTTTCTATTTACATTTTTTTCCGACTGGGAAGAAAAAGTAGGGGCTGCAGTTCCACCCACCATACAAACCACATTAGACCATAAGCGCGGCACCAATCCAAAACCTTTTTTATTTATAAAAGAATTTACAGTATGTCTGCAGTTGTATCATCACCAAGAACACGACACTCAGTATTTATTTTACAATAATTTAGATAAACCCTGAAAGCCAAACCCTTATATAAAGATATTGCAAAGACTGGATACAATTTATGTAGTATAAATCACCGCTAGAATGAAAGTTGAAATATTGTATCCAATAACTTCAAAACCTAGTTTAACAAACAATTTAATTTCCCTTGAGTAGCTGAAAGGCAAAGCTCCCAAATGTATGGCAAGTTGAAATATTTAACTGCTTTAACCGTCATTTAGTAAAAAAGCTACAAAAGGGAAATACATGTGATATATTAGGATATATGAAACCCTCCTATGTCAGCCCCAGGGATTTCACAATTAGCAACCTGTCTCTAGTTGTAGTGAGGTATGATGTGCTCCTAACTTATTATGTGACTTTATCTGTGGGTTGTATGAAAAAATATTTAAAGTAGAATTAAACCTCTACAAAAATGTTTGTTTAAATGGGCCCCAGGAGCTTTTAGACACAATGTTCTAGTATAAACAGCATATTAGCATATTATTGCAGACTTATTTAGCAACCAATCTCTTCTTCCAGCGTTGTCAGTCATCACGGGTACTGCCATCTGCTCCCAGTCTTCCTGCCAGATTTTGCCTCTATGGCAGCTTGGTTGGCCAAGCCATGATGATATCACCCCCATACATGCAGACGGGAGTCATATCATCATGGCACAGTACCTGTAAATATACCCTGAACCCTTGTACCCCTGTACCCTGTTGAGTGTTGTTCTGCTTGGAAAGAATTGGGGGCGCTCTAGAGCATGGAGAAGGGATGTAGAAATTGCCAATATTTTATTTAAATGCAGGAGAGGGAACTAGATATTTTAAAAAATACTTAAGAATAAACATAGTTAAAGGAGTTGTAAAGGCAGACTTTTTTATCTTAATGCACTCCATGCATTAAGATAAAAAAAACTTCTGTGTGTAGCAGCCTCCCCAGCCCCCATAATCACTTACCTGAGACCCTTCTCTCGGCAGCGATGTCTACGAGTGTTTTAGCTGTCCCAGACACTCTTCCTGATTGGCTGAGACACAGCAGCGGAGCCATTGTCTCCTGCAGCTGTCAATCAAAATCAGTCAGCCAATCAGGGGAGAGAAGGGGCGGGCCGGGTCGCGGCTCCTGTGTCTGAATTGATACGCGGAACTCTGACTCGGCTCGGGTGCCCCCATAGTAAGCTGCTGGCTGAGAGGGCACTCAATAGGAGGAAGGGGCCAGGAGCAGCAAAGAGGGACTCAAGAAGCGCTGCGTAAACTGTTGGCGCTATATAAACCCTGTATAATAATAATAATAAAAAGAGGAGGATCCGGGCTGCTCTGTGCAAAACCAACTGCACAAAGGAGGTAAATATAACGTCTGTGATATATATATGTATATATATATTGTTTTTAAACAAGCCCTTTACACTTTAATTTAATATATCAATGTATAAAACTTAATGTATAAGACTGTGTTATAAATACAAATTTTCAGAACCAGTTAACTACTGACTCATCTTTTCTTCTGGATGTTAAAGGAATAATTTTCTGCCCACTATTTAAGAATATCCTAATCAATCAAGACTTTTTCTTTTTTTAACTTTTCTGCTATATTCATATTAATTTTCCCATTTCTGCAAAGGGCCTAGACTAATGACTTATCATTAATGCTAATTAAACGTCTAACTTCAGGCCTTTGTTAAGGCTAGAATGCTCATTTAGGTGTACTTGTATTTAAAAATGGTAATATAAGGAATAATTGATTACAGATTCAAATTATTCATTGTCCATCTAATAAAAGTAAAAACCCAAATGGGCATTTCCACAAAAATAGTGTGCCAATACTTAATGTATGTAATCACGCTTTTAGCAATTAAAGAGCAGATAACAATGGAACATTGTTTTATAAATGGGTTTTGAATTTTAAGTTATGAGTACAGATGCCATATAAACTGAAATGTAAGTTAAAGCAGGCCTGGACAGGTAATCTGCCAATTGCTTAATGTCTCTGCAATGGTCCGGAGGAGATTAGACTATGGTAAATTGTAATTTGTACATTTTGAGGCTTTGTGCTGCCTTCTGTAATCCCGCTGCCCATGGAACAGGCCCACATGGGTCTTAAGGTGAGTATAGCCCTGGTAGTCAATCTAAGTTAGATGCTTGTCAATAAGCTTATTCTGGGGAATGAAGAGCAAAGAAATTCTTATGAGAGGACACAAGAGACATTGGTTAAATGCAATGTAACTATAACGCTGTAACTATATAAATATATCTATAGAACAAAGAAAGGATCCTCAAAAGCATATAAGCAGAACAGTATGTGTTCACTGACCTTTAAGGCACAGCTAGGCAACGACAAACTAACTTTTTTTTGTACTGAATATATGAAATGACATCTTAAACAGCAGCCATTGAAGCATTGAGAGGAATGAAATGAAATGACCAGAGAAACCTTATTCTCTTCCCAAACGTTCTATTATGATGAGGATGGGCATGTATCTGTACAGCATCCAGGGGAGATGGGACAGAAAAAAACTGTTCACGATTTTGTATTTTAAAACAAGCAGAAATAGAACACACAATATATTTACCAGGTTTTGGGCTGGGAATGAGGAAGCTCTGGTTAAAAGTAAAATTTCAAATCCAATAAAATCAAACAAATCAAATAAAAGGCAGAAGGTTGTAAAGAATTAAGGTCTTTTACCTTCATGCATTGAAGGTGAAAAACCTTCTGTGTGCAGCAGCTCTCCCCAGCCCTCCTAAAATTTACCTGAGCCCCACCTGGATCCAGCAATGTGCGCAAGAGCCTAAGCTCTCCTGGGTCTCTCCCTCCTCATTTCCTGAGACAGCAGCGGTAGTCATCACAGCTAGTGAGCCAATGAGGAGAGAGTGGGGGCGGGGCTGAGTCATGCTCCATGTGTAAATAAACACGCAGAGCAGCGGCTCAGGAGGGAACCTGCTCAGGTGCCCCCATAGCAAGCTGCTTCCTATGGGGGCACTAGGCAGGATGGAGGGGCCAGGAACGCCAGCAGGAGACCTGAGAAGATAAGGATCGGGGCTGCTCTTTGTAAAACCACTGCACAGAACAGGTAAGTATAACATGTTTGTTATTTTTACATAAAAAAAAATCTACCTTTATTATCACTTTAAAATAACATTAACCTCTCAATATTTTTTAGCTTAAAATCATTCTCTAGTTAAAGTCATTGTAAGGCTACTTTCACACCGGAACGTTTTTCAGGCGCTGCAGTGCTAAAAATAGCGCCTGTGCAGCGCCTAAAAAACTCTCCCTCCATTCTCTCCAGTGTGAAAGCCAGAGTGCTTTCACACTGGGGCGGTGCACTTGCAGGACGGTAAGAAAAGTCCTGCAAGCCGCATCTTTGGGGCGGTGCGGTGAGCGGTGTGTACACCGCCCCCTCCATTGAAAGCAATGGACGGAGCTCCCGAAGCGGCTGTACACCGACTCAGAAGCCCCAAGCGGCGGCACTTTTAACCCCTTGTTAACTCCTGCTTGGAGGTTAAAAGCGCTCCCTCCTGCATAGCGGCAACGTTCATCCGTGCAGTGACTTTCCCCATGTACATACTACCTTACCAAATTCCAGATTGGGTCATATCTCTCCCAGGGCTTTCCTCTTTTCAAGCATCCAAACTATTCTGGCTCCACTGTAATATGATGCCAAAATTGAAAATATGTGATACTGTTTTTATCTAAATCCTATAAATATAAAACTCAATCATATGTGCGCACATTGTAAAGTGCAAAAAAAGTGCCAAACCAACCATGCTTCCTGTGAGTTTATGCATCCACTCCCCAAAGCATAATATACCTACCAGACCCTCTGCCCACTGGATGAGGGGCTGTATCAGCACTTTTACAATCCAATACAATCCTCCATTTTCGCTTCACAAACATCCCCAAATAGCATATAAAAAGCATTAAAGTAGGCCCATAGTGTAGTATTGTAATGCAATTAAATGTATTACACCCTAAAATGCTTGCATTTATCAATGAAAATAGAAGAACGTTACAAAGCCCACCATCAAAATAGCTGACAGGGTACGTCCAGTTTCCGGCAGTGCATCTTACATCACCCCCTGACATGTTTCATCCAATTGACTTCTTCAAATAATGTTTAAAATACAATTATCAACCTATCCCCGCATACCAGGGTGCTAGGTGTAATCCTGGACTCTGAACTCTCTTTTCGACCCCAAATCGAATCACTGTCCAAACCTTGCTTTCTCAATGTCCGTATCTCCAAAATACACCCCCTCTTAGCCAATGACACCACAAAGCTTCTATTTAATTCCCTGTTTATTTCTCACCTCGACTACTGCAACTCTCTGCTCATTGGATTAGCTTTACATAGGCTACCCCCCTTCGGTCCATCATGAATGCCTCCATTGGCTTCCACTCACCCAACAAATACAATTCAAAATACTAACAACAGCTTACAAAGCCGTCCACAACTTTAACCCCGGCTACATCACTTAGTCTCAAAATACCAAGAAAATCATTTGTTCCCCCAATGACCTCCTGCTCTCACCTCCTTCCATGCTCGCCTCCAGGACTTCTTCCATCCACTGGAGCTCCCTCACCAATCTGTCTGGATATCTCCTACTCTGTCCACTTTTAAGAAATCTCTAAAAACCCTTCTCTTCAGAGAAGCCTATCATGCCTCCACCTAAAAAATGTACTTTTATTTGCTCCATCAGCTCATCCCCTACAGTTATTACATTTTGTATCACCTGCCCCCCTTTTTAGATTGTATGCTCTAATGGGCAGGGTCCTCTGATTCCTCTTATATTGAATTATGTTGTAACTGTACTGTCTACCCTCATGTTGTAAAGTGCTGCACAAAATGTTGCCACTATATAAATCCTATATATTAATAATATTAAAGTCAAGTCTGATCCATGGAGGCCCCTCCTAATGAGGTACAGGACTTAAATGATCTGCTACTGATGATGCTACTGAATATTAGGTGGGCAGTCATAAAGTTATGGATGATCGGTGTATTTATACGGTATACATAGGATGCAGGTGAATCTGTTCATGCAGAAGAATGCATATAGAACACAGAAAGGCGCAAAACCTGGCTACATAGAAATACTTTATAGGTGTACCATATCTTAAACTGTGACAATTGTTTTACTGTAACAAAAAATATATATATTTATTTAATCATATATTTAACCACTTGCCGACCGCCCGCCGCAGCGTGACAGCGGCAAGGTGGCTCGTTATCGCGAACCGCCGTCACAGGACGGCGGCCGCGATAACTAGCATTGTGAGCGTGCGCTGCCGAAGGCGTGCCCGCGCACTCACTGTGTTCGGGGGGAGCCAGGGAGTGGGAGCGGCAGACTCGATCGCCGCCGGCTACCCGCGATGGCTCCCCCGCACTGAAAGAATGGAGGTCCGTGTAAGTAAACATGGACCACCGTTCTGTGAGAGGGGGAAGGGCTGTGATCACAGCCTTCCTCTACATGGAAGCTGTGATAACTTCCCTTCCCCTGCTAGGACAGCCCACACAGTTAGAACACGCCCAGGGAACACAGTTAACCCTTAGAGCGCCCCCTGCAGGTTAACCCCTTCACTGCCAATGGCATTTACACAGTAATCAGTGCATTTTTATAGCACTGATCGCTGTATAAATGCCAATGGTCCCAAAAAAGTGTCAAAATGGTCCGACATGTCCGCTGAAATATCGCAGTACCGCTAAAAATCGCAGATCGCCGCCATTACTAGTAAAAAATAAAAAAACCCCCCAGAAATTAATTCTCATCATCCGTAAACGCGGCAACTTTTGCGCAAACCAATCAATAAACGCCGATTGCGATTTTTTTTACCAAAAATATGAGGATGAATATAAATCAGCCAAAACCGATGAAAAAAAAAATTTTTTATATTTTTTTTGGATTTGTATTTTATCAAAAAGTAATAAATTTGGGTCTTTTTGCAAAATTGTCGCTTTTCTTTTGTTTATAGCGGCGATCAGAAATGATGCAGAGGTGATCAAATACCACCAAAAGAAAGCTCTATTTGTGGGAAAAAAAGGACGCAAATTTCATTTGGGTACAACGTCGCACAACCGCGCAATTGTCAGTTAAAGCGACGCAACGCCGAATCGCAAAAAGTGCTCTGGTCCTAAAGTGGGAAATCCTTCCGGGGCTGAAGTGGTTAATCTTATTACACAAATAGGCTTTGAACAATCTGTCATCCAAAAGAAGAGCTTTGGCAGATAACAGTTCACCAATAACCTAAAGTAGGCATTCAATGTCTAGATTAGGGTAGCAATAGGAAGTGGTTAAGAAGGCAGTTATCTGTTACAAGCAAGGCTCCCATTAATTGCTGCCATAGCCCAGCTTGGAGAGGCACCTCTGAAAAATGTGTGTCCTCGGGAACTAGCATTTTCCTGAGGATAGCAGCCCTAAGCAATGAGTGGCTGTTCTTTATGGTTAAATGCGTATCTGTAAGTATTTGCAGGGTCTATACACAGAGAAATTAGGCTTGGCAATGGCTTCCTGAATCTAAAAGGTAACGTCTACCATCTGTTCTGCCACCAGGACTAGACTTTGGTACTTGTAAGCTGTAGGCAAGCAGACAAGAATGTATGGGTCCCCAGCGCTTAGCGGGACCCCATGGGATAGCTCAAAGGGGCCAGGCTGTTTCCCCCCCCCCCTCCTTCCCTCTTGTGTTGCAGGTTGCCACAGGCTCCGCTCTGCACAGCAACAGGTGCACGATTGGAGCAAAACGGCGGGCTGGGGCTCACTCGCGCCGGGAGCTGATTTATAGGACCGCTGTCCTCTCAAGCTGCAGTCACCGTGGGCGTGAAGGAGCAGCGACAGCATGAAGCGGAGCTCACCTGAGAGGAGAGAGGAGCTGCTTCGTCGTCTTTTTGAGAAGGCTGAAGGAGCGGGCGGTGAAGAATGGCTCCAGCAGTGTCTTGAGGACGGCGGGGGAGCCTCTGAACGAACATGAAGACATGATACCAGCCCAGGTGACCCGGGGTCAGCGCCGTCAGCCGCTGAGGAAGAAGAAAAGGCAGAAGAGGGATGCGTCTCCTCAGCCAAGTGGCAGCAATGCTACGGCTGCTTATGGAGACAAGCTCCCTGTCTCAGTGAGTTTTGCCACTCAACCAGCAGCAGTTCCAGCGGTTAGTGGGCATCCGGCGCCCCCTAGTGGTGGTGAGCATTATAATAAGAATGGTAATGAATTAAGTAAATTGTTTAAATCTTTATCTGAAATAATTGAAGAGTTTAAAGGGGCACAGACAGCTGGTGCATTGCTGGATGATAAAAGAGCCCGTGAGTATGACCTGGGGGCACATTGCTATGGTGCTGCGAATGATTTGAATATGGTTAATGATCAAGGGGCACACAGAGATGGTGCTTTTCCTGCTTTAAATGATTCCTTACAAAATGCTGTGCAACAGAACATGCAAAAATTTTATGCAGTTTGGCATGGTTATGGTACTTCTACGCAGGGTAAGGGCTTAAGCAACCCTTTTAATGCTAATAATTTGTCTCAGGTCATATCTTCCCAGTCACCTGGGGTTTCTAAGGTAGCAAAATCATGCCTTAAAGAAGCATTACCCTGCGAAATCTCTCCTTTAGGGTATCACCTTTCCATAGGGGTAAAGGAAAAGATTTGGAGAGGTGAATTCGTTGATTTGTTATCGTTACTGCCAGCATCAAAAGAATTTTTGGTTAAAGCAGAGAGGAAAGTGGAAGATAGATCAGAGGAGGATAGGAGGAGACCGATACCTAGGACATTTCAGAATTGGCTTCAGGCCTTTTGCATATATGCTGCTGTCTTGGGTGAACGGTTTCCAGGTAGGTGCTCGGGCTTATTCCAGCACCTAGATATTATCGCTGAAGCTTTTAGGCATTTTGGTGGTTCAGCTTGGTTTGTCTATGATGAAAATTTCAGACAAAAGCTAGCGGTTCACCCATCACTGCGCTGGGGAGTCAAAGATGTGGGCCTGTGGTTAAATTTAATGTTGCCACAGAAGCCACTGTTCGCCCCTAAAGTGCTGAGCACAGGACAGAATTCCTTTCGTAAAGGATTCTGTTTTGCCTTTAATGAAGGGCAATGTAAGTTTGCATTCAATTGTCGATACAAACATGAATGCTCTTATTGTACCGGGTCACATCCGGCTAACAGATGCTACCGTAAGACGGCCGGGTCAAATCCAGTCCAGTCCACAGATGCTGGTAACAAAAGCCAGGACTCCAGTGAGATTGGCAGAAATGTGCCCGTGGTTAGATCGTTATCCAAACCCCAGGATGGCGGATCTTTTGCGCAGGGGTTTTGAAGAAGGGTTTTTGGTACCACATTTTGCGGGTATCGGGTGTAAGAAGGTTAAAAATTGACATTCTGTTTTTATTCGTCCAGATGTAGTGGCTATTAAAATCGAGAAGGAAGTGAGGGAGGGTTGTGTAGCAGGCCCTTTTGTAACTCTGCCATTCTCTAACTTTCGTCTTTCTCCCTTAGGTTTGGTTCCTAAGAAAGAGCAGAATTCCTTTCGGCTAATTCACCGTCTGTCTTACCCCCCGGGGGAATCCCTCAACGATGAGGTATCGGACTCTGGAGCTCAGGTATCATATGCTTCGTTTGACGAAGCTCTGTTATTATTGAGATGTTTTGGCAAGTCAGCGCTTTTAGCTAAAACCGACATCAAGTCGGCGTTTTGCCTGCTACCAGTACATCCACAGGGCTTTAATTCTCTCGGTTTTCAGTTTCGTAATCTTTTTTATTTTGACAAGTGTATGCCGATGGGCTTCTCACTTTCTTGCTTTTATTTCGAGGCCTTTTCGAGTTTTCTTCAATGGGTTTTTTCAGAGTCCTTTCCCTCGGGGGGATGTTTGCATTATTTAGACGATTTTCTTTTTATTGGCCCATCCGATTCTCTGATTTGTTCCCAGTCTCTTTCTTGTTTTATTAGGATCTGCGAATCATTTGGTATTCCGTTGGCTGAAGAGAAGACGGTTCTTCCATCAAGAATTATCGAGTTTCTAGGGATCACTATTGATTCGTCTTTGATGGAATTTAGACTTCCTCCGGCGAAGTTGTTGCGGATGAGGTATCTGATTGCATCTTTTTTATCAAGGCGTAAAGCTTTGCTGAGAGATGTTCAGTCGCTCCTTGGGCTTTTTGCTTTCGCAGAAAGGGTCATTCCAGTGGCTAGGATTTTCTCTAGGCGTTTTTCCCTTGCTACTAGAGGGTTAAAGAACCCCTTGGCTCATGTCTGCATTTCAAGAAGCATCAAGGAAGATTTAAAAATCTGGGATTCTTTTTTGTGTGATTTTAACGGTTCTACCATCTGGCAGGAAGATTTTGTGGAAGATTCACAGCTGGGTTTCTATACGGATGCAGCGGGATCCGTAGGCTTTGGGGCATTTTTGAACGGCCGTTGGTGCGCGTCCAAATGGCATAGGAGTTGGGAGAATCCCATCATCCTCCGTAATCTGGTTCTTTTGGAACTCTTCCCTGTAATAGTGTCGGTGGTTGTTTGGAGAGATAAGTTTGAGAATCGCAGAATAATAGTGCACACAGACAACAAAGGTGTATTGTTTGCTATTAATTTTTTATCATCAAAGTCAGAATTAGTTGTTAAGTTATTGCGTTTTCTAGTTTTACATTGTATGCGCTATAATATCTGGTTGAAAGCAAGACACATAGCTGGCATACATAATAACATTGCAGATGCTTTATCTCGTTTGCAGATTACCAAATTCCGGGAGTTGGTTCCGGATGCCGACCGCAACAGCACTCCGTGCCCAGACTTCCTCTGGGGCTTGATATGGGACTGATCAGCAAATACCTGCAGAATTCAGTGTCTCCCAGGACTTGGGCGGACTACGTCAATTCATGGTCCAGATCACAGGTGTCAAACTGGCGGCCCTCCAGCTGTTGCGGAACTACAAGTCTCATGAGGCATTGCAAGGCTGACAGTTAAAAGCACAACTTCCACAGGCAGAGGCATGATGGGAGTTGTAGTTCCGCAACAGCTGGAGGGCCGCCAGTTTGACACCCTTGGTCCAGATGGTCTGGGTTTTGCTTGGACAGAGATATAGACCCTTTGGGCGTAAATGCTCATTTGGCATTATCCTTTGTCTTGCATCTAATCGGGTTAAATCTGAGCCCGGCGTCGGTTCAGAAGATGTTGGCGGGTGTTTCTTTTTTCCTCAAATTTTCGGGACAGAGGGCATTATCCTCCTTTTTTCAGGTAAAGCAAGTTCTGAAAGGGTTTAAGAGGTCCCGCCCAGTGTTGGATAGAAGAAGCCCGATTTCGTTTGAATTATTGAGTAGATTGTTGGGAGTGTTGGTGCAGGTCTGCTTTTCGCGTTTTGAATTATTGCTTTTTAGAGCAGCCTTTTCGGTATCATTTTTGGGGCTTTGAGGATTGGCGAATTCACAGCTCCCAATAAATCTTCTGTTTCCTCTCTGTTGTTTTCTCACGTAGTCATTCATGATAAGTCACTTGAGGTCTTTATAAAGAAATCAAAAACGGATATCTTTGGCCGAGGGCAGAGGATCACGCTTCACAGGTCTTCTGAGTTGGACTGTTGCCCGCTGCTCCATGCTCAAAATTATATAGGAATCGGACCGGAATGTAGTGGTTCCTTTTTTGTACATGAGGATTTAACTCCTTTGACTAGATACCAGTTTTCAGCTGTCCTTTCCTCTTGCTTAAAAAAGCTCAATCTGGGGGGTTTTAAGTTTTCGTCCCATTCCTTTCGGATAGGGGCAGCTACGATGGCCAATGCTTTGGGTTTCTCTTCCGAGGAACTCAAAAGGGTGGGGCGTTGGGAAAGTGATAGATACAAATTGTATATTCGCCCTGAATTATTAATCATATGATTAATTTCTTTCAGATTCATCTGCAGTCAGGATCTGGATCGTGGGACATTCCTATAATTTGTGGGCCAGACAGAGAGCAGAGCTCAGGATTTATTCCACGAATTTAGGTTTGGACACTGATAAACATGTCATTTTTTGGTCAGGAGTCAGAGGCCTTAGGTGGCGCAATTTGCGTGACCATTTACTTTATTTATCATCCGCTTGGCCTTCCCCTCATGTGTTGGTCCTGCATGTCGGGGCTAACGATGTGGGGAAGATTAAAACTTGGGATCTCTTATGTGAAATTAAACGGGATTTGTGTTAATTTAAGCTCTTATTACCTAACACGGTTTTTGCTTTCTCAGAAATGATTCCAAGACTTTTATGGTTTCCCTCGGGCAATTTATTTTATTTGGACAGAATTAGAAGGCGGCTGAATAGGACAATTCACAATTTTTTGGTTGCTTCGGGTGGTTTGTCCTACAGGCATATCGAGCTGGAAGGATTTCTTCCAGGCCTTTTCAGATCTGATCTGGTCCATCTTTCGGACGTCGGTTTGGATGTCTTTAATATGGAACTTCAGAGTTTGATCGAATCAGCCACAGTGTTGGGGGGGTCGCAGTCGGCGGGCGATACGCCGGCTGCGACTGGTGGGGAGTAGTCGTCCAGGATAGTCTGGATGGACACCGTTTTCTTGATTTACTGTTATGGTTAATAGCCGGTATGGCTTAATTTCATTTAAATTATTCAATGTTTAAGGTTACCCCTTGGGTCGAACACCGTGGCCAAAAGAATATTGTTAACCACCTGAAGATATTAATAAATGGTATTTGCTTAAGTACAATATCTGCCTCATTATTTGGATCTTTTGCTCCCTTTGTGCTATCCCATGTATGGGTCCCCAGCGCTTAGCGGGACCCCATGGGATAGCTCAAAGGGGCCAGGCTGTTTCCCCCCCCCCTCCTTCCCTCTTGTGTTGCAGGTTGCCACAGGCTCCGCTCTGCACAGCAACAGGTGCACGATTGGAGCAAAACGGCAGGCTGGGGCTCACTCGCGCCGGGAGCTGATTTATAGGACCGCTGTCCTCTCAAGCTGCAGTCACCGTGGGCGTGAAGGAGCGGCGACACCCACCCTCCCTCCCTAATTTAAGCTTCTGTTCTGTCATGGTGTTCCCCAGTGGGGAGTAGTCGTCCAGGATAGTCTGGATGGACACCGTTTTCTTGATTTACTGTTATGGTTAATAGCCGGTATGGCTTAATTTCATTTAAATTATTCAATGTTTAAGGTTACCCCTTGGGTCGAACACCGTGGCCAAAAGAATATTGTTAACCACCTGAAGATATTAATAACTGGTATTTGTTTAAGTACAATATCTGCCTCATTATTTGGATCTTTTGCTCCCTTTGTGCTATCCCATGACTTTAGCTTACAATATAGCTATACTTTCAGTACAGTCTTCATTTAAATGCCCTCCCCCTTTTAGTTTTATACTTACATGTCCTTGAACACTTACCTGACCTACTGTGGCCCACTAAAGTCACAGGCCCGCTAGAGGCCCATAAAGCCTCTTTAGTGAAAATCTGCTGCCCAACCTCCCTTTTTTTGCCACAGGGCCAGAAGAATTTCTACTCATGCCTAAATAATGGCTGTGCATTGGAAGGAATGATGGAACGAAGGCAGTGTTCCCAGGCATGCAAGGATGAAGCAAAACCCAACTGGCAGACCTCTGTTGAAGAAGCTGTGTGATAGTCAGAGGAGCACACACTGAATATCTGAAAAGACAGCTATCCTTTACTAGTAGAAGTCTCAACTGTGACAAGATTTTCTTTTCTGGTCAGCGAATACAATCCATTATTCTATTACCTTGCTGATTAGCAGTTTATTTCACTTCTGAATATTCAAGCAATAAAACATTAGAATGTATCCAGCTATACAAAAAAGCTACTGACCTTACTTAATGACAGTCATAAACTGAAGAAATTATTTTATAATTGTTATGCAGTTTATTTTGGAATTCAATGGGATTTAAATGTCAAAGATAAACCTGATAAGTGTTTCAAATTACTGAAGCGTGTTCATAAGCAGATCGGGTCTAAGCTAAATTTGTACTATTACCTACTTATTGCAATATCAAACACAATACAATGTCAATGTTCTTGTAACTTTAAGCCAGGGGTCAGCAACCTTTTTCCTACTTAAGGGCCAGATTTAATGTATGTAAATGCAGGGAGGGCCGCATTCACCTGCTTATAAATTAAGATAATAATCTGAAAATCTTTAGATTACACATCCCCCGCACCTCTGGACCCCTTTATATTACACAGCCCCACACCTCTGGACCCCTTTACATTACACAGCCCCCCCTGACATATTACACAGCCCCCTGCACATCACACAGCCCCCCTACCCAGCCCCTCCTGCATATTACAGCCCCCCCCTTACATAATTACAGAGGAGGTCTTGTGCTAGAATTATTGCTCTCACTCTAACGATCACGGCGATCCCTCACATGTGTGGTTTGAACACTCTTACATTTGTGGTCAAAACTTTTTTTCTTATTTTATTTTATTTTTTTTTATTGCTGTCAGAAAGAATGTAAACATCCCTTGTGACAGTAATAGGCAGTGAATGGTACTCTTTATGGAGGGATCTGGGGTCTATAAGACCCCAAATCCCTCCTTTGCACTTAAAAGCATTCAAAACGCCAAGTTTGGCTGTTTTAAATACTTTCTTTTTTTTAAAAAAATTGACGCCTTTAAGTCTTCTGTAAACCGAAAGTGATGTCATGGCATTGCTTCCAGGTTACTAGATCCAAAACCCTATTAAAGCCGATGCCGGCTTCATTCTGATCTCCGGCCAGCCGGTGGGCGTGGTTGTTCGGGCCTCCCGGTTGGATGAGAGAGCCCGGGCAAGCTGCAGAAGACAGCGGGGGGGCGTCATAACAGCCGAGCGGCTTCTTAGCCAGATCGGTTGTTATCCCAAGAAAGCCAACCAACGGCTCTAAAAACAGTACCAGGGTGATGTGTGCAGCTGCAGGCATCACCCCAGCCCAGTACAGGTCGGCGTGAAGGGGTTAAAATGTCCACGGGCCGGGTGCACGTGAATTCTTCAGGTGCGGCCCATGGGACGTAGGTTGCGGACCCCTGCT
The DNA here is from genome assembly GCA_018402905.1 of Glandirana rugosa. Lineage (NCBI taxonomy): Eukaryota > Metazoa > Chordata > Amphibia > Anura > Ranidae > Glandirana > Glandirana rugosa. Next base: position 1,164,721 of record BLSH010223896.1, on the reverse strand, counting down.
CTAAGTACTCAGTGTCAATTTAACATAAAACACGTTTAGTTACTAACTACATATTGTATGCACATGGTAAATAATGACTGTTTGTATTGCCCCATTACAACCAATCAGATTTAAACTTTGATATTTGCTTATTGCATATTTGATATAAAAGAGATCACATATACTTAAAATTAGGGTTAAAAGCGGGGCTAACAAAGCTTTCTATAATGTCTATCCACCATGTGCGTTCCAAGCAGTACTTCCGGTTGTAAAACCGGAAGTTATGTTACCGTGTATAAAATGTACCATTATCATGGCTACTATGGATACTGTGGATAAATCAAGCTCGCAGAAGAGCCACATAAACTCAATTTATAAAATATAAGATGTGTAGATATAAGGAAGGTGTCAGATAAGTGTAAGTGTAATGCCGCAACGTCACTTCCGCCGCGCCGTCCCGTGGAGGGTGGAAGTGTTCTATGAAAACATTCATCCGGACCTTCTCTAATGACACAGGCGGGGCATAAAGCCGAGTGACAGGCGCGGATCGGCATGAAAGTAATCTATAGATTATATAGATCTATAGATAATTCATAGATTACTTTCATGCCGTGTGAAAGGAGGAGTACACGGGAGTCAGTGGCTGAGGATTTTCCATGCGTGGACAGTCATACTGTCGTCAGGAGACACACAGGGCCGTCCTACTGTCTAGAGAGTTGTTAGTACCGTACATTCCTCTTAGTCCTCTATTGGTATCGTATTAAGTTAAAAATAATTTTCTTATAAAATTTTGTTTACATTGTGAGTGTTTATTTGAACATGAAAACGTACATTACGACCGAACCTTGTGTTGAGACACTGTACGTGAGGTTTGGTGTCTGCACCGCAGTGGTTATCAAGGGAGGATTACGTAAAGTGAGGAGGGAATCCCAGGAAAGTGTGCCGTACTTTCATTAGATACTTAATAGATATCTAGATATATTAGATATCTAATGAAAGTACGGCTAGGCGCGGACAGTGAGCCGAAATACGGGGCGG
>BLSH010223896.1:1135427-1146435 GCA_018402905.1 Glandirana rugosa | reverse complement strand
GTGTCTCGTGATAAGTTAGATAGTAGGCTTTTACCTTTCTCGTACCGTGTTGACGTTTGGATGTTCTGTACCGGTAGGTGGATTTGACTGTCCGGCCCGTTCCTCTTGTAAGTAGTCTCTTCGTCGGTTCTCCGGGTACCATTGAGACCTCCACGACGTCTCTAGGTGTCGAGTCCACCCTCTTAGACAGGTGTCCTGTTGATAATCAGTACGTGAGGTGTTTAGACCGGAAATACCTTCTCAACGTTCTTCTTTCGGTAACAACTTTCTTTCGGTATTCTTCGGGGATGGTGTGTTCAGGGTGATGTGCAGTGTCAGTTTTACACCACACATAGCGTTTTCATTTTAGGCCAAAAAGTTAAATTTTGGTCTCATCTGACCAGAGCACCTTCTTGCACATGTTTGCTGTGTCCCCCACATGGCTTCTCGCAAACTGCAAGCAGGACTTCTTATGGCTTTCTTTCAACAATGGCTTTCTTCTTGCAACTCTTCCATAAAGGCCAGATTTGTGGAGTGCATGACTAATAGTTGTCCTGTGGACAGATTCTCCCACCTGAGCTGTGGATCTCTGCAGCACCTCCAGAGTTACCATGGGCCTCTTGGCTGCTTCTCTGATGAATGTTCTCCTTGCCCGGCCTGTCAGTTTAGGTGGATGGCCATGTCTTGTAGGTTTGCAGTTGTGCCATGCTCTTTCCATTTTCGGATGATAGATTGAATAGTGCTCTGTGAGATGTTCAAAGCTTGGGATACTTTTTATAACCTAAGCCCGCTTTAAACTTCTCCACAACTTTATCCCTGACCTGTCTGTTGTGTTCCTTGGCCTTCAAGATGCTGTTTGTTCACTAAGGTTCTCTAACAAACCTCTGAGGGCTTCACAGAACAGCTGTATTTATACTGAGATTATATTACACACAGGTGGACTCTATTTACTAATTAGCTTACTTCTGAAGGCAATTGGTTCCACTAGATTTAAGTTAGGGGTATCAGAGTAAAGGGGGCTGAATACAAATGCACGCCACACTTTTCACATATTTATTTGTAAAAAATGTTGAAAACCATTTATCATTTTCTTTCCACTTCACAATTATGTGCCACTTTGTGTTGGTCTATCACATAAAAGCCCAATACAATACATTTACGTTTTTAGTTGTTACATGACAAACTGTGGAAAATTTCAAGGGGTATGAATACTTTTTCAAGGCACTGTATAAATATATATATATATATATATATATATATACAGTATCTCACAAAAGTGAGTACACCCCTCACATTTTTGTAAATATTTTATTCTATCTTTTCATGTGACAACACTGAAGAAATGACACTTTGCTACAATGTAAAGTAGTGAGTGTACAGCTTGTGTAACAGTGTAAATTTGTGGTCCCCTCAAAATAACTCAACACACAGCCATTCATGTCTAAACTGCTGACAACAAAAGTGAGTACACCCCTAAGTGAAAATGTCCAAAATTGGGTCCAAAGTGTCAATATTTTGTGTGGCCACCATTATTTTCCAGCACTGCCTTAACCAGAGATCAATTTGATGCAGTGTGTGGCGTATGGTCTAAGCACTGACAGGCTGACCCCCCACCCCTTCAACCTCTGCAACAATGCTGGCAGCACTCATACATCTATTTCCTAAAGACAAACTCTGGATATGACGCTTAGCACATGCTCTCAACTTCTTTGGTTGACCATGGCGAGGCCTGTTCTGAGTGGAACCTGTCCTGTTAAACTACTGTATAGTCTTGGCCATATATATATATATATATATATATATATATAATTTTTTTTTTTTGAAAATTGATCAGTCCTGATGTACTGACAGCCTATCTCAGTTATTGAAGCCCTTAAATTGCCAGGACAGTACAAATACCCCCCAAATTACCCAGTAATTATTTAGTAAGGGCCATTGCGAGTTTTTTGAAGTTGTAATTTTTTTTGTCACTTTTTTTGGAAAATGGAGAAATGAAATCAAATTTTTTTCTGCATTTTTTTTAAAGCAGAGCTCCACCCAAAAGGGGAAGTTCTGCTTGTTTACACCCTCCCCCCTCCACTGCCGCATTTGGTGAACTGAAACGAAGCTCAGCACGCCCTCCTTCCCCTGCAGTCTTCTGAGAAACATCACAGGTCCCAGAAGACAATGGGACCATTCACAAGGGGCAGTGCGACTCGCACATGTGCAGTAGGAAATAAGCTGTGAAGCCGCATGGCTTCACTTTTTGTTTTCCTTACTACAGATGCCAGCACCTGCACCCAAAGCCGATTAAAGAATCGGCTCGGGTGAGGACATTGCAAGATCCCTGTACAGGTAAGTGTCCTTAATTTAAAAGTCAGCAGCTACAGTATTTGTAGCTGCTGATTTTTAATTTTTTTCTGAAGGAGCCTGTAGCTCCTCTTTAACATACTGTCAGCAGTGCAGTACAGCGTCCTCATATGACTGGTGTGGCAGCAATCAGAGATACTGACTGGTGACAGTATGATAAAAAAAAAAAAAGATTCAATTTTATTAAACATTTTTTTTAAATACTTTCATCAGAGCAGTTCGGTGTCACCATAGTGACACTGTACTACTCTGGGCCTCTGGGGGGTGATCAGGATTTTTTTTTTTATTGCTGCTACAATGATTACAGCAATGTTTTCAACTGTCTTGAATAGGTTTCATTCATGACAGCTGTGATTACTAGTGATCTGTGATTGGCTACAGATAATCACATAGTACAGGGTGCTGTGATTGGCCCAGGAACCATGTGATAGCTGTGGGCCAATCACAGCATCACAATACTAATCACAGCTGTTATAAATGAAACCCATTCATAACAGTTGTGTTTACATTAGGATCAAGTGAACCCCTGGCCACTCAAAGCGGTTGGGTACCAGGGGCCACAACCCACTGTGTCCAGTGGACACAATGGTCCTGAAAGTGGAACGCTGTGCACCCCAGGGGGGTGCCTGGTGATGAACAGGTATGTCGTCCAGTCTGCAGCTGCCACCCACTCGCAGTAAAACTACTGTGGGTGGGCGGAGAGTGGCTAAATCAGATAAATGCATTCCAGGTGCATCAAATCAAAACTTGTCTAATGACTTACCATGTGTTTTCTTTCTAAAGCAGTCCCAGCCTGTGAAAGAAAACCAGTCCACTGTTAGCAGATGTATAGTTGGACCTTTGCTCCTTTTGGGGAAGTAGTGTTCTCATTGCAGAAGTCTAGCATGCACCCCGCTGAGACAGACCTCTGTCGGACCTCTACAATGGGACCACTGCTTCCCCGCAGCAAGGCAGTTTCACACTCTGAACAAGTTTTGTTTTAATGCACCTATAATGCATTTAGCTGATTTAAACTGAAGGTTCAATTAGACATTATTATGTTGTTTTTTTTTTTTTTTTTAATAATTCACTGTGTGGACTATTAGGATGATTAGAAGGTTAGTAGGAGCGTACTTCTTGGAGTTGTAGAGTTGGAGTGTGTTTTGTCACAGCTACATTCAAAATTCCAAGGCAGATTTGAATCTGAGTTACAAGTGAGTGTTACAACATCACCATCAAGAATCCCCAGATTACCAACATAAGGGAGTGAGATTTGCTGATGCACTACAGTGATGTTTGGATGAAAAGCTGGAAGACCAGACAGGTAGAGTGTATGCATCCTCCCAATGCTTCATTTTGCCTGCAGTGTACCTTTAAGCCATATATGAGATGTTAAGATAGATATAAGTTAGGGTTTGTTAACTACAGTAGTTTATATTCATTCCACCTGCAATAACTCATGCAGAAGATAAACAGAGAATCCACATTCATATGACCTAAACTTTTAAGGTCAAACTTTCTTATAATCTGGTATTCTGAAACAAGAGGAACATTTATTCCCAACGCTAATTAAAGCACAATCCTCTCCTGATTACATTTCACTAATGTCATAAGCAACAGTCAGCAAAGTATTAAAGAATTATAAAGTGCAAACTACCTATTCATTGCAGTTATTTTATGTGCTGACTACTGAGAATGTACAGTTAAAGGGACACTATCTGTAGGATATAAAATATGTACTTTGCTCCCTTGCCGAGCTAGAAGTACCACTGTAATCTTAGCATCTACTGTATTAAATGCCTGTGGGAGCTGCAGTGAGACAGTTAGAATCATAGAGGGCAATATTTCAAGCCACAGAATGCAGTAGGAAAATGTTTGCTTTGGAAAAATAGAAATATATTTTGTTAAAGATAAGAATCCATAAACCCTAGCATGATTAGGATTCAAAGACAGAGATTCATCGGCAATTAAATATTTTTTTACTAGGTAGATAAAGATAATTTTGGGTAAAGCAGACGAAAAGTTTGTATTACCTAGTCTGATTTTTTTTAGAAAGTTGGAGGGGTTAAAAAAATAAATACAGTAAAACCTTGGATTGCGGGTAACTAGGTCTGCGAGTATTTTACAAGACAAGCAAAATTTTTAAAATAAATTTTAACTTGATAAATCAGTGAGGTCTTGCAATATGAGTAGCGTCATGTCATAACTGAGTATATAAGAGAAGAGAGGCACCAAGTGTAGCAATATGGTTACATTTAGACCTCTTTCACACCAGAACATTTTTCAGGCACTGCGGTGCTAAAAATAGTGCCTGTGCAGCGCCTGAAAACTCCCCCCCTCCAATTCCCCCCAGTGGGAAAGCCAGAGTGCTTTCACACTGGGGCGGTGCACTTGCAGGACGAGAAGAAAAGTCCTGCAAGCCGCATCTCTGGGGCGGTGCGGTGAGCGGTGTATACACCGCTCCTACACCGCCCCCTCCTTTGAAAGCAATGGACGGTGCTCCTGAAGAGGCTGAACACCACCTAGGAAGCGTCGACCAGCTGCGTTTTTAACCCCTTGTTAACCCCTTCCCGCTCCCGACTCCATAGCGCTGCTATATTAGCGGTAAATGCACTGCTAATTAGCTGCGCTTTACCCCTACCGCCCCTCCCCGCCCCAGTGTGAAAGTACCCTTAATGAAGGTACAACATTTAGGGTTGGTTCATACTGCTGCAACTTGGGGTCCTACTTGCAAGACTCAAAGTCGCGTGACATGAAATCCAATTTTAAGCAATGAGAGCTGTCTTAATTAGCACTACTGAAGTTGCTCCGTCTTTAAAAAGGTTTCCTGTACTACTTCAAGGCGACTTCTATCTGACTTGTGCCTATCCTAATCCTAATTGATGTGATTTGGATCTGACATTACAGGAAGATTACCCAGGCATTCCCTGAAGTTGCTTTTAAATTGCCTTGAAGTCACATTGCTATAATCTATTTATATGGACTATAGACTGAAGGACTTATAAATAAATGGTTGTAAAATTAATCATCTGAGTTTCCTTGATTTCTTATGGGGAAATTCGCTTAGATATATGAGTGCTTTTACAAGCACGTTACAAGCAAGAAAATTCTGCTTGTCTTTTATCTAAGTCTTTGACAAATTTCCTGGCAGGTTCCTGAAACCTAGCTGGAAAATCTCACAACAGAAGATACAGTGGCGGCTGGTGAAATTTTAGAATGGGGGGGGGGGGTGCAAGACCCCGCCCTTCATTGTTGACCCCTCCCACTTCTCATAAGCCCCATCCCTTATAGATTCAACCCATTGTGTCAGGAGTATACAGCACAGCATCACCAGATAGGGGTATATACAGGCATCACCAGATAGGAGTATATACAGGTATCACCACATAGGGGTATATACAGGCATCACCAGACAGGAGTATACAGCATGACTAGATAGGAGTATACAGTATGACCAGATAAAAGTATAGAGGGTGGCATCACCAGATAGGAGTATACAGCATGGCCAGATAGAAGTATATAGGGTGGCATCACCAGGCAGGAATATACAGAATGACCAGATAGGAGTATACAGCATGACAAGATAGGAGTATACAGCATGACCAGATAGGAGTATACATCATGGCCAGATAGGTGTATACAGTATGACCAGATAGGAGTATACATCATGGACAGATAGGAGTATACAGCGTGACCAGATAAAAGTATACAGGGTGGCATCACCAGATAGGAATATACAGCATGACCAGATAGGAGTATACAGCATGACTAGATAGGAGTATACAGCATAATCAGATAGGAGTATACAGGCATCACCAGATATGAGTATACAGGCATCACCAGATATGAGTATACAGCATGACCAGATAGGAGTATACATCATGACCAGATAGTAGTATACAGCATGGCCAGATAGAAGTATACAGGGTGGCATCACCAGATAGGAGTATACAGCATGGCCAGATAGAAATATACAGGGTGGCATGACCAGATAGGAGTATACAGCATGACCAGATAGGAGTATACATCATGGCCAGATAGAAGTATACAGGCTGGCATCACCAGATAGGAATATACAGCATGACCAGATAGGAGTATACAGCATGACCAGATTGGAGTATACAGCATGACTACATAGGAGTATACAACATGACCAGATAGGAGTATACAGGCATTACCAGATAGGAGCATACAGGGTGGCATTACCAGATAGGAGTATACAGCATGACCAAATAGGAGTATACAGCATGACCAGATAGGAGTATACACCATGACCAGATATGACTATAAAGGGTGGCATCACCAGATAGGAATATATAACATGACCAGATAGGAGTATACAGGGTGGCATCACTGGATAGGAGCTTACATCATGGCCAGATATAAGTATACAGGGTGGCATCACCAGTTAGTGGTATACAGCAGTGCGCCAAAAAACGCCCAGCCCCACCCCCGCGCACGGCAGTGCAGCTCTCTGTCATGGGGGGTTCTGTCGTGGCACTGACAGCACCCCCACCCCCCCATGGGAGGTCTGGCACTTACTACCGGGCTGTGTGTGGTGGGCCACAGGCATCCTCCTTAGTGCAGAGCAGCGGTTGTGAGTCCTTCTCTGTGCCTCCCCATCCTTAGTGCCAGGCATCCAATAGGATCGCCTGGTGCTTTGGCCAATCGGGAACCAGGTCTCACAGGCCTGGCTCCTGATTGGCGGGGAGGTACTGCAGTGTCAAAATAGCAAAAATTAATTCGCTATGGCCACACAATTGGGTGGGATCAGGGAGCACTCTCTGTGCCCCAAGCCCACCCTTTTTGAAGCCTATTAGAGCCTTCGGCTCTAGTCAGGTGCTTAAAAAAAACATCCCCTCCCGCCCCCGCCATAGAAAACCATGTGTCCAGCATCCTAAAAGGGGCCAGGTGCATGGATTGAGGAGAGGCAGCAGGGATGGGGGGCTCTATGCATGGGCCACCCCTGAGAATATACCTCATACCGTCACAAATCCCCCAAAGAAGGGATGAGGAAACAATTCAGGTTGAGCCTAGGTTTGGACTCAACTTCGGCATTTGGAAAAGGCCGGAATGTATGCCCATAGTGCCAGCTGTTCGCTTAGAGCCGAACATCATGTACATCTCTACAGCTTATATATATACTGTATATATATATATATATATACAGTATCTCACAAAAGTGAGTACACCCCTCACAATTTTGTTAATATTTTATTATATCTTTTTATCTTTTCATGTGACCACACTGAAGATATTACACTTTGCTACAATGTAAAGTAGTGAGTGTATAGCTTGTATAACTGTAAATTTGCTATCCCCTCAACATAACTCAACACACAGCCATTAATGTCTAAACTGCTGGCAACAAAAGTGAGTACACCCCTAAGTGAAAATGTCCAAATTGGGCCCAACTAGCCATTTTCCCTCCCATGGGACTTGTTAGTGTTACAAGGTCTCAGGTGTAAATGGGGAGCAGGTGTGTTAAATTTGGTGTTATCGCTCTCACTCTCTCATACTGGTCACTGGAAGTTCAACATGGCACCTCATGGCAAAGAACTCTCTGAGGATCTAAAAAAAAGAATTGTTGCTCTACATAAAGATGGCCTAGGCTATAAGAATATTGCCAAGACCCTTGAACTGAGCTGCAGAACGGTGGCCAAGACCATACAGCGGTTTAACAGGATAGGTTCCACTCAGAACAGGCCTCACCATGGTCGACCAAAGAAGTTGAATGCACATGCTCAGCATCATATCCAGAGGTTGTCTTTGGGAAAAAGACGTATGAGTGCTGCCAGCATTTCTGAAGAGGTTGAAGGGGTGGGGGGATCACCCGGTCAGTGCTCAGACCATACTCCACACACTGTATCAAATTGGTCTGCATGGCTGTGGTCCCAGAGGGAGGCCTCTTCTACAGATGATGTAGAAGAAACAGTTTGCTGAAGACATGCAGACTAAGGACATGGATTACTGGAACCATGTCCTGTGGTCTGATGAGACCAAAATAAACGTAATTGGTTTAGATGATGTCAAGCGTGTGTGGCGGCAACCAGGTGAGGAGAACAAAGACAAGTGTGTCTTGCCTACAGTCAAGCATGGTGGTGGGAGTGTCATGGTCTGGGGCTGCATGAGTGCTGCCGGCACTGGGGAGCTACAGTTCATCGAGGGAACCATGAATGCCAACGCTGAAGAAATGACACTTTGCTACAATGTAAAGTAGTGAGTGTACAGCTTGTATAACAGTGTAAATTTGCTGTCCCCTCAAAATAACTCAACACACAGCCATTAATGTCTAAACTGCTGGCAACAAAATGAGTACACCCCTAAGTGAAAATGTCCAAATTGGGCCCATTTAGCCATTTTCCCCCTCCCTTCCCTTGGCACTGGGGAGCTACAGTTCATTGAGGGAACCATGAATGCCAACATGCACTGTGACATACTGAAGCAGAGCATGATCCCCTTCCTTCAGAGACTGAGCCGCAGGGCAGTATTCCAACATGATAATGACCCCAAACACACCTCCAAGACAACCACTGCCTTGCTAAAAAAGCTGAGGGTAAATGTGATTGAGCATCTGTGGGGTATCCTCAAATGGAAGGTGGAGCAGCGGAAGGTCTCTAACATTCACCAGCTCTTTGATGTCGTCATGAAAGAGTGAAAGAAGACTCCAGTGGCAACCTGTGAAGCTCTGGTGAACTCCATGCCCAAGAGGGTTAAGGCAGTGCTGGAAAATAATGCTGGTGACACAAAATATTGACACTTTTGGCTCAATTTGGACATTTTCACTTAGGGGTGTACTCACTTTTGTTGCCAGCGGTTTAGACATTAATGGCTATCTGTTTAGTTATTTTGAGGGGACAGCAAATTTACACTGTTATACAAGCTGTACACTCACTACTTTACATTGTAGCAAAGTGTCATTTCTTCAGTGTTGTCACATGAAAAGATATAACATATTTACAAAAATGTGAGGGGTGTACTCACTTTTGTGAGATACTGTATGTATGTATATATATATATGTATATACTGTATATATATATGTACTGTATATACAGTGAGGAAAATAAGTATTTGAACAGGGATATACTAAAACGTTTAATGTGAAAACTGCTTAATGTTGCTTAACGTACCATAAAGTGCCTAAACCTCAATCGATTGCCCTGAAACTTTGCACAGCTTAAGTTCTCCACTTCCCAAACCTATCCTGGAAGTTTCGTAGGATTTGCTTTCCCACAAAGCAAACTAGAGACATTAAGCATGATTTTTGGGGCGCTTAATGTTGCTTAACGTACCAAAAAGACCTTAGATGTTAACCAATTTCCCCCAAACTTCACACAATACAAGATTCTGTCTATAACAACATATTCTGAAAATTTAAGATCATTTGGGAAATCGCACCAAACGTTATTCACGTTAAGCCATATTTTACAATCCTAAAACGTTTAATGTGAAAACTGCTTAATGTTGCTTAACGTACCAAAAAGACCTTTAATGTTAACCAATTTCCCTCAAACTTCACACAATACAAGACTCTGTCTATGCCAACATATTCTGAAAATTGCAGATCATTTGGGAAATCGCACCAAAAGTTATTCACATAAATTTTACAATCCTAAAACGTTTAATGTGAAAACTGCTTAATGTGAAAAGTGCTTAACGTACCATAAAGTGCCTAAACCTCAATCGATTGCCCTGAAACTTTGCACAACCTAAGTTCTCAATGTCCCAAACCTATCCTAGAAGTTTCGTAGGATTCGCCATCCCAGAAGGCAAACTAGGGACATTAAGCATGATTTTTGGGGCGCTTAATGTTGTTTAACGTACCAAAAAGACTTAGATGTTATCCAATTTCCCCCAAACTTCACACAACTCAAGATTCTGTCTATACCAACATATTCTGAAAATTTCAGATCATTTCGGAAATCGCAGCAAAAGTTATTCATGTTAAGCCATATTTTACAATCCTAAAACGTTTAATGTGAAAACTGCTTAATGTTGCTTAACGTACCATAAAGTGCCTAAACCTCAATCGATTGCCCTGAAAATTTGCACAGCCTAAGTTCTCAACTTCCCAATCCTATCCTAGAAGTTTCGTAGGATTTGCTCTCCCACAGGGCAAACTAGGGACATTAAGCTTCATTTTTGGGGCGCTTAATGTTGCTTAACGTACCAAAAAGTGCCTAAACCTCAATCGATGGCCCTGAAACTTTGCATAACCTAAGTTCTCTACTTCCCAAACCTATCCTGGAAGTTTCGTAGGATTCGCCATCCCAGAAGGCAAACTATGGACATTAAGCTTCATTTTTGGGGCGTTTAATGTTGCTTAACGTACCAAAAAGACCTTTAATGTTAACCAATTTCCCTCAAACTTCACACAATACAAGACTCTGTCTATGCCAACATATTCTGAAAATTTCAGATCATTTGGGAAATCGCACCAAAAGTTATTCACGTTAAGCCATATTTTACAATCCTAAAACGTTTAATGTGAAAACTGCTTAATGTGAAAAGTGCTTAACGTACCATAAAGTGCCTAAACCTCAATCGATTGCCCCGAAACTTTGCACAACCTAAGTTCTCCACTTCCCAAACCTATCCTGGAAGTTTCGTAGGATTTGCTTTCCCACAAGGCTTGTAATTTCCAGAAAAACCATGCAATTCGTTGTAATTTGCGGGGTTTTTACTTCGAATTACAGGTAT
>BLSH010223896.1:1097036-1115510 GCA_018402905.1 Glandirana rugosa | reverse complement strand
CTCTTCAACCTCTTCAGTGCTCAGACCATATGCCACACACTGCATCAAATTGGTCTGCACGGCTGTCGTCCCAGAAGGAAGCCTCTTCTAAAGATGATGCACAAGAAAGCCAGCAAACAGTTAGCTGAAGACAAGCAGACTAAGGACATGGATTACTGGAACCATGTCCTGTGGTCTGATGAGACCAAGATAAACGTATTTGGTTCAGATGGCGTCAAGCGTGTGTGGTGGCAACCAGGTGAGGAGTAAAAAGACAAGTGTGTCTTGCCTACAGTCATGCATAGTGGTGGGAGTGTCATGGTCTGGGGCTGCATGAGTGCTGCCGGCACTGGGGAGCTACAGTTCATCGAGGGAACCATGAATGCCAACATGTACTGTGACATACTGTAGCAGAGAATGATCCTCTACCTTTGGAGACTGGGCCGCAGGGCAGTATTCCAACATGATAATGACCCCAAACACACCCCCAAGATGACCACTGCCTTGCTAAAGAAGCTGAGGGTAAAGGTGATGGACTGGCCAAGCATGTCTTCAGACCTAAACCCTATAGAACATCTGTGGGGCATCCTCAAACGGAAGGTGGAGGAGCGCAAGGTCTCTAACTTCGACCAGGTCTGTGATGTCGTCATGGAGGAGTGGAAGAGGACTCCAGTGGCAACCCATCAAGCTCTGGTGAACTCCATGCCCAAGAGGGTTAAGGAAGTGCTGGAAAATAATGGTGGCCACACAAAATATTGACACTTTGGGCACAATTTTGACATTCTCACTTAGGGGTGTACTCACTTTTGTTGCCAGCAGTTTAGACATTAATGGTTGTGTGTTGAGTTATTTTGAGGGGACAGCAAATTTACACTGTTATACAAGCTGTACACTCACTACTTTACATTGTAGCAAAGTGTCATTTCTTCAGTGTTGTCACATGAAAAGATAGAATAAAATATTTACAAAAATTTGAGGGGTGTACTCACTTTTGTGAGATACTGTATATATATACATATATATATATATATACAGCGTGACAACTCTTATACTAAGAGCAGCTTGCCGAACAGACTGTATATATATATATATCAGAGGCGTAACTAGAACCTTTAGGGCCCCGGTGCAAGAAATTATGAAGGGCCCCCTGACCCCTGGCCCTTCCCTCTTCCCACTGATGCTGGGGCCCTTTACTCCTATTGTGGGTCCCTTTATTACGGTACTGCAGTGGGGCCCTTTCACAAGTTCTGCAGCAGGCCCCAGGGGGACCAGGGAAGCACACAGGGGCCCTGGGAACAGCAGAAGACAAGTAAACTGGACAGAGGAAAATGGAGGAGATTGGGTCCTCTAAATGCCGCTCCCGCCATCCCTCCTATTCAGGTGTACAAGGGAGGCACATGGGCCCCCTGGACCATGGGGCCCGGTTGCAATTGCAACCCCTGCAACCCCTATCGTTACGCCCCTGATATATATGCTTAAGAACTTTGTGAATGATAACTGATGCTTTAGGCTTATGGTCCCTTTAAATATCAGTGATACTGATGCCTACATTAGTGCGGTTTATTTAGCAGACTACTTATGGTAGAAATATGATGACACATGCTCAAGGTCATTACCCACACTCAGGGATGTGGTACTTTTAACTGACAATGTATTTCATTTTATTGTTGTGCCTACATGACTGTCTGCAGAGGAGGAAGAGGAATCGTGTGTTGACCCAGGGATTTATGAAGCAATATTTCTAATTACAGTGTGTGTTTTCTATAGCGCTGCCAAACTAATTGGATATTAATGGGGATATATTTTGCCTCAATCTATGTATGTGATAGAAGGGAGGGCTGCAAGGTCATGGAGACCGAACTGCGAGGAACAAAATACATTTTCAATAAGGCATCTATAGGTTATTCATCCTTTGGAAGTATATTTTCTTATACCTAATATTACCTTGGGATTTGCATTGTCAAATTAATATACCATTCTAGGAGGATGGATAAGGGCCAAGATTGTGGCTTGAGATGTGTTTCACTCTTGAGTGTTTTATCACTGTTTAAATAACTGTCCACCCTTGTCAACCCCTGGCCTTATATCCTGCAGGCCTTATTGTTATAGGCATATTGTAACACATTCACAGAAAAAGGGGGGTTACATGTAGACATTAGTCACATAAAGTTCATCAAATGAGCAGTTCATCTATCAGATTACATACAGCAAGTTCATTTTGACCTGATTTCTCATTCAGACCAATTCAGCTAAATGTAGTAAATTCCATTAAGAAAACACAGGGTACTTAAATTAGCTTTTTTTTTTATTAGCCTCTGGCAATATGCTATGTGTTGGGTAAGATCCCAAGATATTGTTTAGACCCCTTTCAAACTGAGGCACTTTACAGGCGCTATTTAGCTAAAAATCGTGCCTGTAAAGTGCCTCAAAAGTCACTCCCCATCCACCCCAATGTGAAAGCAGGAGTGCTTTCACACTGGGTCGTGCACTTGCAGGACGTTACAAATAGTCCTGCAAGCAGCATCTTTGGGGCGGTGCGGTGAGCGGTAATATACCGCTCCTCCACCGCCCCTGCCCATTGAAAACAATGGGGCAGTGCATCTGAAGCGGCTACACACCGCCTCGGAAGCGCAGAGAGCGGTCACTTTTAACCCCGTTTTAACCCCTTGTGGGGGGGGGGGTTAAAAGTGCACCGCTCCCACGGCCATAGTGCAGCTCTAACAGCGGTAAATCCCAGCTGTGACTAGTATTCATATGTAAAAAAAAAGAACATGTAGATGTACAAAGCTCCAGCCAGTCCACAGAAATACTACCTACAAGGCTTAAAGTAGAACTATAGGCACATTTTTTTTTTTGCATTTTGGATAGAGCAAGGGAGGGTTATACCTCTGTCAGATTTTTTTTTCACCATCTGTGTCCCATTGCGTAGATTTCCCTTCACTTCATGTCCCATATCCAACAGGAAGTGAGAGGAAATCCCTGCAAATTAAGGGAATTCCTTGGAGACCCCCAGGTCACCAGAACTGGTGTCCCCATTGGAAGATTTCCCCTCTATTACAATTCTGGGGACAACCCAAAATGAGGGATTTTGTTTTTTCCTTTAGTCATACTTTAAGTACATAACAAAGTTCTCTTTCTGAGTGCTTAGACCCCTTATTCCTACATATGCAGTCAGTTTCCAGATAGTATCCATTCTCAATTCCCTCCTAACATGTTCAACCCTGGTTCTACATTGTTTGGGTTGTCCTAGGTTGTATTTTCTGTTTGTTTGTTTTTAGTCTAGGTTCACATATGTGTGATGTGACAGTGCACATGCATTGTTGCACATTTGTTCAGGCTGCCTACTGCATCCAAATTGCACCAAAGAAGTGCATGACCATTTTTTTGTATTATGCCACACCCATATGCATGGTACTAGGCAATGGTGACTGGTGCTCAATATTTTGGGGTGGGGGGGGCAGTACTCACGCTTCTTTCCGCTCTCCACACTGGCTCCCACTCATCCTCATCGTTCTAGCTGCTGCAATCTGCTGCTATGGGCTCTGCTATGAGTATGGTGCCCAGTGTGAGCTCTATGGTGCCAGGAAGGTGGCGATCAGTTTTAGGAGGACGATGCTGCTCCTGTTCTAGCTTGCTGAGGGGCCGTTGCTTCTCCTCGCGGCCGAACGGAAAGTGGGTCCTAAGATCCGATTTGCCAGGAGTCCTAAGACTCCCTGTCCAATTAGGCCTCAAGATCCGCTTCCTGATTGGCTGGGAGGAGAAGCAGGAAGACATTAGCAAATATTATTTCACTAATGTCACACAACTGGATGGGCTCAGGGCGCAGTGCTCTGCGCTAAAGCCCACCCTTTTTTGAAGCCAATTAGAGCATCAGGCTCTAATCATGTGCTTCCAAAAAAAAAAAAAACCCATTGAAATCCATGTGTCTGGCAACCTGTATGTAGATTAGGGGCCAGGCGCATGGGCACCCCTAATGGAGAGGCCGCCACTGGTCCTAGGGGTTAGCAAGTCCATTGGGGTGCCATTAAGAATTAATGGTACTGCCACGGGCCTGCAAAGGAATGCACATTTTTGGGCACTGCAAGTGATTTTAGGTGTGTCCCTGCACTGCACAAATGTGAACCTAGCCTTATATTGTGTTTTGTTGAATTGTTTCTGTTATCACTGTATTCATGTTTGCTATCATTTTTCTTCTGATATACTGATTTACAACTTTCCTTTGTGTAAAACTGCCAAAATAAATTCGCTTATGCTTTCATTTTGATGTTTTATTGTTGGAACTTACCAGGTCTCTTCATTCTTAAACCACTTGGCCTCCAGAGGGTTTTACCCCCTTCAAGACCAAAACATTTTTTGTTGTTCAGCACTGTGCTACTTTAACTGGTAATTGCTTGGTCATGCAACACTACCTAAATAAATAAAAATGTTATAATTTTTTTTCACACAAATACAGCTTTCTTTTGGTGGTATTTGATCACAACTGGGTATCTTATTTTTTTTTTTTTTGCAATATAAACGAAAAAAAGACAGAAAAGTTTGAAAAAAAAAGATATTTTTCTACTTTTTTTTTTTTATAAAACCAATATATCCAATAAGAAAATAAAAAAATAACATTTCTTCATAAATTTAGACCAAAACGTATTCTGCTACATGTCATTGGTAAAAAAAATCCCAATAAGTGTATATTAATTGGTTTGTGTGAAAGCCATAGCATCTACAAACTATGGTAAATGGTTATACTGGAAAGTACGCAGCTATAGATGCTATACTATAATGGCGCTGATCAGCAATTTATAGTGTGATTGTGATAGTGTGGTGGGCAATCTGGCACTAACAGACACTGACATTGCTAGTGACACTAATACAGTGATCAGTGATAATACTGTACACTGTCACTGTACTGTTCACACTAGCTGGGAAGGGGTTAGCATCTAGGGACAATCAAGGGGCTAACTGTGAGCCTAATAATGTGTAATATGTGCTGCTTTTACTTTACTATCTGACTGGGTTTTTTTTTTGCCCTGCTTTGCAGTGAGAAGAAACAGTCAGATGGCTGATCACTGTACAGAGCCCTGTGTGTTTGTAAACACAAGGTTCTGAGCTGTGATTAGAGACAGCTGATCAGCAAGTCTCAGCCATGAATCACTGCCTGGGACCTACTGACAAAATCTCGCTGTGTTCAACCACAGCATAGGTCAGTGGGGGCGCGCATGTACGCCCCAAACCCAGAAGAAAGGCAATGACGTACCAGTATATCGCAAGGTCTGCAGCTGCCGCCTGCTCACAGTAAAACTACTGTGGGTGGGCAGTAAGGGCTGGTTCACACCTAGGCGATCCGACTTCAGAGGCGACTTTGCTAGGCAATTTCAACGCGACTTCAAGGCGACTTCAGCGTGACTTTGGGCGACTTACAATGCGACCTGAAGCGACCTCCATGCCAGGCAACTTTGCCTGTGACCAATCAGAGAAGAGAGGGAGGGGGGTTGCCTTCTTAATAGACGGTGATCCGACTTGGAAGCAACTTCCAGTGACTTCTATGGGCTCAAATCGCCTAGAAGTCGCCTTGAAGTAGTGCAGGAACCTTTTCTGAAGTCTCCTTGAAATCCGAGCAACTTGAGTAGTGCATATTAAGACGGCTCCCATTAATTTCAATGGGATTTCTGATGTCAAGCGATTTGAGGCAACTTGGGGCGACACAAGTCAGATCGCAAATCGCCTAGATGTGAACCGGCCCTAAGTGGTTGAAGTGTATCTAAAGCCAGACTTGTGGATAGTGCAGTGAGTAGATAGAACATCTGTCAGGTTTGGAATGTCTGTGTTCCCAATAGGGAGATTCCCCTTTTGTTATTTCTCTTGGTTATCAATAATACCAGGACAGAATGTTATGGAAATCCCAAACTTTAGAACTGCCTTGCATTTTTTTCTGTTTGCAGTGTTTGTCTGTTTCTTAAAAGCTGAACTCCTGTCCAGCAGATAAATATACACCTGAAATACATGTGAAAGGCTTTACCTAACAAAACATCTGTAATGCTGTGCAGCCATTCCTGCAACTCAGGCACTCTTGCCAGAGAGCACAGCCAGGATCTGGAGCACTTTATTTACTACATGGCAGCAAAGCAATACAGCTTGGTTTAAAACCCTCCCCAAATGAATGATGAAGGAGCATCGGAACACTGATGAGCTCATTTGTGTGCTCTCTATAAGCAATAGATCTTTGATTGAGAATATTATTGACTAATGAGAGGTTTTAGTAGTCAAGGCATTTTATGTACGCTACTTTGTCCTAAGGAAGTTCCTGTGACAAAACACATTGAGGGCGGATGTGACATCATATGCTGTGGGGAGCTTGGAAGTGCCTGGGCTTTTATTAAACAGGATCTCGCTTTTGCTTCTTTTATGTGAACCCAGCTTTATTACTGAAATAAAATCGTTTTTTTATGTGCTACACTATGGTAATTGCTTGTTTTTTTCATTGATGTGGAGCGAAGTACTTGATAAGGGAGGACCTAACCGGAGGTGGAGATGCAAGCAGAGGGGTGCCATAGGTGTTGAACCCTATGGATATATGGTGTTATATGACCATTTTAGGAATAGGAGGTTGTATAAATTTGGTGAGCACTCTATATGTGGTGCATAGAGGTGAAGGGAAGAAAGGAGTACCAGCATGTGGTAGACACATTAATTAAAGGACTACTTATGAGCTGCCATATGTCTTGGCTGATTACATATTGAGTGTTCATGTATTGGGATTTAATCACGTGTAACCCACTTGAACATTTGTGTACTATATGAACTATTGTGATTACTTATTTGTGTATTTATAATTTATAACTTATAATGTATTATTCATTGTTGCATAGGGATTTGTGATGTATGAAACTCATATGAATTGTTTGATAATGATTTAACATAGTATACTTATTTTATTAATTTATTTTGGTAGCGATGATTCACTGGTTTATAATAGATCTATGATTGGCTGAGACTCCCGACCCCCTCTCTCCTTATGTGAGTCAAATTCATGTAGGCTAGGTATATATGAAATCAATGGATAAATGAATACATAACTGGAATAAAGTGGTTGTTTTTAAATATAAAGTCCAAACATATATATATATGTAAAATGCAATTATGCATTCATTAAAAAAAAAAAATCATACATTTGTGTTTATATTAGCTATCAGAAAACCCTCTGCAATGTAAGACTCACACTGGTAGAGGGAACAGACAATCAATATCTGTTGCCACGGACAGAGCTGTCAGTCTCACATTGTGAACATGCTTACAAGAGGGAGCACAGAGATGACATCATCAATGTGCTCATCTATCATCCAATCAGCAGGATGGGTTTAGGGAGATGTTGCTATGGGGTGTGCAGGGGTGTTAAAAAACACGGATCAGAAAAACCTTGATAAGTAAAACTGTTGATGTAATCTGTATATGTATGAGGGGAGGCCAATAAGTTCTTACCATCACTATGATCTAGATGTGCTAGGGATCTGAAATTTTGCAGGTTTATAGGTGGATACCTTAATAATATGCATGCCAATTCTTGTTTTTATAGGTTGTGGTGAATTATAGTTAGAGCCAAGAGAAATGGAGTAGATGTCATGCGGGCCAAAGTTGAATACCGAGCCATGATTAATGGATGAGTGTTGCACCTTAACCTTTATGGGGGTGAATGATGAAGCATGTTTCCAAGTTTTACTCATTTCTTTAGTCTCAGGATCATATAGTTATACCCAGCTTTCATCCATGGTCTAAACAGAGCTGGCATCTCTTCATGGGTTATTTGGGCAGATTTCCCTTGAAGATGGAGGAACCTAATCATGGCTCGGTACTCAAATTTGTCCGGCATGACACCTACTCCATTTCTCTTGGCTCTAACTATAATTCACCACGACTTACAAAAACCAAAATTGGCATGCATATTACTAAGATATTCACCTATAATTCTGCAAAATTTCAGATCACCAGCACATCTAGATCATGGTGAGGGTAAGAACTTGGCCTCCCCTCGTAGTTACCTGGCTAGAGTTCTGATTTAAGAATAAATATAATACAACTTCACAATAAGAATGACAGCTTATTGCCAATAACATTACTTTAGTAATTTGTCCTTAACACATCTCTAATATCATTTATAGTGTTAACACTGGGGACACAGAGTTTGTCCTTGAAAAGAAGTCCTTGAATCACCCTGTTTGCATCCATTATATATTTTCAATCAATTGTACTTAAGTGTCTAGCAGTGGTTGGTGAGATATTAAATTATAAAACTGAAAACGATTAGGAATCCTAGAATCTGCACAGGTACAGATAGGAAAGAAGAGACTCATACTCTGATAAGGGAATTTATTATGTGCATTACCTTATAATTTTTAGTAGATTTGTTAGGTTTGTTTGTAGGTTCTTCTGTTAAATGCAAAGCTAGCCATAAGCTGAGGCATAAAACCTAGAGCAAAGTAAAACTGGAGGTCTCGCACAGAGAAAGCAATCAAATGCCTTGTTTATCCTACTGACTTGCAGTAGATGGAATCTGATTGGCTCCTATGCAGAGACAGCATGGGACAGGGGAGGGAAGGGGATTTGCAATACCAGGTATTCCCCCTCCATATATTATATACAGTAATTGCTATTATTAACAATTTATCTATTTTATGGTAAGGATACTGACCCATAAACCTATGCTATGTACTGTATGTAAACCCAGCCACATAAACCTCATATAAGTTTTAACATTTTAATATAATTTAAACTTTTTTTTTTACAATTTTTAAATCAGCAGCTTTCATTAAAATAATAGCCAGGGATTTTGTCATAAAGGACCCTATTCAGCTACTAAATAGAAATTGTTATTTGAAAAGGAGTGCCATCATCCCTGATACAAGTACAGTAAAAAAACCCTCAGGGGTAGGACTATATCGGCACTATACAATTCAATGACATTGAAATATATAAAAATTGCAGTTTATTAATACATGTTAAAAAGTGTAATAGAGCAGTACAGTAAAATATATGTATGTAAATAACATGCCAGAGACAGAAATACAGTAGGAGTCTGTACTGTACTGTATTTCTGTCTCTGGCATGTTATTTACATACATATATTTTACTGTACTGCTCTATTACACTTTTTAACATGTATTAATAAACTACAATTTTTATATATTACACTGTCATTGAATTGTATTGTGCCGATATAGTCCCACCCCTGAGGGCTTTTTTTACTGTAACTGTTCAGCCACTAAGATGACCATGATCTGTCCCTGTCCCATAACTGTGCTCCTGCCATGTCATTGCGTCACATGGGCACCCGATGGAGATTACAAGTGGTCATTTAAACACATATTACACAGTCATAGTCCAGATTTGTCAGCATAGGGAGATCTAAGTTGAAAAATGCCATACAGCCATTGCTGTGGTGCATGCCTGTAGACAGAAAGTGGCTTCAAGGAGGTTGATGAAAATCAGCAGCACTGATGCAATAATGGATGAAAAAAAAGAAAAGAAAATAGGTTTCTTAAAAAAAGTCAATTGTGTATGGTACACATTAATTCAGTAAGGGCTCACATCCATAGAGAGGGCATCGCCTGACCCCCTTATACTCTTATACTCACCTTAACGTGTTTCTAAACCCACAACAGTAAAATCAGTCTGTATATGCAGTAAAGCATGCTTGTTATACTCACTGTGGAACCTAAGCAGTTAATCCTCTGCATTGTGCAAAAATGCTGTTTAATCCTGTCTTCTCTAATCCTCCCCCTCTTCCACTGTCCCCAATCTATCGCCTGATAAGACAGGGCCTTTAGAGTCACTATGCTCAGTTTGGTGTGTATTGCTAAAGAGCTTTTTTTTTCTTGGGAGGGTGCATGTGATCAGCACAGGGCCAATCAGCACTGTCCAGACAGAGGGTCAGGGGTCCTGCAGCCTCATAGGACATAGATGACTCAAAGAGTAGAATGAAAACTCCTCCTACAAGCTTTAACCAGACACTGATAGAAGTCACAGGACTGCTATATACTGCTGTTGAGAAAAGGTATTTAGCAGTTAATATTTACTAAAATAATTGCATTTTCATGTTATGTGTACTGTGGGCGACCAGATATAGCGAATGCAGGGTCCTGGGTTTAGTAACACTTTAACTGTGATCTGCAACCCCTTCATCCACTGTAGTCAAAGCTGAGTTTGGCTGTGTCAGCAATCTAAGGTTGCTATGTGACAGTGCTTGATTGACTTTGGCACCATCACAGAGGAGGAGGTCACACACTGCTTTATACCTGGAAGTGCTGGATATTCTCACTGGCTACAAGGAAGGGGCAGCAAGTAGACATGTTCAATTCGTTTTGTTCTGAAGTTTTTCAATGAAATTCAACAAATTTGTTAATTTGGAAATATTCCAATTAATGAAAACCCACTTCACAAATTTTTCTGAATATTCAAAAATTCGGAAATCTGAAAACTCAAAAATCCGAAAATAAGAACGAAAATCCGAAAATTCGAAAACCCGAAAATTTGAAAATATAAAATAATAACTAAAGAACTAATAATAACCGTTACTAACTAAATAAATTATAGGTATTGGAATCAATTTGGCTGTTAGTGAACGTAACAAATACGAAATTATCCGAAGGTACGAATTAATCAAAATAACGAATGCCATATCTAAACGAATGGAACAAGGAATTAATAATAATAGATAATAATAGTAAAACATTTTTATTATTATTATTATTAATTTGTTCCTTCCATTTGTTTAGAGCATTTGTTATTTCGGATAATTCGTAACCATGGATAAATTCGTATTCGTTGCGTTCACTAACAGCCAAATTTGAAAGGCAATATAATTTAATAGGTAGTTATTATTAGTTAGTTCGTTATTATTTAAATTTTTTGGGATTTTCAAATTTTCGGATTTTCAGATTTTTGAATAGTCAAATTTCCGAATTTTCAAATTTTCACATTTTTAAATTCTCGGATTTACAAATTTCGATCATAACGAATGATCCGAAAAACGGAAAAAAAATATGAATGGAATGAAAACAAACACATTTTTTCGGCAGTGCACATAACTAGCAGCAAGACAGCACAGGTAATGTGAGTATAGGGAGATTGGGAGGGCCCTTTCCTACAATACTACTGCTGGCCAGTGTCTGAGGCCAGCTCTGCTCCCATGTACAACAACTCCACTTTTATTTCATACATTTACCATATAACCAATTCAAATTTCTGTAGGAAATGTACAACCCAGCCTATGCAGACTAAAAAAATATTTACTGGCACATTTGTGTTACAAAATGTTCTTCATATTTGGAGATTGTAAATAAGTTGTGTACACACAAAAATGTTGTAGAGATAGAAGTGTTTTTCACATGGCCTTTAAAGCTCCACTCCAGTCAAACGTGGGAGTACATAGCTGAAATACATATACAGGAACTGCCTTATCTGCCAACATATTTGTAATACTCTTCAACCAATCTTGTGATCAGGTAATCATTTCAGACATCACAGCTAGATTGGTGATCTCTTTTTTTGACTGCACCCCACAATCTACTCTCCTCTTCTATAATCATGTTCAACAATGGAGAATGGTGACATTGTGTAATGGAAAAGAGTCTGACTGGCTTAGAATGCAGAGAGATTTATATGAGTTTTTAATTATAACTAAAATACATTTTATGAATTTTAATGAATGCATTACTGAATTAAACTATGTTTTATCTGCCAGGAAAGTAGCCTTAAAGAACCTTGAGTTTCTTGAACCCTTACGCATGCCAACTGAAGTGACTAGCATCAGCTGATACGCAATATCCTTCTATATATCCAGCTACATACGTTGTACCTGTTTATCTGCAGCCCTGTGTCCTGTATCCTTTACAGCTTTTCAAAGTCCAGAATTTACACATCATTTCTCATCTCCAGAAGGCAGAGGTTGGGGATCTAATGTCACACACTGTGCAGCATAAAGCAGAGAGTGTAATCTGACAACTGAGTGGAGGAAAAGGACGCACCCCCTCTACACATAAGAAAGCAGCTAAGGCTGTCAATCACCTGCTGTGTGCTGTATGGGCAAAGGGGCAGTCTCCGGGGATTGCTTGGTGTTGGCATAGACTGTCATAAATGACTCATGCAAAGAGCAGAGGAATGTCAGAGCAGGCAGAAACCACACTAGCAGCTTTGGACTAAGGCATGTACACACTGTAGAAGGATGCTTCATTTTTAATTTCAGGGGTTTATTATTATACAGGATTTATATAGTGCCAACAGTTTGCACAGTGCTTTACAATACAGAAGGGACACAGTTCAATTACAATACAGTTCAATACAGAAGGAATAGGAGGGCCCTGCTCGTGGAGCTTACAATCTAAATGGAGGGGGAGGTGGTACAACAGTCATTGGGTGCAGGGGATGATCTGATAGAGGTGAGTCAAGCACAGTTCTTAGGTGGAGGTGAGGCAGGCTTTCCTGAATAAGTGAGTTTTCAAGGATTGCCTAAAGACGGACAGGGTGGGGGCTGACCGGACATACTGGGGCAGGGAGTTCCAAAGGATGGGAGATGCTCTGGAGAAGTCCTGAAGGTGAGCATGGGAGGAGGTAACAAGGGAGCTAGAGAGCAGGAGGTCCTGGGAGGAGCGGATAGGGCGATATCTGCAGATGAGATTGGTGATGTAGCTGGAGGCAGTGTTGTGAATGGCCTTGTATGTTGATGTTAGTATTTTGAATTTTATACGGTGGGGTAGGGGGAGCCAGTGAAACGATTGGCAGAGCGGGGCAGCAGTCACGGTCGGTTAGTGAGATGTATAAGTTTGGCAGCAGCATTCATGATCGACCATGATTACACCCACTTTAACTGCATTAGCAATCCCTGGCAAATTTTACATCCAGTGAACTGTTGTGGGGTTATATGTGTAATTGTGACACAAGCAAGGTGAAACCTTCATATTATTGCACTTTACGGATATATCTGCTGCACTCTCAGTGGTATATCTCCTAGGAAGTGTACAGACCAGTAACTTGCATTTAGCACTGGAACCCTGAAGCACTGTGACCTATGTGGAGATTATATTTTTTGCATGCTTTGGCTCCAGATTCTCCAATTTCAACCCAGCATGCTGCTAGAAAGGGTGTTTCTGTATGATTGTCATTGACTTTAGATTGTGAGCTCTTCTGGTTTAGGGATTGTCTTTATCTATTTTCTAAACCTCTATGAAATCAATCATTTCTATGCAAATGAACACATATATTTAGTGATACATCATTAAAGTGGTTCTACAGGCAGAATCCAAGTCAATGAGCCGATGAGAGAGAGGTTGCGGGGGCGAGCCATGGCTCCATGTCTGAATGGACAAACAGAGCAGTGGCTCGGGTGCCCCCATAGCAAGCTGTTTGCTGTGGGGGCACTTGGCAGCAGGGAGGGATCTGAGAAGAGGAGGATCTGGGCTGCTCTGTGCAAACCCACCTGCACAGAGCAGGTAAGTATAAGACGTTTGTTTTTAATTGGAAGCAGTGTAAGTTCCTGAATTTGACTTTCTATCAGCTTTTTGCAGACTACTGTACAGTACAGTACAGACGGAAAAGCGGCACAAGGAGCCAGTCATGTATGCTTCAATTGAAGAAGCTTGCTGATAGGAGGAGAAAGCAGAGTGACAGAGAAATGAGCTTATGTCAGGGCTGGGCTCAGCTCTCTCTTCTCAGAGCAAGCTGCTCAGCTGAGAGTTAATTGCCAGTCTCAGCTTTCACTCTGTCTCAACTGATGACCATATCCTGCTCGTTAGCCAGCTCTCCTAGCTATATAAACTGCCTGGATCAGATCTCAGACGCCTTCGTCTGTTCAAAATCTCTGGAGAAATCTCTGCTGTGTGTTCCTGTGAAAGACTTTGCCTGTTTGACGTTCCCTTCTGGCTTCTGGATGCAAGACCCTGCTCAGCTGACTCTCATCCTGGCTCCCTGCATTCCGTTTGTTTGACCTCGCTGATCTCTGGGCTCCTGTTTCACTGGCTTGCTGTGACTATCCACTCTGCTTACCGAACCCTGGCTATGTTTTGACCACGTTTACTCTGTGTATACCATTTTACCTTTTTATTAAAAGTGTGATTTTCTTTTTATTTGTTTTTTTTTCAGTATTTCAATAAATTCCAAACACCATCCTGAAACATACACAATGTAATTTATATCCTATATTAGTTCCCGTACTCTCCCCTCCGATAGCAAAATAGAGGGACGAGGGCGGGAGCCACACAAAGAGAGTAGAAAAGAATAAAAAAAAAAAAAAAAAAAGGGAAGGGAAGGAAAGGTTAGGAGGGGACCTACGACTAATGTAGATATAAAACTATCAGAAGGTACAGAATTTATAAGGGTAATCAATATGAATTAGTAAATCATACTCCAACCTGGAGTATGGGTCGGAGTATGATTTACTAATTCATATTGATTAACCTTATAAATTCTGTTATGAAGGTTCCTGACAGCTTACCAGTGTGCTGCATCTCCCTTCACTGTCACAGATGGGGAGGTTACTTGTGAGTTAAAGTAAAACTTGAGCTGAGAAAAACAGCTTCCAGATCTGTATTTCATCTGTGTATTGAGCGGTTTGCTTGGAGTTCAGCTTTAAAAAGGCTTTATTTGATTTTATTTTCTCTCCATTTAACTTGTATAACTACAACATATATATAGCCTGTCCATAGCAGATAATAGGAGCAGAGTATGGCAGTGCCCACTTCTTCCATCCCCTACAGCTTCAGAGAAATAAGATGCTATTTGAACATTCGTTTATTCTGATCCATTCAGTTGAACGGGTTTTTAAACTTCAAGTGAAAAAGAATAACTCTTCTTTTTATTTGACATGGCATCTGATATAAGAATTAATGAATAAAATACATTTAAAAAGAACGTTTGAACCATACTGTGGCAGGAACACTGCATCCAAAATGTATTTTTGTATAAAACTCAGCAAAGAATTTTATAAAATTGTGATACAAAGAAAATAACTACTGATCTTATCAAAGTTACTTACTTGTGTCCAGCTAGGTGGACTATATTACTGCTGTAAATGTATTTTATTTTATTAAACCACGAGTCACCCCAGAGGACCTCACTGCAGCTGGAGGCCGAGGTCAAACTGAGTGGTGGTGCCTGCATTGGTTGCCCTCACCTGAAAGGCAAAACAAGGGTGACCCACACAAATGATATCCATAAATGCACTTATTGATTATTCTGACAGAGACATATTACATGCACCAGTGTTGAATGATGCAGCATGCATTTACACAGCATTCAAAAGCTCAGGCAAACTTTAAAAAATGATTTTAGGCATTAACATTATATATTTTCTGAAAGCAGACACCCTAGAGAATTATATAGTGGTAGCTCCAAATTTTTATATCACACAATATTCATGCATCGATTTATGAAACGCAAAATTTCAGTAAAAAATAACCCCTAAACTTAATTTTTATGCACAGAAACAAAATATAATAAAATATGAGGTTGTTCTGAGTAGATACCCAGCACGTCAAACCTTAAATTTGCTTGCACCCGTGAAATGGTGACAAACTTCAGTACCCTATATTTTCCATCGGTATTATTAGTATTATTGTTATATAGGATTTATATAGCACCAACAGTTTGCACAGTGCATTACAACATGAGGCCAGACAGTACAGGCACCAGACAATTCAATACAGGTAATGTTTTAAAAGCCCCAACAGGTCATCAGTTTAGAGTTAAAGAGGTTGTAAAGGCAGAAGGTTTTTTGTTTATCTTAACGCATAAAATCCTTCTGTGTGCAGCAGCAACCCCAGCCCCTCAAATACTTACCTGAGCCCATCTCTATCCAGCGATGCTGCAGGAGAGACTGGGCTGCCTGGGATTCAGCCACCTCATTGTCTGAGACAGCAGCAGAGCGCCATTGGCTCCTGCTGATGTCAATCAAAGTCAGTGAGCCAATGAGGAGAGAGAGGGGGCGGTGTCTATCATTATCAGCTCCATGTCTGAATGGACACACAGAGCTGCAGCTCATAGAAAGCTGCTTGCTGTGGGGGCACACGGTAGGAGGAAGGGGCCAGGAGAGCCGAAGAGGGACCATAGAAGAGGAGGACCCGGGCTGTTCTGTGCAAATGCACTGCACAGAGCAGGTAATTGTAGCATGTTTATTATTTTTAAACACAAAAAAACATTGTAAGTGCTTGGGTGTAGCTTTCATTTTTTCTGAACTTTTATTTTTCATCATATAGGGGACAAAAAGTCCCCTATGTGTTGCAGTTTTTGGTGACAGGTTCTCTATGAACCACCAGGGCTCTCACCTGCCCTCCAATGAAGCTAATGGAGTACACTACAACTTAAACTGTTGGGTCATTGGACTAAGGGCTTAAGCTTTATATTTTAAGAAAACAATTTCCTATAGCCTTTAGATCTGTTGGGAATGTTAGTCCCATCAGTCAATTTAGGGCTGTTACTGCTGGATAAAAAAAAATCAGGTGCCCCAAATCTACCTATATAGCTATTTTTTAATCAGTTTGGAGTGTTGCCAATGCTGTATTTAAGCCAAGCAATAATGTAAATTTAAAAAAACGAATATACATGCTAAATATGCAATGCCAGATTATGGTGTCACTGACATTCTGTTCCACCACAGGTCAGGTTATAGGCATCTTCCAAGAATGTATTCGAAAGGATTGGTGTTTAGATTAGAGTTGAGCGAACACCTGGATGTTCGGGTTCGGCGGGTTCGGCCGAACTTCGCGGAAACGTTTGGGTTCGGTACTGAACGTTACCTGAACTTGACCCCGGACCCCGAACCCCATTAAAGTCAATGGGGACCCAAACTTTTCGGCTCAAAAATGGCTGTAAAAAAGTCCTGGCAAGTGCTAGAGGGCTGCAAAAGGAAGAAAAATGGGAGATGTTATTAGATCTGCAATCTGTCCCTCAAAGCAGTAGTAATCTCTACCTAGTCCAGTATCAGATCGTTCTGTAATCAGATCGTTCTGTAATGCAGGATGAGAGATCGTTCTGTAATCAGATCGTTCTGTAATGCAGGAGGAGATGTTATTAGATCTGCAATCTGTCCCTCAAAGCAGTAGTAGTAATCTCTACCTAGTTATTATCACTGCAATCTGTCCCTCACAGCAGTAGTAGTAATCTCTACCTAGTTATTAGATCTGCAATCTGTCTCTCACAATCTATCCCTCACAGTGCCGGCAGCATCCTCTCCCTACACTAACCTGAGAGCACGTGACATGCAGCACTGTGACTCCAGCCTCATATAGAGGCTGGGTCACATGATGCACTGGCCAATCACAGCCATGCCATTAGTAGGCATGGCTGTGATGGCTTCTAGGGAAAACCAGTGAAACGCTTGTTGATTGGCTGCCCTGCAGCTATTCAACATGCGTGATAAAATACCAGAACCCAGAACCCGAACCCAGACTTTTTCTCAAACGTTCGGGTTCAGAACACAGACACCCGAAAGTTCAGTACGGACCCGAACTTTACAGTTCGGGTTCGCTCAACTCTAGTTAAGATTACGACTTTTTTGGTATTACCATGGTTTTGGTGAACAAGCACATTCGCTCATCCCTCAGAAAATGTTTGTAAATGTTTTATACTAATAATTAAAATATATAAGGCATTTTATAAACATTTATATAAACTTATACAAAGCTGAAAAAATAGTAAATTAAAATTAACCAAAATGCATTATACATTCCACTTGACCTCCCCAAGGCTGCCTAAGGAATTGATATACTCTAACTAGACAAGCATACATTTTTTCTTGAAAGTTTCAACTAAACTGATTAAAAGAGAGTTGTACACATTGTATTATAAAATGTAATCTTCATTTTGGATATAAACATTTAACCTTCATAATTTTAGGACATAGTAAACAATTATTTTCTTTCTTTTTCCTATTTTTTGATTGTGTTTACAAGTTTCTTGTTCAATTTACTAGAAATCTGAAAATGTACTTCCATGGATCTCAAAGGTTAATTGGATTGTTGAGTAACATTTTAATTTATTCTAATTTATCTCATATGCATTCATGTTCTAATGAATTTGCATATTTTTGCATTAATTAAAGTCTGATATGGTAAAGTATTTCCCAAACATCTCTTCTCTTGGCACATATCTCAAAAACTGAATTAAAATGCCAGCTGAGATTTACCTTCTTTTATTGAAAGAATCTAACTTTTTAAAGGGTTTTGCAATGCAAACAAGAAATCCATCTTCTTTGTTATGACATTGCCAACAATTTCACATTTTTACCAATGCTGGTTAAAAATGGTATTGCAGCCGTACTGTTCAGCTATTGGTGCCCTTTACATCTCCTTGCTGGACTTTAAAGCCCAACACTGTGCTTGCTTCCCCTTCTTCCATCCCCCTTGGAGCAGCCTTGGTACCTTTAAAAAAATTATGTGCATACCTTTTTACCAGGTGTCTTCAGTTCAGTGACATCACAGGTCCTCTTTGCCCTGATTTTCCTCTGGTGTTGGGCTCTAA
>BLSH010223896.1:1086467-1097026 GCA_018402905.1 Glandirana rugosa | reverse complement strand
TACCCCCCCCCCCCCCCCCCCGTGAGTCAGTGGGAGCAAGGAGCTTCGATGCCCTGGTTGCACAGGAAATGGGTTGAATGACTCCCAAGCAGGGCTGGCCCAAGACATTGTGCTGCCTGGGTACAGGAATTAAATGCTGCTCCGCCCCCCAAAAGAAAATCATGCCAGCAAAAGGCCCCCACATCCATTATTTTATATCATGATAATTAAAACTAAAATTACATTTATCAGGAAGTCAGATTTACATGCAACAGCAGCTTGTCTATATGCAAAATTATATGACATACCATTAGGTTCAATTCCAAGGGGCGGGCTAGGGTAGTATATAGACAGGCTAGGCTAGTATATGGGCAGGCTAGGGTAGTATAGGGACAGGCTAGGGTAGTAAATGGACAGGTTAGCGTAGTATATAGACAGGCTAGGGTAGTAAATGGACAGGCTTGGGTAGTATATAGACAGGCTAGGGTAATATATGGACAGGCAGTTCTCACCCTGCCCCCCGGCCCAGTCCACTCCCAGATGATACACAAAACTGCTGGAAAAAAGTCTTGGGCGTCAATTTGCCGCCCCTCTCAAAGTGCTGCCTGGGTCCAATGGACCCCGCGGGACCCATGGTAGGGAGGGGCCCTGCTCTTTAAGGGTTGATTTACTAAAACTGGAGAGTGCAAAATATGGTGCAGTTGTGCATGGTAGCCAATCAGCTTCTAACTACAGCTTGTTCAGTTAAGCTTTGACCATAAAACCTGGAAGCCGATTGGTTTCTATGCCAAGCTGCACCAGATTTTACACTCTTCAGTCATAGAAAAGCAACCCCTCAGTGTCATTTTACCTGGAAAGGAATGACATAGCAACTGGAGCTGCTATTAATCTACAATATATTGTCAAAAGTATTGGGACACCTGCCTTTAGATGCTCATGAATTTTAATAGTATCCCAGTTTTAGTCGGTAGAGTTCAATATAGAATTGACCCACCCTTTGCAGCTATAACAGCTTCAACTCTTCTGGAAAGGTTTATGAGAGTGTCCATGGGAATCTTTTACCATTCTTCCAGAAGCGCATTTGTGAGATCAGACACTGATTTTGGACATCAGGTAAGTAACCCTAAGGTACAGTTGTGCTCATAAGTTTACATACCCTGACAGAATTTATGATTTCTTGGCCATTTTTCAGAATATGAATAACACAAAAGCTTTTCTTTCACTCATGGTTAGCATTTGGCTGAAGCCATTTATTATCAATCAACTGTGTTTACCCTTTTTAAATCATAATGGCAACTCAAACTACTTAAATTACCCTGATCAAAAGTTTACATACCCCAGTTCTTAATACCGTGTATTGCCCCCTTTAACATCAATGACAGCTTGAAGTCTTTTGCTGTATTTGTGGATGAGGCTCTTTATCTTCTCAGATGGTAAAGCTGCCCTTTCCTCTTGGCAAAAAGCCTCCAGTTCCTGGAAATTCTTGGGCTGTCTTGCATGAACTGCACGTTTGAGATCTCCCCAGAGTGGTTCAATGATATTGAGGTCAAGAGACTGAGATGGCCACTCCAGAACCTTCACTTTATTCTGCTGTAACCAATGACAGGTCACCTTGGCCTTGTGTTTTGGATCATTGTCATGTTGGAATGTCCAAGTACGTCCCATGTGCAGCTTCCTGGCTGATGATTGCAAATGTTCCTCCAGTATTTTTTGATAACATATTGCATTCATCTTGCCATCAATTTTGACCAAATTTCCTGTGCCTTTGTAGCTCACACATCCCCAAAACATAAGCGATCCTCCTCCTTTCACAGTAGGAATGGTGTACCTTTCATCATAAGCCTTGTTGACTCTTCTCCAAATGTAACGTTTACGGTTGTGGCCCAAAAGCTCAATTTTGGTCCCATCACTCCAAATGACTTTGTGCCAGAAGGTTTGAAGCTTGTCTCTGTGCTGTTTGACGTATTGTAAGTGGGATACTTTCTGGCTTTCTACTGGCAACTCAACCTTGCAGCCCATCTTTCTTCAAGTGCCTCCTTATTGTGTGTAGCACCCCCATAGTGATAGGTGCTGTGTAAATAGTTTTTTTTGATAGGTGAGGTAAATTTATTCAGGCCTGACTGTTGTGCAGACCTGATTGTTTTGGTTCTGGGCTAGGAGTGGCTCAAGGAGGACTGGCTGGATCACAGATGGTGTCATCAGAACCTCCCACTTCTTTCCAGAAGGTGCCAGTGTTTTCTGGAAAGAGATGTGGGAGGGGAGGTGTAGCCATTTGGGGTGTTATAAGGAGCCCTGACCTATCCCCAACCTGGATTGGCAGGGGGCAGGCCTCCTTAAATAACCAGGATCAGCCCAATCTGGGAAGGAGTGTGTCAGGTGGAAGAGTGAGATGTAGCAGAGGACCTTTGAGCCCCAGACTGGGGGGGTGACCTTGAGGCCTGGTGGCTCGCATGCAGCCAGGAGCGAAGAAGAGATCCTGGAGCAGCACAAGGGAGCAGGGGAGCAACAGAGAGGCTACAGGAAAGGCTCTTTAAAGGACCCACCTGTGTTGTCGTTGGTGAGTGACCACCCTGGGAGCTGGAGAAGTGGACTGGAGCAGGCTGAGAGGATACAGTGGACAGTCTGTGGAGGTCAGAGGAGCCAGCCAGGGGAGCAATGTCACTGGGCAGTGGAGCAGGCCAGAGCAGCCAGGAGGGCTGAGGTGGCCTGGAAGAGGATGGGCTTGGAGCAATAGTCCATCGAACCCTGCTAGCACATTTGTACTTAGCTGAACTTCGAGGGCCCATGGCCCTGGCCTGCAATGGGCGGTCCGGAGGTCCTGCTGTCAGTAATGCAGGCCTCACCATGTGCTAGCTAGGGTGGAGGAACACAAGATGGAGGTCTGATAAATATCCCGTCAGGCCTCACCGGCAAGGAACAAGTGTTGTGCAGGAGAGAAGTGAAGGAGAGTAACGGTCAGCAAGTGATAGTGCTGGAGGAAGAACGAGTGTATATCCATTCAAGTTCATCCCCTCAATAAAACAACAAAAACAAAGTACCGGCCTGTTCAGTGACTACGGATGAAAGGAAAAGTGTGCAATTGAGGGCAGAGTGACAGGTGAACCACAACTACCAGCCACCCCTAAGGGGCCCATTGGCTACATGTGTATCTTGAAACAGCCACATCACATGTTTTTAGAGAGTCCTGTATTTCACCTGAAGTTATTTGTGGGTTTTTCTCTGCATCCCGAACAATTTTCCTGGAAGTTGTGGCTGAAATTTTAGTTGGTCTACCTGACCGTTTTTTGGTTTCAACAGAACCCCTCATTTTCCACTTCTTGATTAGAGTTTGAACACTGCTGATTGGCATTCTCAATTCCTTGGATCTTTTTATATCCCTTTCCGGTTTTATACAGTTCAACTACCTTTTCCTGCAGATCCTTTGACAATTCATTTGCTTTCCCCATGACTCAGCATCCAGAAACATCAGTGCAGCACTGGATGAAAGATGCAAGGGTCTGTTAGAAGACTGTGCTAAGGGTTAATGGTTTCCTCTAATTCCGGGATGAGCAGCTCTATTTAAACTTCCTGCTTCCTGTAGCAAGTTGCTGTCTGATCTACAGCGTATAGTGTGTGTGTCTGAGCAACCTGTATCCTAATTTCCTGTTCCTGCGACCCGGCTAACCTGACCCTGCTGATTTCCTGCCTGCACCGACCTCTGGATTACCTACGACTACTCTCCTGCCTGATCCTCCTGCACTTCTGCCTGTCTGCCTGTTAACGACCCAGCTCGAACCGACCATCCTTCTGCTTGCTCCCTTGTACCGCACCGCCAGCCTGTTAACGAACTTTGCTTGGATTTGACCCTTCTTCTGCCTGACCCCTTTGTACCTCACAGTCCGCCAGTTAACGACCCAGCCTGTACGACCCCTCTCTCCGTGCACGAGTGTACCAACGGACTTCTATCTACACCAGTGACCCAGTCCGACCCTCGTGCCATCCTGCACTCCCGAGCCTCCTGTCTGCTCTACCAGGGGTTCCCGAATCAGGGTCGTAAGGGAGGTCGCCCACTGCATAAGTCAGACTCATCCACCAGGTACGTGACAGGTCTGTCAGGAGTCCACAAACTCATTGACCTTTTAATATACACACACACACTACTTACAAGCAATCAGATCGCAGGTGAGGATGGTTACCTTTAATAGCCATTCAAACACTTTTGTGTCAACTTGTGTGCATGTTATCAGGCCAAAATAACCAGGGTATATAAACTTTTGATCAGGGTAATTTGGGCAGTTTCTGTTGTCATTATGATTTAAAAAGAGTAAACACAGTTGATTCATAATAAATGGCTTCAGCCAAACACTAACCATGAGCTAGTCTTTATCCATGTCTTTATGGACCTTGCTTTGTGTACTGGTCCAAGTTATTTGGTGGGGGGAGGGGGGGTTATGGTGTGGGGTTGTTTTTCAGGGGTTTGGCTTGGTCCCTTAGTTCCAGTGAAGGGACATCTTAAGGTGTCAACATACTAAGACATTTTGGACAATTTCATGCTCCCAAATTTGTGGGAACAGTTTGGGGATGGCCCCTTCCTGTTCCAACGTGACTGCGCACCAGTGCACAAAGCAAGGTCCATAAAGACATGTATGAGGGAGTTTGGGGTGGAGGAACTTGACTGGTCTGCACAGAGTCCTGACCTCAACCCGATAGAACACCTTTGCAATGAATTAGAGCAGAGAGTTGAAGCTGTTATAGTTGCAAAGGAAGGGCCAACTCAGTATTGAAGCCTACAGACTAAGACTGGGATGCCATTAAAGTTCATGTGCATGTAAAGGCAGGCGTCCCAGTACTTTTGACAATATAGTGTATTTTTTGCCTAAGATAAAATTTGGTTTTGACTATAATGTGGCAAGAAACAACTCTCCCACTACTTATTTGTGTATATTGCTTACAGTGAGGTACAATGCAACTCAACCTTCTTGAGTCCACAATTACGTATACAAGCATACATCCTTATTTGTACTCGGAGTCTTAACGTACCTGAACGAGGAAGCTATCATGGAGAAATGGCAGTGACCTGAGGCGTGCCGTGGTCACAAGGTCAGTATGCCTAAAAGAGGGCATAAAGATACAAGTAGGATGCCAGAAAGAGTTTATTGGGTTGTCTCATTGTACTGCTAGCAAAGCACATGCCCGTGATATTTCTACAAATGGTTCAGGTATGTATTTGGAGTAACAAAAGGAATTCCATCTGCCTAGTCTTCTGATGATGTGGGCCGGTACCCCATGTTGTGAGGCGGCCGATGCAGCTCCAATCCGGAAGGAGCCACTGGCTGCAATACTTTACGAGTCATTGACCTAGGGTAAGTATACAGATCAGAAAAGTTGAAGTGAAATCAGGAATCTCTACCTGCGGAACTGTTCTGGTTTAGTGACTCAAGGTATTGAAAAAAATGGTATCTGCCATATTTGTTTTATGACGGGTTCTTTATAGTCTTTTCTGTTAGTTTTATTTGCTATACTATTAATATTTAACTGTTTTGTTAGGTTTAAATGTATTTATGTTTCTCCATCATGAAAAGAGAGCTTCAATGAAAATGTGTCATAGACTGATGATATACATCATGGTGGATATAGGGGAGTGAAAGGTTCATTCTCTATTGCCAGTATAATATAGTGTAGGACAGTAGATTAAAAGTGTAACTGGACCCTAGCTTTGGACCATCAAATACTTACATATTATTAATAGGCAATAAACAAACTTAAAAATAAGCTAACTCTGACTTCTGTAGCTGAAGGCAATATAGAGCAATTAATCCTGTGGGTAAAAAAATAAATAGTAAACAATTCACAGTAGCGTAATGAAATTATGTGAAAATTCATCTACGTGAAAAATCCAAAAACATTTAAAAATCATAAAAACAAATATACAGTATGCCAAAAAAGTGAGTACACCCCTCACATTTTTGTAAATACTTTATTATATCTTTTCATGTGACAACAATGAAGAAATGACACTTTGCTACAATGTAAAGTAGTGAGTGCATAGCTTGTATAACAGTGTAAATTAGCTGTCCCCTCAAAATAACACACAACCATTACTGTCTAAACCGCTGGCAACAAAAGTGAGTACACCCTTAAGTGAAAATGTCCAAATTGGGCCCAATTAGCCATTTTCCCTCCCCGGTGTCATGTGACACGTTAGTGTTACAAGGTCTCAAATGTAAATGGGGAGCAGGTGCGTTAAATTTGGTGTTATTGCTCTCACTCTCTCATACTGGTCACTGGAAGTTCAACATGTCACCTCATTGCAAAGAACTCTTTGAGGATCTGAAAAAAAGAATTGTTGCTCTACATAAAGATGGCCTAGGCTATAGGAAGATTGCCAAGACCCTGAAACTGACCTGCAGCATGATGGCCAAGACCATACAATGGTTTAAAAGGACAGATTCCATTAAGAACAGGCCTCGCCATGGTCAACCACAGCAGTTGAGTGCACGTGCTCAGCGTCATATCCAGAGGTTGTCTTTGGGAAATAGACGTATGAGTGCTGCCAACATTGCTGCAGAGGTTGAAAGGGTGGGGGCTCAGCCTGTCAATGCTCAGACCATACGCCACACACAGCATCAAATTGGTCTGCATGGCTGTCGTCCCAGTAGTAAGCCTCTTCTAAAGATGATGCACAAGAAAGTCTGCAAACAGTTTGCTAAGGAAAAGCAGACTAAGGAGATGGATTACTGGAACCATGTCCTCTGGTCTGATGAGACCAAGATAAACTTATTTGGTTCAGATGGTGTCAAGTGTGTGTGGCGGTGACCAGATGTGGAGTACAAAGACAAGTGTGTCTTGCCTACAGTCAAGCATGGTGGTGGGAGTGTCATGTCTGGGGCTGCATGAGTGCTGCCAGCACTGGGGAGCTACAGTTCATTGAGGGAACCGTGAATGCCAACATGTATTGTGACATATTGAAGCAG
The DNA here is from genome assembly GCA_018402905.1 of Glandirana rugosa. Taxonomy (NCBI): domain Eukaryota; kingdom Metazoa; phylum Chordata; class Amphibia; order Anura; family Ranidae; genus Glandirana; species Glandirana rugosa. The sequence continues at coordinate 1,090,094 of BLSH010223896.1, read as the reverse complement.
AGCATGATCCCCTCCCTTCGGAGACTGGGCCACAGGGCAGTATTCCAACATGATAACGACCCCAAACACACCTCCAAGATGACCACTGCCTTGCTAAAGAAGCTCATGGTAAAGGTGATGGACTGGCCAAGCATGTCTCCAGACTTAAACCCTATTGAGCATCTGTGGGGCATCCTCATAAGGAAGGTGGATGAGCGCAAAGTCTCTAACATCCACCAGCTCCGTGATGTCATCATAGGGGAGTGGAAGAGGACTCCAGTGGCAACCTATGAAGCTCTGATGAATTCCATGCCCAAGAGGGTTAAGGCAGTTCTGAAAAATAATGGTGGCCACACAAAATATTGACATTTTGGCCCAATTTAGACATTTTCACTTAGGGGTGTACTCACTTTTGTTGCCAGCGGTTTAAACATTAATGGCTGCATGCTGAATTATTTTGAGGCGACAGCAAATTTACACTGTTATACAAGCTGTACACTCACTACTTTACATTGTAGCAAAGTGTCATTTCTTCAGTGTTGTCACATGAAAAGATAGAATAAAATATTTACAAAAATTTGAGGGGTGTACTCACTTTTGTGAGATACTGTATATAGTCCATATATATAAAGTGCTCTTTAATCATCCATTTGTGGAAAATAAGTGTCTAAATTACTCAGGCACTATCAACAGAATTCCTTCATCACAGTGAAATAGTGAAGATTCCAGAGTTTATAATATAGAGCAATTCATCTTCAAAGATTATAGCAGAAACCATCAAGCCACTCAAGTCAGATTTCTTGTTCTTTTGTTAAGAACAGAAAATACAAAAATAGATCTAAAGAGTAGCTCTACATATAAAACATATAGCATGGTGCTTCCAACAACACATTCTAGCAGTTTTTTTGCTAAAATAAGCACATGACAGAAGAGGTGGAGAGAGTGCCTTCATTCAAGTGTAAAATAAAACCAAAGAAATTTCCAGCTCAACTTACCAACCAGCCTTCAACCAACCAAATTATCCAATCTAACAGTATGCATTAAAAACAGGGGTTTAGTTTGCACACATTTGCAAATACATGCATAAGCTACAAAGCCTCATCAAGGCACTCCAGTATTTTCTGTAGTTCTAACTCTACATTTTGAGAGCCTCCACAGTGGAAGCACATGCATTATAATGGGTAAGCAGAGGGCAGGTAAGCCTGGAGGGAGCCTATCCCTCCCTAAAGGCACAGAGGTGCACTGGACACCCATCACATAGCATTATGACAGCAAAGGTGTCCAGTGCATACCCTCACTGATATATCAACAGTACAAACAAAAGGCCACTGCCCTCACCTATACCTGGTCTTTGCAGCACATGGAAATTTTACGCATGCAAAACAAAACCAAAGAAATTCCCAGCTCAATTTACCAACCAGCCTGCAACCAAATTATCCAATCTAACAGTATGAATTAAACACAAAGGTTTAGTATGCATACATTTGCAAATACATGCATAAACTACAGAGCCCTGTCAAGGCACTCCAGTATTTTCTGTACCCCTAACTCTAAATTTTGAGAACCTCCACAATAGAAGCACATGCATTATAATGGATAAGCAGAGGGCAGGGAGCCCATCCCACCTTAAAGGCACAGGGGCGCACTGGACACCCAGCATACAGCACTATGGAAGCAAAGAAGTCCCCTCTGGCCTTTGCAGCAAGGAGCATATGGAAGGGCAACACATGAAAATCAGTGATGGGTCCACCAAAACAAAGTCTACTGAGCTGAGTCTGAAGGGTCCAAATAAGGAGGTCCATTGCTATGCACTACAAAAAGAGAACATCAATTGTATCTTTTTAGTTTACAATATAAAAAAATGGATATTTGATCATTTTGAATATATTTAAACTGATATTTTTTTACATTATTGTATGTAACATTACTTAAAATAACACATTTGAAAAATTTCCTTCCTGATAAAATATTTTTTTTTCTAGTTTGGTACCTTGTAAGATATATTGGTTTCTGTTTGTAGTTATAAACAAAGAAAGACAGAGATAAAATACTTCTCACAGATTTATATGTGGTCATTTTGAAGTTAGATACAGTATTTCCCACTGTTGTTCTGGAAGTGAAGGTTGTAGAGTCTGTTATTTTTAATTGAAAAGGATGAAGTTGCTTCTTTTGCACTTGATTGCTCCTTCATCTTTGTACAAGGTATCTGTAATATTTTTGGAATCCTTTGCGATATATTAAATATGTATTGTAAAAACATTTTTTCTTAATTTTAGGTGGAGTAGATGTGGATAAGACCCTTTATCGAGTTTCTGTTTTGGTCTTTGTTTCTGCCGGGGAGATTCTCCCTCTCTATTTGTCCTAATGATCTCTGTCAAGAGAACTGAAAGTAAAGAAAAAAACAAAATGTTGAATATGAGAGCTAGAGGTGATGGGCAATCTTCCATTGAGGACACCTATTTTGGTGGCAGCTGTCTTAGATAGAAAATTCCCTCATATTGTAGATATTTCCTCTCACTTCCTGTTGTTCCTAACAGGAAGCGGAGGAAAATCTACCCAGCAGGGCACAATCACATACAGCAAAAAATGATCTAATAGGAGTTTGTACCCCTCCTTACTCCATTCAGTGAATTTAAATTGCTTTTGCTATACTTATGTAAGAATGTAATCATTTTGATAAATTCCTTTTATGATTTTGTAGGTTAGCAGGAGGCTGAAGGCAGCCTTTCTGTACTGCAGAAGTAGTGATCTTTAAGCACAGAATGTATTTTCTCTTTCACATACTAAATAATAAAGTGCAGGGCTTATATGTACCAATATTTAGAAAACAGGAATGAGTCCGTAATCACAATGATTGTGGTCGGTTGACTCAGTATACACTCAATATATGCCAATAAGGCTAAACCGAATCTGTAACATCAAAGTATACCTGACTATATAGGTGATTATGTGCAAATTGAACACTCAAGTGATGACACTTCATAAGTACTAATGGAGATATGTGCAATAATAAGGGCAAAACTAATAAAAAGTTCCAGTGTTTGATCCTATTAATATGGGTGTTAATCATCCAGATGCCAAGGAATAACCGATATCTGCATGCAAATACACCAAACGGTACCCCAGAAGATGTCCTATTGGGAACGAAATGCGTTGGATTTGGTCCCCTTTTAACGCTGCAATCTACTATCTGGTTGAGGAGCTCATTGTCATTGTTTTTAAGTAAGTGTTTATATCATTTTTAAATAAATGCACAAGGGTTTTTATGCTATGGCGAGACCTCTGTTTTATTCCATGATGTGGTGAATGACCTTATGCCAAGATCTTGGGTTATCGGGTGGACTCATCAGAGGTTGGAACATCTTATGAGGAGGACGCTGGAGGACACAGCCCCCCAGTCCAACATCAAAGCAGATATCTATCGCTTTTTACCTATTGGGGTTCATGCTGGTCACCTGCCAGCTTCTGGTAAGTTTTTGATGCACCTGGTGGCGGATATCGTTTCGTGTATTTTCATGCAGATATCGGTTATTCCTTTGCATCTGGATGATTAACACCCATATTAAATGGATCAAACACTGGAACTTTTTATTAGTTTATAAATTTTACCCCCCGACACAGGAGGTCGCAGGAGGAGTATTCTACAAG
>BLSH010223896.1:1073285-1086020 GCA_018402905.1 Glandirana rugosa | reverse complement strand
TTTGATTATTTTTCAAGGTCACAAACTAGGTAAATTATACCCACAATTAGTAGGTCTACGTTTCCTTATTGACTATAGACGTACGTTTATGTGGTTTGCCATGGGGTCTTCTACAGGATAACCCTTGCTTTGCGCAACCTAAACCAGGGGAAAATTGCGACGTTAGATGATAGACCAACTCCTCGAGTAACAGTAACAAAAATTCATTCACAAATATAGTAAAAATTTATTTACGTGTTCCCAAAAATACGATACCGCTCTGGAGACAAAATAAGGTACTACACCACTTACTGGAATACGGTTCTAGAACCACCCTTGTGCATTTATTTAAAAATGATATAAACACTTACTTAAAAACAATGACAATGAGCTCCTCAACCAGATAGTAGATTGCAGCGTTAAAAGGGGACCAAATCCAACGCGTTTCGTTCCCAATAGGACATCTTCTGGGGTACCGTTTGGTGTATTTGCATGCAGATATCAGTTATTCCTTTGCATCTGGATGATTAACACCCATATTAAATGGATCAAACACTGGAACTTTTTATTAGTTTTGCCCTTATTATTGCACATATCTCCATTAGTACTTACGAAGTGTCATCACTTGAGTGTTCAATTTGCACATAATCACCTATATAGTCAGGTTGACTTTGATGTAACAGACTCGGTTTAGCCTTATTGGCATGTATTGAGTGTATACTGAGTCAACCGACCACAATCATTGTGATTACGGACTCATTCCTGTTTTCTAAATATTTTTGGTACTTATAAGCTCTTCACTTTATTATTTTGTCTATTTACACCACTCTGTCATTGTGTTGTGCTGGCAGCTGTTCTTTGTTAGATTTCCAGTAAGCGTGGTATTTTACTCTTTTCACCTCTTTCACATACTGTTTGCGCTTGCTTCAGCAGGGTGTGTTAGAGAGCTGGCACCTTGTGTTATGCTTGTTTAATGATCTAGCCAATCAACAGGCATAGTGGGTCAGATGATGTATGCCGGGAGAACTAATAGGTAATTGCAGGATTTCTTGGTCTGTTTTTTCTCACATGGGCCTGTGAAGATGCCACTGTGAAAGATCTGTCTCCCTCCTGAGGCCTTTTGGCCCTGGTGTTGGAAGGAAGCAGGGATTTCCCCTCCTTGGCTAAAAGAGTGCTGACCAGGAAAAACCAAGATGCAACTGTCTCCCCACAAGAGATGTAATGAGTGACTGGCTCAGTAGAAAGTATACACAGGAACCTTTTCATGTTGTCCTGCCTTGAAACATAAGGATTGACAAAACACTTAAACCTTAATTTTCCAAGGAGCCAAAGCTCTGTGGTTATCCAGTAGGGATGAGGATCAGGTTTACCAAATGGTGGTACACTTGTACACAGTTTTTGAAGGAACTCGGAGGGTAGGCAAACAAACTGCCTTTTGTTACAGCCAAATAATTCAAATTTTGACTCATTAGTCTGGAGCACTTGATGCCATTTTTCTGTATCCCAGTTCTTATGTTTTCGAGCATATGACATGGAAACAAGGCTAAATGACTCAACTATGCACAAAAATACAGGGAATCGGGTGCAGAAAAAAGGGCAGCAGGCACTCTGGACTGATGAGTCAAAATTTGAATTATTTGGCTGTAGCAAACTGCAGTTTGTTGGCAAGTAATATGGTACAATAATGAGTGCCTGCAGGCAACAGTGAAGCATGGTGGAAGTTACTTGAAAGTTTGGGGCTGTATTTCTGCAAATAGAGTTTGAGATTTGGTCAGGATAAATGGTGTCCTCAATGCTGAGGAATACAGGCAGATACTTTTCCATCATGCCATACCATCAGGGAGGCGTGTGATTGGCCCCAAATTTATTGCTGCAGGATAATGACCCCAAACATGCAGCCAATGTCAACAACAATGTTCAAAGTAAAGAAGAACAAGGAGTCCATGTTCCGATCAAACCATTACTTTAGGGCAAATCTTTATGCTTAGTGGTCTGTACTCTACTAACTGAGGTTGATATGCGATCTTGTGAGGTCTACTTATTTCATTGCCCACTATATACTGTGACTATATTTACTGCAACATTGGAAATGTGATTATTCTTTAGTCTGTACACAATTTTCTTTCTTTTGGGCTGTAGACATACTATGAATGCAGGCAAAATATTTAAACATATGCACTATCACCTTACATACAACAAAATACATAGCCTTCAGGCTTTTTAGTGATATTTGGTAATAATTTAGACCACTTGATCTTTGCAAAGGCTCTACAATCTTAAATTAATTCAGTTTAAAAAGAGTTCCAGCATTTTAATGCACCAATAAACTTACAAGACAGTGAAAATGAAAGCTGTTTCAGAGTAATGGCACCATTAAACGTAAAAGCTAATTCAATGTGTGCCTATTATGTATTCACTAGCCAACTGTTTAACCTAAATTTTGAATTTTTTTAATGTGTGAATTCTACCTTTAGAGCACTCACTACCTATTTAATCTATGTGTGACGTGACTCAGTTTATGCCTTGTGTTTTATGATGTATAAAACAAACTTTTCTATGTCACTGCAAAACTTAACCCTATCTATATTGCTATGCAAAGCAGGATAAACTGCATATGAAAAACAGTTATTTGCATAATGTCAGTTTAATTTATTTTCTGAATAACTTAGCTGGGAGTTTACATATAATGCCCATATAAATCACTGATAAATTTCCCCTCTACCCTTGTATACTTTTTCAATATTTTCTCATTTGCTGCTCAATCTAATACAGAGTCTCCAGAGGCTCAACCATTTACATATTATATATGCAATGAAGAGGTCATTGGGCTAAGGACATTACCTAAGTGTTAGTGAAAATCAAGTTTTGTTTAACATTTTCCTTTTCGTTTAAAACATTAACTGTGCCATAAAACATCTGTTTTTATGTAATTGGTAATAGAACAATATAACTCAGAGCCAGTAACAGGCATAAAAGGACTGTCCATCTTCAGATGCTTTTATCTCTGGTATAAATCTTCTAGTGACTTTGAAGCTGTACTTTGGGCATGCTCCCTCCTACCCATAATTGGTGGTCGTATAATGCGCTGGGATCCATCTTTTCTCTTTTTTACTGCAGAATGGATGGTTTCTTCTTCCAAATGGGAAAGAGTGTTCTCTCAGACTCCAGAAAACTACAGTGACATGAAAATTTCACGATCATGGGCATCGACAAGACTGGATTTCATAGGGTCCCGTGTGCAGCACGTGATCTCTGGTCACCGCTGGTGGACAAAGGACACGTGACTGCTGAAGTAATTTAAAACTGTTAGAAAGAGAAATAATTTGCTCAATGGTTGTTTCTAGCTGGGATTTAATTCTGTCCATGAGTAGATTTTAACCACTTCCCATCCGCTGTATAGTAAAATGACGGTGGGCGGGATGCGCTCTCGTTCTGGGGCGATGTCATATAATAACAGTACAGCCCCAGCAGTACCCATCAGTGACACCAATCAGTGCTCATCAGTGACACCTAGTGATGCCAGTCAGTGCTGTCTTTCAGTGCCCATCAGTGCTGCCTATCCATGCCACCTATCATTGCCCACCAGTGCTGCCTATCAGTGCCACCTATCAGTGCTGCATATCAGTGTCACCTATCAGTGCCCATCAGTGAGGCATATTAGTGCCTCCTCATCAGTGCCCTTCAGTGCCGCCTCATCAGTGCCCGTAAGTGCTGCCTCATCAGTGCCAATTAGTGCAATCTGTCAGTGCCCATCAGTGCTGCCTCATCAGTGCACATCAGTGAAGGAGACAAATGCTTATTTACAAAATTTACTGACAGAAACTAAGAAAAACCTTTTTTTTAAAACATTTCGGTCTTGTTTCAATTTTTTAGCATACAATAAAAAAACCCAGCAGTGATTAAATACCACCAAAAGAAAGCTCCATTTGTGTGTAAAAAAGGATACAATTTCATTTGGGAGCAGTGTTGCATGACCCCGCAGTTGTCATTCAAAATGTGACAGCACTGAAAGCTGAAAATTGGCCTTGGCAGGAAAGGGGTAAAAGTGCCCAGTAGCCCAAGTGGTTAAAGGAAATCTCCGGCCAAACACAAAATTAACACGTAAGTACATCTGCTTTTTGATTTTATATACATTGTTTGAAACAATGTCCAAAAACCACATATTGCTTCTGTGGGTTCTAGACAAAACAGTAGCATACATATAAATTGATACAGCTCTAAGTTGCTTTCATATGCTTCTTTAAACCTGCATTCACACCTGAGCAGATTGTATTTGTCACGCACCTGGTGGTGGAGTTTGTCTTATGCAGGAAGCAACCACTCTTATGGCCCTGGTTCAAGAAATCCTGATAGAGCAGACAGGGAGTTCGGGAGCACAGGGGGGGCACGAGGGTGTAGCACAGCCTCCGCTGTGGCAGCCTGGTGGGGATCTTCGTAAAGCTGAGCCATAGCTTGGAAGAATGAGGCCAGAGTAGCGATGTCTGGGGCCCTCTGCTCCCAAAGTCAATGTGCCAAGGACTGGGGTTCATCTTGCAGCAAGGAAGTAATAAGTCCCACCTTCGTGGCCTCCAGCGAGAAGGTACAGTGCTGGAGGCCGAAGTATAGCTCACATGAGTTACGAAAGGCTCTAAACTTGCGGCGGTCCCCAGAGAACTTATCCGGCAGGGGGACTTTGGGCTCAGATGGCAGGGCCACAATGGTGCGGCCTGGCTAGCCCCTGGAGCTGTGGGTGCAGCAAGCTCCTGAACCCGTTCTTCCAACCGGGTATAACCCTCCTGCGAGTTCTTGACCGCCTTTGTGAGGCTGGCCAGATGGACATACAGTTCATCCATAGCAGAGGGTGCTCCCTGCGAAGACTCAGACATGGCTGTCTGTTGCTGTCACGCACCTGGTGGTGGAGTTTGTCTTATGCAGGAAGCAACCACTCTTACTGCCCTGGTTCGAGAACCCCAGATAGAGCAGACAGGGAGTTCGTGAGCACAGAGGGGACAAGGGCTGGACGGGATCACTGGTGGTGGTGTGAAAGGTCTGGTAATGGCCTGTGCAGGTAGTAGAGTAGTGGTGCAGGCTAAAGAGTCGTCAGATGCCATCAGGGTCATCAACGGGTTGGCAGCAAAGGTACACAGGGATCAGGCAGGAGAGTTGTCGTGGGCAATCAGAGATCAAACAAGGTCAAGGACAAGCCGGGTCACAGGAACATATACTCAGGTAACTGGTCATTTAGGAACCCTTAAACTCTGTAGAACGGACAGCACTGGTTGCAGGGTGCTGTCTGCTTAAATGGGCCGTTTGGCGCCAATGCCGGCACACAAGCGCGCACATGCGCACAAACGCGCACAGGAGCGCGCACACTCTTCATGCGCACGTACAGGCTCAGGAGCTGGCAACAGAGGTTCTCTGACATTGCCCCCCCCAAGGGGCAGCCTCTGGATGCCCAGGCGAGTACTTCTTTCTTGGCGGTTCCTTTTAAAGGCTTGGATTAGTTCTTCCGCGTGGATATATGTTTCTGGCTCCCAGGAACTCTCCTCGGGGCCGTACCCCTTCCACTTAACCAGATACTGGGTGGAACCGCCTCTCCTCCGGCAATCCATGATGGTTTCTACCTCAAACTCCTCCTCTCCATTCACAAAGACTGGCTCAGGTGGGTCCATTCTTCGTCCCCGGAAAGGAATCTGGGGGTATCGGTTTCAGCAAGGAGGTGTGGAAGACCGGGTGGATACGTAAAGATGGAGGGAGGTCGAGCTCATATGCCACCCTTTTAATCCTCCTCTTCACAGCGAATGGCCCAATAAACCTCAGACCCAACTTCTTTGAAGGGCTTGCCAGGCTCAGGTTCCAAGTGGCAAGCCAGACCTGGTTGCCCAGCTGCAATTGCAGCTCCCCCGCCTTCTCTTGTCGAAAGGCCTCCTTGTTCAACTCTTCAGTCCTGGACAGGGTGTCCTGTAGAAGTTTATTGTTGGTTTCAAAGAAGTTTGTGGCTCTTTGAGCCACTGGTACCATATTTTCCATGGTCAGGTTGGGAAGAAACGTGGGGTGGAAACCATAATTGGCCCAAAATGGGGACTGCTTAGTGGCCAAGTGGATGGTGTTATTATAAGCGAACTCGGCCAATGGTAGTAGTGAAGCCCAATCATCCTGAGAGAATAAAGAAAAGCATCGGATGTACTATTCCAGAGTCTGGTTTGTTCTCTCAGTTTGGCCATTGGTCTGGGGGTGATAAGCAGAAGAGTAAGGCAACTTGATTTCCAGTGATGAGCCTTCCAAAATCTGGAGGTGAATTGAACCCTGCAGTCTGAGACGATGTTGATGGGGACCCCAGGAAGCTAGACTATCTCCTTGATAAAAATCTCTGCTGTTTCAGCAGCTGTGGGTGTGCCCTTCATGGGGAAGAAATGGGCCATCTTTGTCATGCGGTCCACGACCACAAATATAATAGAGTACACTTGAGTGGGAGGTAACTCGACAATAAAGTCCATGGCTATTTGGGACCATAGGCATTCAGCCACAGGAAGCGGGTTCAGGAGGTCCTCGGTTTTATTTCGAGCACAGACGGAGCAAGTACTGATGTATTTCCTGCAGACTTCTTCGACTTCTTCGCACCAGAAGGTGCGGGAGAGCAACTCAGCCGTCTTGCGTGCCGCAAAATGCCCAGCCAGCTTGTGGTCATGGCAGAGTCCTAAAGCGACCACACGTTGTTCTGCTGGCACAAAGATTTTGTTGCCATACCACCATAGGCCATTCTTCGCCTGCAACCTGGCATCAGAGGGGCCGGAAGAGCCTGCCAGAGCTCGTCTGATTTGCGACAGCAAGTCTTCCTGGGTGAGCAGAAAATTACGTGATGGAAGGATAGTATCAGACGATGTGGTATCTCTGGGTTCGCAGAACATCCGAGAGAGGGCGTCCGGTTTAACGTTTTTTGACCCAGGCCTGTATGTTAGGTGGAACTGGAATTTTGAGAAGAAGAGCGCCCAGCGGGCCTGTCGGGTTTCAATCTCTGCGCCGTCCTCAGATATTCCAAGTTTTTATGGTTGATATATATGAGAATAGGGTGCATAGCCCCCTCGACTAAATACTACCATTCTTCCAGGGCTGACTTAATGGCCAGGAGTTCTCTGTCTCTGACGTCATAATTTTTCTCTGGTGCGGACAACTTGCAGGAGAAAAATGCTACTGGATGGAGCAGAGCTTTGGAGCCTTGTCTCTGGGAGAGGACAGCCCCCACAGCAGTTTCTGACGCATCCACCTCTAGGACATAGGGCAATGCTGGGTTAGGATGTTTCAGGATGAGGGCTGAAGTAAACAATTTTTTCAAAGTCTGGAAAGCTGCCTGGGCTTCGGTGGACCAGTGGAATCGAGAGTTTTGTTTCGTCAGTTGTGTGATTGGAGTGATGATGGCGGAGAATCCCTTGATTAATTTTCTATAAAAATTGGCAAAGCCCACGAAACATTGGACCCCTTTCTTGTCAGATGGTGCCGGCCAGTCCAAGATAGTGGAGACCTTTTGGGGATCCATGTTGATGCCCGTAACGGAGATGACTAGCCCAAGGAATTGGATGCTGGGCTGCTCAAAGGTGCATATCTCCACCTTGGCGTATAGCCCGTTTTGCCGAAGGCTGCTCAAAACTAGAGTGACATGCCTACGGTGCTCCTCGAGGGACAAAGAGAAATTCAGGATATCATCCAGGTATATTATAACAAATAAGTCCAAATAGTCCCGGAACACATCATTCACGAAGTGCTGGAAGGTTGTAGGGGTGATTGCACAACCCGAAGGGCATGACTAAGTACTCGTAGTGCCCAAAACGAATGCGGAAAGCGGTCTTCCACTCATCGCCCTCTTGGATACGGACCAGGTTGTATGCTGCATGGAAGTCAAGTTTAGTGAATATGATGGCAGAACCTAGTCTTTGAAATAGTTCCGGAACCAAGGGCAGAGGGTAACCGTTTTTTACCGTAATTTGGTTGAGTTCCCGGTAGTCTATGCAAGGTCGCAGGGACCAGTTCTTCCTCTCCACAAAGAAAATCCCAGCCCCCCGCAGGAGACGTGGCGGGTCTGATGAAGCCTTTTTCCAAATTGTCGTCCAGATTGGCCTTGAGGGCAGCTAGCTCTGGTTCGGACAGGGGATAGATTCTCCCAAAGGGCACTTCCACTCCTGGTAAGAGCTCAATGGGGCAGTCATACGATCTGTGAGGTGGTAATTGTTCAACCCCTTTCTTGCTGAAGACATCCAGAAAGCTATGGTAGACAGAGGGAACAGCTAGGCGGGTGTCAGGCTCAGAGTCTGAGTCTAGGCAGAGCAAGGTGGGAGTTGCTTCGTCGGTGTGCTTCAGACAGTGCTGGTGGCAGTAGGTGGACCAGAATTTGACAGTTCTGGTGGTCCAATCAATTCTGGGGCCATGTGCCCAGAGCCAGGGTAGGCCCAAAATGATGGGGAACAGAGGAGATGCTATAGCATCCAGAAGAAGCAGCTCCTGATGGCCGTCAGCTGTGTTGGCGAGTAGGGGAGCGGTCTCGTGGGTGACCGTGCCGGATTTAATGGGGGATCCATCCGCCAGGCCGATGATCATTTTATGCATCTTATGTTGGAGAGGGATGTGATGGGAGGCTGCAAACGCTTCATCCACGAAGCAACTGCATGCTCCAGAGTCACAATTGCTGGGACTAGGATAGTCCCTCCGGGAAGCTGCAGAGAGAGGGAGATAACAAAGTGAGAGGTTTGACTTGGCATGGCAGACTTTCCATCTGAGGTAGCTGACAGACACTTACCACGTTTGGCAGGGCAGAATCTCACTACATGTCCTGGTTCCCCGCAGTACAGACATAAGTTCAAGGAGAATCTCCATTGTCTCTCTTCAGGAGTAACAGAAGGGCGCAGGAGCCCTATTTGCATAGGCTCCGGTTGATCCGAAGGAGAGGAGGTTGTAGAAGAGAAGGGAGTTGGACTTGGGTATCTGGGAACACGAGGCAGCATCCAGGTGGGACGCAGAGGTCCTGAGTTTCTTTTGGCGCGGCGTTCCTGGAGATGCCAGCCGATCTGGATAGCCAGATTAATGAGTGCTTCCAGTGTTTGGGGCACCTCCACACGAGCCAACTCATCCTTGAGGGACTCTGACAGGCCCAGGTGGAACTGGTAACATGGTGTGGCATCATTCCAGGCCGCGTCTGCACTCCACCTCCTGAACTCCGCCACGTAGTCCTCTGCTGAACGGCGGCCTTGTTGGAGGACGTGTAGAGCAGCCTCTGCTGTGGCAGCCTGGTGGGGATCTTTGTAAAGCTGAGCCATAGCTTGGAAGAATGAGGCCAGAGTAGTGACTTCTGGGGCCCTCTGCTCCCAAAATCGGTTCGCCCAGGACTGGGGTTCATCTTGCAGCAAGGAAATAACAAGTCCCACCTTGTGGCCTCCAGCGAGAAGGTACGGGGCTGGAGGCCGGAGTATAGCTCACATGAGTTTTAAGAAAGGCTCCAAACTTGCAGCAGTCCCCAGAGAACTTATCTGGCAGGGGGACTTTGGGCTCGGATAGCAGGGCCACAATGGTGAGGCCTGCGGCCTGGCTAGCCCCTGGAGCCGCAGGTGCAGCGAGCTCCTGAACCCGTTCTTCCAACCGGGTATAGCCCTCCTTCAGGTTCTTGACCGCCTGTGTGACATACAGTTCATCCATACTAGAGGGTGCTCCCTGTGCAGACTCAGACATGGCTGTCCGTTGCTGTCATGCACCTGGTGGTGGAGTTTGTCTTATGCAGGAAGCAACCACTTTTACGGCCCTGGTTCGAGAACCCCTGATAGAGACAGGGAGTTTGGGAGCACAGGGGGGCACAAGGGCTGGATGGGATCACTGGTGGTGGTGTGAAAGGTCCGGTAATGGCTTGTGCAGGTAGCAGAGTAGTGGTGCAGGCTGGGTTGGCAACTAGCTGGCAATGCGGTACAGAAGGTGCAGGCAGAAGAGATGTCAGATGCAGGCAGGGTCGTCAATGGGTTGGCAGCAAAAGTACACAGGGATCAGGCAGGAGAGTTGTCGTGGGCAAGCTGGGGGTCGGTGAAATCAGAGATCAAACAATGTCAAGGACAAGCTGGGTGACAGGAACAGATACTCAGGTAACAGGTCACTCAGGAACACTCAAACGCTGTAGAACAGACAGCAGTGGTTGCAGGGTGCTGTCTGCTTAAATGGGCCAATGTCGGCGCACATGCACAAGCTAGTGCACACTCTTCAGGTGCATGTACAGGCTCAGGAGCTGGCAACAGAGGTTCTCTGACAGTATTCCTGGTGATTTTAAGCTTTTTTTAAGGCATTTTTCTTAATATATTTCAGGTATTTTACTAATTTTTATTCATGTGTATAAAGATTCAGGAGTTTGTTTGCTGGGCTTGGCAGGTGGATTGGGCAGTTCTATAGGAGGAGTTCTTCAGCTGTAAAAACTTACATGAAAATGTGCAAAAAAAGGCCTGAGGCTCTAATTGGCTTAAAAAAAGGGTGGGCTTGGGGCGCAGAGCACTGCGCCCTGAGCCCACCCAGTTGACTGACATTAGCCAATTAATATTCACTAATGTCTGCCTGCTTCCCCTCCCGGCCAATCAGGAAGCGGGTCCTAAGACCCGATTGGCCAGGGAGTCTTAGGACCCACTTTCTGTTTGGCCAGGAGGAGAAGCAGCACCTGTTAGTCCAGGAGCCTGGCGCAGCCTCCCAAGGTAAGGCTGGACTGATCGCCACCTTCCCATCCAATCGTTGTCTTCCCGTCCAATCGCCGCCTTCCCATCTCTCCCGTGAGGGGTGTCTTTTGTGCGAATGAGAGGGGCAGGTTTGTTTGCCACCCCCCTAAAATATTGAGAACAAGCTGCCACTCTTATATTGGGTATAGACACATAATATATACTTGTTTGAACTTCAATGATTCGCCCAGTAGAGGAAGTATAAAATTGTTTACCCAAAACTATATTTTTGTCATAACAGGCTCCTTTTAAAGTGTAGATGTGCTTTGTTAAAATTATTTTGTGTTAAAGACCAACTGGAGTTTAATACAAAATTAAAAAAAAATGTTAAGATAAAATTAAAGCCCAACTGTGGGCTGACTCATAAAAAGAAATAAGATTCTCCAGGTTCCTGGCGCGAAAAAAGATGAGGTCTTCTGAGTGAGTTCATTGACCAATGACGAGAGGGGGTGTTCTTGTGTATAGCAGCTCTAGGAATACTGGTACTAGGAATACTGGTACTTTATATGGAATTTGGCTCCCATCAAAGGAGCAATAAGTCTGGGGTTTGAACGAATGCCTGAACAGCCACAAGTACAGAGTCTTTGTTCGGGCTGAACCTTGAGCTCACCCCCAATTCATCATCCTCGTCAAACTTAACAGCACTTGCTCGATCAATTAATGTGTATATGATTTTCTTGCCATCTGTCTCTTCACTGTTATGAAAATACAGACAGTCATTTGACTGAATATATTTGTACAAATGTGTCAAAGCAAAGTATAATTTTTATGTTTTAAGTCGTGGTATCAGAAATAAAGGCAATGTTGTCAGATGAAAAACTCAAATGGGTTGGCAAGGGCTGGCCTAAATTTCTCTGGTGGGTATACTGTATTTATATGTGGGTGTGCACGTGTGCGCGCGCGCGCGTGTGTGTGTGTGCGTGCATGTGTGCGCGTGTCCCAAAAATAATAATTTGACCTTCTCAGACTGGTACATTACCTAATCAATATTTAAGATCCTGCTGACTGCAAATGTAAACATGAAAACTTCAGTCAAAATTTTCATATTTACCTTACTAGCAAATCAAGAAAACATATTTAGCAAATTTATTTTTTTATTTTACTTTTTAGGTTTTCTTTTTATAAAGGAAATACATATTACAAAAACATTGTACATGCATCCCTTAAATTATAATTAAAGTCCATCATTTTTTTTTAAGTGTGGAGAGGGATTAGAACACACATTAACCTCTTGCAGACCGTCCCACGTACATTTACTGCGGCAGGGCGGCCACTCGGTGCCAGATCACGCACTGGTATGTGATCTGAGGCTTCCAGGTCTGGGGCGCGCTGCCAGCGACCCACTCCTGCTGTGATTGGACACAGCGGGAGCCAATCAGCTGGTCCAGCGGACACGATGTCCGCCAGGAGCCGCCGATCGTTCGGGACACAGGCAGAATAACAGTCTGCCAATGTAAACAAAACAGACTGCCGTTCTGTCAGAGGGGCAGGTACTGATCCTGTGTTTCTGCTAAGCAGGAACACGGATCTTTGCCTTCCCCTAGTCAAAGCCCCCCCCCCCCCCACAGTACGCAAGTACAACTTAGGCATACATTTAAACCTTTGATCACCCCTAATGTTAACCCCTTCCTAGCCAGTGGCATTAATACATTGACAGTGAATATTTTTTTAGCACTAATCACTGTATTAGTGTCACTGGTCCCCAAAAAGTGTCAGTTAGGTGTCCGATTTGTCCGCCACAATATCTCAGTCCCTCTATTACTAGTAAAATAAATAAAAAATATACCATAGTTTGTAGACGCTATACCTTTTGCGCTTATCGGGATTTTTTTTGTTATGTATATGTAGCAGAATATATTTTGGCCTAAATTGATGAAGAAACTAGATTTTTTACATTTTTTATTGGATGTGTTTTATAGCAGAAAGTACGAAAACCACCATAAACTAATGGAGACGCCCAAAATAAAAAACGCGATATTAGTTTTTTGCTTTTAAAACTTTTTTTTGTTATAAAACATGAAAGACGATATTT
Organism: Glandirana rugosa; assembly: GCA_018402905.1. NCBI lineage: Eukaryota > Metazoa > Chordata > Amphibia > Anura > Ranidae > Glandirana > Glandirana rugosa. The sequence goes on along the minus strand of BLSH010223896.1, from coordinate 1,073,300 downwards.
TGTGTAGGTTATTTT
>BLSH010223896.1:1049781-1061703 GCA_018402905.1 Glandirana rugosa | reverse complement strand
CCCTACGACATATTTTGTAGTGGGTTCACGTGGTGGTACTTAGTATGTTTTACGAACGAATGGTCTTGTGATTTGAGTTTTAAGATTCTCAAATCTGTACGTCACCTATCATTTTACTACTTGTTAAGGGAGACCAAATCCGACTTCTCCTACCACAGTACCGACTGTACTCACGTTTAGCGACGTTAAGTGTTAGGTATTCCTTCTTTCTTTAACGGGTGTATTACATTTAGACAGACTATAAAATGATTCTGTTTCACTACGATTCTTGAATGTCTTTAGGTCTATTTTCGGTCATATTCTTTTAGTGCCCTTGACCAGGCGAACATTTGTCTAAACCGAACGTATCAGTGTAGCGTGCGATCGTTCGGGTTCCGTCCGGACCCGGACCCGGACTTTGTCCCGAAGTTCGGACGGACCAGCAGAACCCGAACTTCCAGGTGTTCGCTCAACTCTAGTTATGAAAACAGTTCATGTAGTGCTCCAAAAATTTTTTAAAAAAAGTCTCTTGCTGGGTGTCCAATTAGTGAATGGGATGCTGTATAAAACTTTACCCGAGTGCACCTTCTCTGTCAATCATACAAATCGCTAGCTTACCAGAACACTGGACTCCAAATTGTCCTGTTGACGTCACCTCTGACGAAACATGTAGGGCAAAGTCCAAGTCTGATGTGACTATGCAAGCCAAATCTGTTTACAAGCGGACCAGTTCCCGTGATTTTCTTATACTGGCTTTTATCTGGATTTCTGTAAGTTCTTAGCATCACTTTGTCTTAGTAAAATATCAGACAGATTTACATTATGTGGGCAATTTCTTTCTTCCTTATGGATTGTGAATTGCAGCGATTTGCACTCATGTCAGCCATGACACCATCCTCTTCAGCCTAAACCAGAGGGAATTGTTCATCATTTTACTATCCACTGCATGTCTAAACTCTTAGAATTTTGAGTTTAGTGTTCTGGTAAGCAAGCATTTTGTATGATTCATGGTGGTGCACTTGGGTGATGTTTTATACAGCATCCCATTCGCTCATTGGACACCCAGTAAGACTTTTTGCTTATCATCACCACTGACATTTTTATTGGAGCACTACATGAACTGTTTTCATATTGATTCTTTATTGTTTCACTTTTTTGACCATTTAACGTGGCAACTTATGTCTTATATATGTTTTAACACAAATTGTACTGTTGTGGTGTTGCCATCGGCTCTCACTTTTATTTGTTTATTTGAATTGTTCTCTACCAGCATAACAATTTTTATTTGTTCTTCTATTTACAGCAGCTTTAGTCCATCACAAGTGCGCTCTCATACCCTTGCCAGTGACCAAGGCAGAGCTCCTGGTTCATACTTCATCATTCCTAGCTTTCAAGTGACCCCGACGGTTATGCCCAGCACATGCTATATTTTTGTAAGTGCAATTTTATTCATTCAATAAATGCTTTCTGCTTAATATACTACACTGTGGGGTCTTGTGCTCTTGTCTTTTCTTTTGTTTTACAGTGATTCAAGAGAGCAACCACTCTGGTCCAAGAGTAGCACCCTCAAAGTTAGATTACCGCAGGTTAGTTTTTGAGCTACCCATGTTATTTTTTTTTCATTCTACTGCTAGATCCTCACTCAATCAACCTATTAACCCCAGGATCGTATATAGCATATGGCTGTTATTGCTTTCTTTTATCATTAGTATTAACATCATTAAAATTGTCTTCTTATCTATTTTATGTTTGTTGGTTTGGTCAATTGCCATGAGCATGATGCATTAGGAGTAGGATTAATTAGACTGCTGTTGAGCGCTGCGTTTTTGTTTTTTTCTTTTGATCTCCCATAGTGCCATAAATGTAATCATAGCTCAATCCACTAACTGTGCAAGGACTCTGCAAGGAAGTTGCTCCTAAAGTTCTGGTGTATCTCACCGTTACTTTACTCCTATCCAAGTTCAAGTTCTGCAATAAAGCATCAAAAAAAGCATACCCCTAGACCAGTGATGACAAACCTTGGCACTGCAGATGTTTTGGAACTACATTTTTCATGAAACTCAACTATACTACAAAGTGCATGAGCATCATGGGAAACGTAATTCAAAAACATCTTGGGTGCAAAGTTCGCCATCACTGCCTTAGACTTTTCATTGAGCCAATGGAGTGACTGTGATTGTGTGCCTGGCTGTGGGTGCAACTACGGGAAAAGACCCAAGGGGCCCTTACGGGGGTAGTAAACTCAGCCATAACATTTTTAAAATCCATGTAGCAAATATACAAAAGCATTTTACATCTTTTATTTATCCCCCTTGGTTTTTCCTTACATTTTAGCAGCATAATATCTGTTTCGTGCTTCCAGTCCGAAGCTGGCTCCATATTAGCTGCTGTCTTCTGCATCTACACTGCAGTATACTTCCGCCCTTCCTGTCATAAATGGGCAAACTCTCATGCATGGACACAGAGTATTAGCCAAGCCTTTATTTCCAACATTTCACCCAAGTTCTGAATGGAGATATATTCGAGTGGGATGGCAATGCTGAAGCACGACATCAGAGGCATAGTTCGGAAAGGATGACGGCACAAAGATCATTCTGTGAATGGCCGCTAGTATGCGCATGCGCAGCCAACGTCATTAGAGATAATATTGCTCAAAATCTGAAGAACAGCAAAGGTTAGACAGAACATAAAAACAAAAATAGGGGGGGGGCGGTGGGACTTTAAATGAAGCACACAGGTTATATAAATCATGATAATTTTATTAATTAAAAAAGTAAAAAAGTATGTAGTAAATTCATCAATTGCACATTGTAAACAGTTCATATATATACATATAAATATACACACGCATTTGGGCTTGACCAGCCTCTAGAGTTGTGACAAACGAGCAGTAAGTGAATAGAGCACTCCTACAGTGCACGCCCGTGTGACGTTGGTAGGGGTGTGGCGGTCGGGCCTCATAAATCGTTTGTCACAACTCTAGTCACAGTCACCATAATTCCTCCTTCGTTATTCAGCTTTGCACATCACATGCAGGTACAGTACCCTTCTTATTGCCACTGTCACTATATCCTTTTGCTTTCTCTTTGGTGGTTGAGTCTTTCACTTGTTGCACTTCCTCGGTTTCCTTCACTCCTTTCCCTTCTATCCTAACCCATAGGACAGTCTTATTAATCCATTCACTCCATTTATTTACAGAAGCCCTCTTCACTTTGGGCAAGCCCCCCGGCCACTCTGAGCTCTTTTCATTCCTGGATGATGGTGCTCTGGATGTGACCCTTTTTGGGGCATTTGGCTGCCCCCTTCACCTCAGCTCCTGGCAGGGATACCCCACCTGGGGTGTATCCGGAGGTCACTGTCACATTTCATCATGCAGTCATGTCTATAGGTACTTAAGCAGTTCCATTTTCCCCCTTTTTCTTTTTTTTTTTATTATCTGCCAACTTTTTTCATTTGCCAATATGGTGATACCATTTACATTTTTTATTAATTACAGTCTATAGTCACGTGTATGCTCCTGAAGAGTGGGTATTAACTTCCACGAAACGCGTAGAGCTGACATATGCTGTGCCAAAAACCACTAAACAGTGTATAAACCTCATCATTTGTGAACCTTGTTGATATTACTATTTCATATGTATCGCTTTAAAATTAGAGGCTGGTCAAGCCCAAATGTGTGTGTATATTTATATGTATATATATGAACTGTTTACAATGTGCAATTGATGAATTTATTACATACTTTTTTACTTTTTTAATTAATAAAATTATCATGATTTATATAACCTGTGTGCTTCATTTAAAGTCCCACCGCCCCACCTATTTTTGAATTACCTAATTAGTAATGGAGGCATATCTACTGCCTCATATAAAGTCCTATCCTTTTTTGTTCCTTTTTCTTTTAACCCAATACAAGAGATGGAAGCACACAGGCATTAATGTAGTCTCTCCATATTTTGTTCTCCTTATATACAATTAATTTAACATTTGTCCATACTAATTTTTGTCATTTATTTTCATTTTTTCTTTGCCCTTTTTATGCTCTTTTTTTTTTTCTTATATATTTTATTAAGGATTTCAAAATGTTTTGGTAGTATCCAACAAAGCCAGTACAATACAGATGTGAAAATTATAGTTGGAGCTGTAATAACATTACAAAGGAAAGAAGAAAGAAAAGAAGAGATAGTAACATAAGAAGATATATAGGATACAAGCACAAAATCAAAACTAGCAGGAATTGGGTGCATAAAGGGGAAGGGGAAGAGGGGGGTGGGAACCGAAGTGGTAGCATTAGCTAGTATATAGTAATGCATGTATTAGGGGTGATTCAAGCCGAGCTATAAATGGTGAAGAGTTCAAAGGTGGTCAGGGTGTTTTCCTGGGGAGTGGCCCTGGAATGAGTTATATCTGAGAGATGAGGAAGGGGGGGGGTGCCACCTGGCTAAAGGTGCAGAGGTCATACAGAGGGCTTTTTGATAGGAAGAGACTGTGAAGAGAGTGTGAAAAAAGGCAAGATCTCAACCGTTGTCACTGTCATTGGGGGGGGAGTCCAATCGCTGCGAGTCCCTGGGTGAGGATGAAGAGTAGGCCTTGTAGGGGCCCCATTTTCTTTGGAAGAATTCGCTGTTGTCTGAATAACACAACGTTGCCAGTTGCTCCTTGGAAAGGAGTTCAGATATGTCTCTCTTGACCATGGACATGGATGGTGGTGTAGAGGAAGTCCATTGTTTTATAATGGTTCTTCTAGTGACCATAAAGCAGGAGGTTAGCCACGCCTTGGTGTGTTTGGATAACTGCAAGGTGGCTCTCGGGTGGGTTTGTATAGCCTTGTTTCCAAGTTATCTGAAGAGGAGAGGAAGCGGGTCGAGGGATAGTTGGTGTTTTGTGACCTGGCTTGCCAAGTTTACCACCTGGGACCAGAGATCACTGATAGGTTGGCAATCCCACAGCCCGTGCTTCAAAGATGGTCTATAAAGGTTGCACCATGGGCAGTGGAAAGGGGTTGCCGTTGTTTTTAGCGATGAAAAGGGCACATAGGCTCGATGAAGGATTTTAAGCTGTTGCTCCCTCCAGAATTCATTAGTTATATTGGATCTTACAGTGTTGTAGCCTGCCAGGACTAGGTCTCCCACTTTAGACGAAGGAAAGTCTTTGGACCACATGTGGGTGGGGTCGTGGCTACATGCCTTTGGGAGGCTTGCAGAGATTGTTCTGTATATATCCGAGATTTTGAGTAGGTTGTTGGTCAGGAGATTGTCCAGGGCTGAAGTTTTGAAACGCATTAGTCTATCTGGGTGGAGAGACACTGCAAATCTCACAGCTTGTTGTACAAATATGAAGTGGTTTCCAGGGAGGTTAAAACGAGCCTGGAGTACTGGGAAGGGAAGTGCCCTCCCAGAAGAGGGGTCAAACAGTTGGGACAGCTTGGTTAAACCGAAGGAGGCCCAAGTGGAAAAGGCTGCAAATCGCTGTGGGGAGGTACATTGTGGGTGTCCCACTATGGGAAGATAGCTAGAGACAGTGGAGGGGAGATTCAGTTTGGTTCTCCATTCCCTCCAGGTTATGTTAGTGTCTGTGTACAGTAGATTGTATTTGAGTTCCATTGGGAGGGAGTGAAGTTTCATATGAAGCAGTGCAGCCAATCCCACTGGGCCCGCCATTTGTGACTCCAGGTCAAGGTTGGAACAATTAGAGGTGCCTAGAAGCCAGTCCATACCCACTCTAAGGAGGCAAGCCAGGTTGTAGTTACGTATGTTTGGGAGGTTCACGCCTCCTTCATGTTTCGGGAGGGTGAGCTTTGCTAGGGCTATTCTGGGGCGTCGGCCCTGCCAGAGGAAGGCAGTCAAGGCTCTATGGAGGGCTTGGATATCCTTATGTTTTAGGAGGAGGGGAATCGTCTGGAGGGGGTAAAGGAGCTTCGGGAAGGTGACCATCTTGAACAAATGGCATCTACCTATCATGGAAAGGGGGAGATTGGCCCAGTTCTCCATTTCGCCTATCATTTTGGCTATAACGTGGGGGAAATTTAAATGGTAGATGGAGGCCAGTGTTTTGCCTGTTTTAATGCCCAGGTAGGTTATGTGGTGTTTGGCCAGTTGGAAGATCGAGTTGGTGGCCCAGTCAGGTGTTCTGGTGTGGAGGAGAGGGAGTACCTTGCTTTTAGCAAAGTTGATTCTTAGGCCTGAGCAGGTTCTGAAATGGCTAAAGATGTCCTGAATGTGGGGGAGGTCTGTGCTTGGGTCAGATGAGAATATTAGGACATCATCAGCGAAGAGAGCCGTCCAGATCTCTTGCCTACCTATTTGAACACCATGGATATGGGAGTGGAAGTTGAGAAAGCGAGAAAGGGGTTCAATTGCCAAATTGAAGAGGAGGAGGGACAAGGGGCAGCCCTGACAGGTACCCTTGTGTAGGGGACTGTTGTTTGAGATATAACCTGCCGCCACCACATTAGCAAAGGGAGCAGAGTACATTGCTCTGACGAGGTGGGAAAAGGAGCCTCCAATTCCAAATTTCTGTAAGACCAGCCTCAGCCAGCGAAAGTTAATGTTGTCGAAAGCCTTTTTGGCGTCTAGTGTTACGATGGCTATGTCGCTGGCTGGGTTGGCCCTGGCATGTTCGAGTACTGCTAAAACCTTGCGTATATTGGAGGCGGCAGTGCGGCCAACAGTGAAGCCCGCCTGTGCGGGGTGGATTAGGGAGGGCATGATAGTCGCTAGTCTTTTGGCCATTACTTTTGATAAGATTTTAGAGTCGAGGTTTAGCAGTGATATGGGGCGGTAGGAGCCAGGTTCCATAGGGTCCTTGCCTTTTTTTGGGATCAATTTAATATGTGCCTGTAGGCCAGAAGGAGGATAGGAGCCGCCCTCCAAAATGTGCTGGTATAGATCACTCAGGATTGGGGTAAGGTCTTTTTTGAGGGCTTTGAAGAATTCTGAAGTGTACCCGTCAGGGCCGGGAGCTTTGTTAGGGGCTAACGAGGCTATTGCTGATTCAACTTCGGGCTCAGTGATCCGTGAGTTGAGCGTGTCCAATTGTGAGGGAGTAATTTGGGGTAATTGGATATGATCCAGGAAAGCCTGGGCTGCCGAGGCATTGATCGGGTCGTCCCCATACAATTTCGTGTAGAAATCTTCCAGGATGGTGTTAATGTCTTTTGGGGTTTGAGCAAGGGATCCAACCGTGGATTTAAGGGCAGTGATGTGTTTTGGGGTAAAGCGGCCTTTACAAAGACGGGCAAGGAGTTTCCCCGCTTTGTTGCCAAATTTGTGTAGCTGGAGGTCGTAACATGATTGGTGATATTGTTCCTTGGCTATGGCCCAGGAGTCAAAGGTTTCTTTGGCTTCCTTCCAGAGTTTCCTATTTTCAGGGGAGTTTGAGTGGTTAAGGCGGGTTTGAGCCTCACGAAGAGAGGCACTTGCCTCTAGGTATTTTGTTGCTGTTTTTTTCTTGTGAGCAGACGTGAACGCTATTATTTTGCCTCTGAGGACTGCCTTGCCTGCCTCCCACAGGAGACAGGGGTCGTGGGAATGTGCAGCATTGTCCTGTAGATAATCGGACCAGGTGGGTTTTAGGGTGCTAATTAGGTCAGTGTTGCCAGCTAGATGGGAGGGAATCTCCAGAGTCTGGGCCCGCCATTTGTGACTCCAGGTCTAGGTTTTAGCAGTTCGAAACCTGATACTGTAAGGGACAAGGGGGCATGGTCAGAGATGACCATTTCTAGGATCTGAGAGTCCGAGGTGAATTGTAGCATGGAAGTATTGCAGAGGAAGTAATCAATTCTAGACATACTTGAGTGGGGATGCTAGAAAAACGTGTATTCTCTGGCTATGGGGTTTACAAGTCTCCAAGGGTCGATCAGATGGAGTGCCTCAGCAAAGTGAGTTAGGGGAGTCTCAGAGGAGGGTGGTTGAAGGGCAGGAGCAGGCGCAGAACACGTCCTGTTCCTGGAGGTGCATCACAGTGTTAAAGTCACCCCCCAATAGTAACGGAAGATGAAGATGGAGAGCGAGTTTGGCAGTGAGGAGTTGGAAGAAGGATTTTGAAGGGGAATTGGGAGCATAAACGTTGGCAAGGATTACTTCTCTATTGGCCAGTTTGATCTTTAGAATCAGTATTCTGCCCTCGTCATCCTTCTCCTCTGAGAGGACTTCGTGGGATAAGTTATTGTGGGTGAGGATGAGGAGTTCCGATTTGCCTTTCACCGCTGAGGATCCATAGACATTCCCCACCCATAGTTTGCGCATCCGGGAGAAGTCCTCCTCCCCGAGGTGCGTTTCTTGCAAGAGAAGGCGTTAAGGCGTTTTAAATGTCGCAAGATGGCCATTCGTTTATGTGGAGATCTTAGGCCTTTAACATTCCAGGATATGACCTTTATGGCAGGTCGGATGGTGGCAGGGTTTTAAGTGGAAAGGTGTATATGGTTACAAGGAATGTGTGAGGAGGCGCCAGGGGGCAATGGCCATGGGAATGGCAGACGAAGGTCTGGCTTGTGGGCTCAGCCAGTGTGGGTGAGGATGGGCTGAAGGTTCCACAAAGTTGCAAACAAAGGTATAAAACTTTAAAACATACACAATAAAAACTTTGCGACTTCTCTTTTTTCCACATGGGAAACATATCTCCTACCAGAACAGCGTTACCGGAGATGCACCTCTTCTCCCTGACGTGGGCGGCTGTGGGAAGGAGTAGCACCCGGGCAAGGTGTACAGCCCCAGGGCATGCTGGGTAACAGAGTAGTGGGTTACAGCCGGAAAGGCTGTGCAGGTGCTGAGGGGACAAGGAGAAGCAATGGTAAATCAGGTTAAAGTAAGCAAACGACTAAAAATACAACTTAGTACATAGGAACAGAACACTCTCACGAAAGTCAAACCACATGGAGACCAATGGTCAGTTAGTGCGGGTCGATGAGAACATAGATGGAAGGTTTTTTTTTTGTTTTTTTTTAAGAGAGGATATCATCAGATTTTACATATGAAGGAGGTAGGCCTGGCAGGCATGTGTTACTTAGCCTTGTTAGCGTAGCGGGGTCTCTTCAGGAGTCCTTCCTAGGGCTGCACAGATCTCTAACGGTTGGAGATGGGGAAGCTGCAGGGGTCTGTTGGGTGTCCATGGGAATATGGAGGTAGGTCTGCAGGTAGTTGGCTGCCTCTTCTGGGTGCGAGAAGGATTTGGCCTCGCCAGTTGAGTCTGTGAAGCGGAGTATGGCAGGATATGACAGGGTAAATTTAACCCCTTTTTGGCAAAGAGCAGAGCAGACCGGCTGGAAGGCTTTACGGTGGCGGGCTACTTCCTGTGAATAATCTGCGAAGATTAGTAGCTTGTGCCCTTCCAGCTGTAAGGACTGGGCGTTCCTAAACGAACGGAGCAGTGCGACCCGATCAGCATAATTGAGATAGCGCACAATTACCGGATGAGGCGTGCGCCGATCGTTGGAAGGGGGACCCAGGCGGTGCGCTCCTTCGACCGTGCAGGTGCCTGTGAGGCCTAAGGCTTGAGGTAGGCGTACAGCACAAATGTCTGGCAAAGTGATGTTGTTAAAGGATTCAGGGAGTCCAATGATTCGTAGGTTGTTCCTTCTGGTTCTATTCTCGAGGTCATCTAATTTGTCGAGTATGTAGTGCTGCGTGCGGGATATCTGTTGTTCGCTCGCCTGTGAGGTTTGCATCTCGTCCTCAACATCTGAGATCCGGCGTTCCATTCTCCTAGTGTGCTCGCCCAGCTCTTTCTTAATCTGCTGCATGCCCTCAGCGACCGCTCTCTCCACCGCTGCAGAGATGGTGGGAGAGAGGAGAGCAGCCACAGCCTGAGCGATTTTGGCGTATTGTTCCTTGTTCGGCTCGGCTTGTGGAGCAGGCTGGTGGAGCTGTTGCAGGGCCGCCACTTCCCCTGGTGAATGGCCGTCGGCCATATTGGCCGCATGTGAGGCGGTCGGAACGGCGGCCGCCGGGGGCAAGGAGCTGCCATGTAGAACGTACCGATCCATCCTTATGGTACCCGGGGCTATGGCAGAGGTGGGGGGAGAGTTAGTGCGCCCGCGAGCGGTGTGCGGCTGGATTTATATGCCGGTCATTCCAGAGCCGCTGTCTCATGTGGCGCCGGAACCGGAAGTGTTTTTATGCTCTTATTTGTGGGGATTGTTCAGCCCCAGTCCATCACTTATGTATATACATCCCTTCAGTCCATTGCCGCATGCTGTGTGTCACAGGGCCAGATATTGGGAGCCTGCTCGGCTCCCATCCTCTTCGGGAGCTGCGATGCCCATCGGCGGGCCCTCCTCCCTTCCCCCCCATGATGCGGGTGGATGACTCTGTGCTGGGTGTCGACGTCACGCCATGCACGCCGGATGTTGTGCGTCCCTCCACGCGGTGTCGCATCTCCGGCGCGCTTTCCATCTGGTGGCTATGTGGGAGGTTGCCCTTTGGCGCCGATGGTGAGCGGTCCATCCGCTCGGACACTGGTGCCCTCCCTCCTACAGTGCACGCCTGTGTGACATTGGTGGGGGTGTGCCGGCCGTGCCCCATAAATCCCATCCGCTATTCACTTACTGCTCATTTGTCACAACTCTAGTCACAGTCACCATAATTCCTCCTTCGTTATTCAGTTTTGCACATTACATGCAGGTACAGTACCCTTCTTTTTGCCACTGTCACTATATCCTTTTGCTTTCTCTTTGGTGGTTGAGTCTTTCACTTGTTGCACTTCCTCGGTTTCCTTCACTCCTTTCCCTTGTGTCCTAACCCATAGGATAGTCTTTGTTAAAAGAAGACTGTGCTGAGGACTTGTTTGCACTTTGTTGTGCTTTCCTCGCGCTCCCGGAGGAGCCGGCGCCGGGCAGCTCTATTTGAACTTCCTGCTCCTGTCAGCAAGTGCTGTCCGTTCTACAGCGTCTGAGTACCTGTGAGCCCAGCTCTGTTCCTGTATTCCTGCTCTTGTGTTGTACCTGCCTTCCTGATCCGACCCGGCTTGTCCTGACCTGCTGTTTGTCTGCCTGCACCGACCCAGGCTATCCACGACCACCCCATTGTCTGAACCCTCTGTACCTCCGCTGCCAGTCTGTTGACTAACTCTGCTTGGACTTGACCATCCTTTGCCTGACCCTCTTGTGCCGCACAGCCCGCCAGTTGCCGACCCAGCCTGAACGACCATTGTTCTGCCCAGCACGACCATCTGGACCTTCACACCACCATCAGTGACCATCCAGCCCTCGTGTCATCCCGCACTCTCGGACTCCCTGTCTGCTCTACCAGGGACCCCTGAATCGTGTGTGCAAGAGTGGTTGTTCCCTGCACACGCCAGACTCTACCACCAGGATCGTGACTGTCTTATTAATCCATTCACTCCATTCATTTACAGAAGCCCTCCTGGTCACTCTCAGCTCTTTTCTTTCCTGGATGATGGTGCTCTGCATGTGGCCCTTTTTTGGGAATTTGGCTGCCCCCCTCATCTCAGCTCCTGGCCGGGATACCCCACCTGGGGTGTATCCGGAGGTCACTGTCACATTTCATCATGCAGCCATGTCTATAAGTACTTAAGCAGTTCCATTTTCCCCCTTTTTCTTTTTATTATCTGCCAACTTTTTTCATTTGCCAATATGGTGATACCATTTACATTTTTTATTAACTACAGTCTATAGTCACATGTATGCTCCTGAAGAGTGGGTATTAACTTCCACGAAACGGGTAGAGCTGACATATGCCGTGCCAAAAACCACTAAACAGTGTATAAACCTCATCATTTGTGAACCTTGTTGATATTACTATTTCAAATGTATCGCTTTAAAATTAGAGGCTGGTCAAGCCCAAATGTGTGTGTATATTTATATGTATATATATGAACTGTTTACAATGTGCAATTGATGAATTTATTACATACTTTTTTACTTTTTTAATTAATAAAATGATCATGATTTATATAACCTGTGTGCTTCATTTAAAGTCCCATCAC
>BLSH010223896.1:1033285-1049771 GCA_018402905.1 Glandirana rugosa | reverse complement strand
AAATATACAACAGCATTTTACATCTTTCCAGATCATTATTTATCCCCCTCGGTTTTTCTTTACATTTTAGCAGCATAATATCTGTTTCATGCTTCCAGTCCGAAGCCGGCTCCATATTAGCTGCTGTCTTCTGCATCTACACTGCAACATACTTTCGCCCTTCCTGTCATAAATGGGCAAACTCTCACGCATGGGCACAGAGTATTAGCCAAGCCTTTATTTCAAACATTTCACCCAAGTTCTGAATGGAGATATATTCTCGTGGGATGGCAATGCTGGAGACTGGATGACGCAGGCACGGCATTAGAGGCACAGTCCGGAAAGGATGACGGCACAAAGATCATGCTGTGAATGGCCGCTAATATGCGCATGCGCAGCCAACGTCATTAGAGATAATATTGCTCGATATCTGAAGAACAGCAAAGGTTAGACAGAACATAAAAACAGCACCATGCCCATTGTTTCGGAGTGATTTAAATAGAGGAAAGTCACAATGGAGAGTTTACTACTACTTTAAACTGTGGCCTCCTGCGAAAGAGAATGCTACAATTGTTTGCTTTTGACTTTTATTCCTTTTTTCAGAAGGGAACATCTAAAACCAATTTGCATATTCATATGGATAGCAGTTTATATTGCATACTCATAATTTTCCCTCTTCACTATAACCCCTTTCTTTTTAAAGCCATCCTGCACAGCCTATGATGGCTCTACCATTGTATTATACAACAACTTCTAGATTCAAAAAGGTTTGCATGCCGCCATAAGTGAATTATGAAGTAAGCCAGTACACAGTCTGGGGTGTTTGGCTATTTTTATTCTACCTACAGTAATAACAATGCATCTTTAATCTTGGTTTCAGACAATGCCGAGAGAATAATATTCTTGACGTCTATGGCATTTCAATATTTAAAGGACAGAGTGGAGATGCTGCTGCAAGCTATTAATTAAAACCAAATTTCCTTGTAGATATTATTGTACAGGAAATACATTCCACTTGCTTTCATTCTTAGGCTTCTACCTGTTATCATTAGTCAGATGTCCTATTTCTGTGTGACACATCTAATCAGAAACTTTCTTTTGTTCCTCAGCATTTAAAGTGAACCTGTTCTTTGAACATACCAGGCAAAGTACAGGTTGGCTTTACATGAGGCAGTGTCAGCGATATTTACATATCTCTCCTACTGCCCCACTCTGCAGATACACTTAATTTCCAAAAGTATTGAGACACCTGCCTGTACCTCCTTATGAATTTTAATGACATCCCAGTCTTAGTCCTTAGGGTTCGATATTGAGTTGGCCCACCCTTTGCAGCTATAACAGCTTCGACTCTTCTGGGAAGGCTGTCCACAAGGTTTAGGAGTGTCTATGGGAATGTTTGACCATTCTTCCAGAAGCGCATTTGTGAGGTCAGGCACTGATGTGGATGAGAAGGCCTGGCTTGCAGTCTCCGCTCTAATTCATCCCAAAGGTGTTCTATCGTGTTGGGGTCAGGACTCTGTACAGGCCAGTCAAGTTCCTCCACCCCAAACTCGTTCATCTATGTCCTTATGGACCTTGCTTTGTGCACTAGTAATGTTGGAACAGAAAGTGGCCAACCCCAAACTGTTCCCACAAAGTTGGGGGCATGAAATTGTCCAAAATGTCTTGGTATGCTGACGCCTTAAGAGTTCCCTTCACTGGAACTAAAAGGCCAAGCCCAACACCTGAAAAACAACCCCACACCATAAACACCCTCCACCAAATGATTTGGACCAGTGTACAAAGCAAGATCCATAAACACATGGATAAGCGAGCTTGGGGTAGAGGAACTTGACTGGCCTGCACAGAGTCCTGACATCAACCCAATAGAACACCTTTGGGATGAATTAGAGTGGAGACTGCGAATCAGGCCTTCTCATCCACATCAGTGCCTGACCTCACAAATGTGCTTCTGGAAGAATGGTCAAACATTCCCATAGGCACTCCTAAACCTTATGGACAGCCTTCCCAGAAGAGTGGAAGCTGTTATAACTGCAAAGGGAGGGCCAAATCAATATTGAACAGACTACAGACTAAGACTGGGATGCCATTAAAGTTCATTTGTGTGTAAAGGCAGGTGTCCCAATACTTTTGATAACAGTGTATGTTCTAACCATGAAGTGTTTGGACACCAACGTTACTGTTAGGACCTGTGCTGATGGTACTTTATTTTGCTTCAAACAGGTTTTGCATTCCCAAACAAGTCTATACGAATGAACAACCGTCTTGAAGCAGATCAAATTAAGGTCAGAAGGAGGACACCTGAAGGCCAAATGCATGCCAATGAGTTTTGAATGTTTCCAGCGTCTCAGTCTGATGTCACATTGATTCCATCAACACAAGTCCAAAGCCCATGAGAACAGTCTCTAATGTTTATGGCTCTGCATTTTTATGCTGCATTTTGTAAGGAACCCATTGAATTGACTTGAAAAAGATTACAGAGAGCAGCAATGCATCCAATGTACCATACAGGACTTTTCTCAGTGCAATTCAACACAGATTTTTATTGGGGACAAGTCAAAGGCAAAAAGGCTGTTTACTGCGCAAGGGAATTTTCACTTTTCAGGGTAATTTTCCCTTAGCTTAGTGAATGAGGTGAAGCTCTGCTGACTTCTATCATCCAGATATATGCAATAAAAAACACTACTTTTTTCTTGGGTATTCAAAAAGTTTAGGGAAAATTCCCTTCCAAAGTGAATAGCCTGTGTGGCTTTAGTAAATCAACTCCACTGGGTTTAATTTATTAAAGTAATATAGGCAGTTTACTTATCAAAGCACACTTTCTCTTTGCTTAGTGAATGAGATCAAGTTGTGTAGACTGCGATCATCGAATTGTGAAAACCAAAATCCTGTTTTCAATTGTGTATTCCTTGTAAAGTAAATTTTCACTTAGCTTCACTTCATTCGTTCAATTGAAATTTACTTTGCAAAGTGAACATGCTCTCCTTCTTTCATACAACCCAACCCAAATCAACTTTCTAAAGTTAAATTGTTACTGAACCCACAACAGTAAAATCAGTCTGTATATGCAGTAAAGCATGTTTGTTAGGGAACATCGGGTGTTCGTTTGTTCGCAGAACAACGAAAATTATGGGGCGTTCGGGGCAAATTTGAGTGCTGCGGAGCGCCCCATAATGCACTGCGAAATCGCAGTGCATTGACGCCTGCTGATTGGCCAAAGCATGCACCTGACCTTCATGCTTTGGCCAATAACAGCGCAATCTGCTGAGAGCCATGATTGGCCAAAGGCAGGGTGCCTTTCGCTAATCATGGCTCAGGGGGCTAATTCCACGCCCCACACCATATAAGGCTGCTAACAGCGGCCGTATGTAGCGTGTCAATGTAGAGAACTTGAGTTAAATTAGGCAGGTTAGTTAGTGGCATGCAGGCAGTTTAGTATATATACAGTGTAGTCAACGTAGACTAAATATACAGTGCAGGCAGTGTATTCATACACACATATATATATATTTATATATATATATATATATATATATATATATATATATATATATACAGTGCAGTGTATATATATATATAGCTGTACATTATTTTGCATGGAAATTTGGCATTTTATATTGTAGGCCTGTTATTCTTAGGAATAACTCACTTAAATCTGTCCAGACAAGAGTCTAGTAGACATCCTGGGTATGATAAAGTTTGAAACATGAAATCATAAATTATAATATAACTTAGAAAAAGGTTCCTGTACTACTTTTGAGGTGACTTCAAGCGACTTGGATTGACTTCTATTACAGAAATCGCCTGCAAGCCGCCCTGAAGTTGCCTCGAGCGGGGCGAGATGCCCTGCAATTCGGATCGCTAGGTGTGAATGCGGTAATGAATCCTTACTGTGTAAAGTGCCCCACTGTACTGTACAATATGCTTCTTAACCACTTCAATACTATGCACTTAGAACACTTTACTACCAGACCAATTTTTAGTTTTCAGTGCTGTTGCGCTTTGAATGACAATTGCGCGGTCGTGCGACGCTGTACCCAAACAAAGTTTTTATCATTTTGTTCCCACACATAGAGCTTTCTTTTGGTGGTATTTGATCACCCCTGCGGTTTTTATTTTTTGCGCTACAAATAAAAAAATACCGAAAATTTTGAAAAAAAAAAAAAAAATTCTCTATTTTTGTCACAAAACTTTGTAAATAAGTAAATTTTCTCCATCACTGGTGGGCACTGATGAGCACTGATGTGGCAGTACTGATTGGCACTGATGAGGCGGCACTGATGAGGTGGCACTGATGATGAGGCACTTATATGCAGCATGATGAGCACTGTTAGGCGGCACTGATAATCAGCACTGACGGGTACTGAGAGGTGGCACTGATATACAGCACTGATGGGCACTGATATGCAGCACTGAAGGACACTGCTAAGCGGCACTGATGGGCACTAATAGACAGCACTGATTGGCACTCATAGGCGGCACTGGGCACTGATAGGTGGCACGGATGGGCACTGATAGGTGGGCACTGGTAGGTGGCAATGGTGGGCACTGATGTGTGGCACTGGTATGCATTGATAGGGGCACTGGTGGGCACTGATAGGGGCACTGGTGGGCATATACATTAATAGGGGCTCATTCCCTGGTGGTCTAGGGTGGCATCTGAAGGTGGCACTGAGTGAAGGTGGCACTGAGCAGTATGTCACTTACCTGGTGGTCTAGGGGGGTCTCCCTGGTGGTCCAGATCGGCTCCCTGGTGGTCCCTGGTCGGCTCCCTGGTGGTCCTGGGTGGGCACATCCCTGGGCAGGCTCCCTGGTGATCTAGGGTGGCGATCCGAGGGAGGGATTGGTCACGGCTGGTCACATGGTAAAGTGCTTTGGATCTAAGCACTTTACCGAGATCGGCATTGCGGGGGGTCAGACTGACCCCCCACACCACCGATCGCCGCGATGGGGGCCCCCCGGGCGCGCGGCGGCTTGTTATCCTGAGGACGTCATATGACGTCCAGTCAGGATAACTCAGCCACTTCCCGGCCGTCATTCTGCATACGGCGGTCGGGAAGTGGTTAATATGTAGAAACAAACCGCACAGTGCCTCTCGGCACTCATGTGGCTGCCCGGCCCGTCTCTCTCGTCTCTGGCTGACGTCAGAGGTGGATTCTCAGCCCCACCCGCCTCTCTTCAGATCTGTCAGCTACAGTCAGTGGGCGGGGCTGAGAATCCACCGCTGATGTCAGCCGGAGACGAGAGAGGAGAGAAGCGGGCCGGGCGGTCACATGAGTGCCGAGAGGCACAGTGCGGTATGTTGCTACATATTAAGAAGCATTTTGTACTCTACAGTGTCCACGCCCCCTTCTGACGTCATGTGTTGGTAGAAGGGGCGGGGTTATCTGGTTACGTCACCGGTTGGCCCGGCCTTTGCCTATGTAAGAGCTGTCAAACTGAAAAGGCCAGCAGTCGGTGGGAGCCCTCCCATCTAGGAAGAGCTTTTTCGGGTTTTATATTTTTTGGGTCGTCAGGCGCCGTGATTGAGGTGGATTACATCGCAGGACACTTTTTTTTCTTTTTTAATAAAGGAATTGTCCAAAACTGTCTCCTGTGATTTTTACTTTTTTGGTGAATGGGTAGAGGTACAATGTACCCGATACCCATTCACATAGAGGGGAGCCGGGGTCTGGGGACCCCCTTGTTAAAGGGGCTTCCAGATTCTGATAAGCCCCCTGCCCGCAGACCCCGACAACCACCAGCGGGGGGGAGGGCGGGGGGGAGTGCAGAGCCCCACCCCAAAGCACACACCCCCCCATCTTGAGGGCATGTGGCTGAGTGCCAGGCTGCATGCTTGGATAAGTGACTGGTATGAATTTTGGGGTGGACCCCACGTACATTTAAAAAAAAAAATTGGCGTGGAGTTCCCCTTAAGATCCATACCAGACCCGAAGGGCCTGGTATGGACTGGGGGGGGGGGGTGGCGGACCGCACACCATTTTTTTCATTGATTTTTTCATCTATATTCCCGGGAGGCGGCAATACATTACAGCCGCAAGCAAGTTTAAATTACATTTTTCCTTTAGAAATGTCATTATTGCTGCAGCACTGTTCTATACATCACACAGATGTGCCAATTTACAGGCAGACTAAGGGGACCCCCCCCCCCCCAGGTACGATATTTAAATGAATATTTCATTTTTATTGTTTCACTTTAAGCATTATTAAAATCACTGATCCTGTAAAAACAATAGTTTTAAAAGCTTTTCTTTGCATTGATACATATCTCCTAGAGCAGTACCCAGGTCCCCACACACTTTTTATGGCAATAACTTACATATAAAGATGGGGGTTGGCGCTAATCAAAGAGAAATGACATACCATGTGATATACATATGACATAGAAAATACAAATGATAAAATTGTATGCACCTAAAAAATGCCAGCTAGGTAATACAGTCAATAAAAGGTGGTAATATGAGGTGCTCAAGATATAGTTGTATAAACCTAAAGCAAATGCCAGCTAGGTAATACAGTCAGTTAAGGGTGATAATATGAGGTGCTCAAGCGTCGTTTCCTGAAGCTTGCGTGCAGTCAAGCAAACAATCTTGCAAGAAGATGGAAATGGGAAAAAAAGTTCCACGAACAATAGAGGACACAATCTTCATATGGTGAGAAGTGACAATTCAATAGTGTGGTGAATCCAGGTATCCCGCCCTAGTGAATCAAAGGCTTACCAGAACCCAGATATATGCAAGCCCACATATATGGTACGCTCATGTATAATCCTAGATCCTCCAGGGTTTCTCCGTTGACGCGTCACACACTCCGGTAAGATGTCATCTCAATGGGAATTGTAGATCTCGCGTCCGTCACTCACTTGAAGTAATGGTCCGGTGTCACTTAGGGGTCTCATCAATAGTAGTAATGTCCTTGGGCTCGTCAATGGTTTAAAAAGAAAGAAAGAAGAGCGAGCTCTCCATAGTGTAAAAAGTACCTCAACCAAGAGGGTTTAATTTATTGGATAAAAATTCACAAGCTTGTATACATAAAATGAACGCAGCAATCCAGGGTCAGCAGCGCCCGACGCGTTTCGTCCTAATAGACGTCGTCTGGGGGCTCATAATAACTTACATATAAGCCTTTAAAATTAGCACTTTTGATTTTTCATGTTCGTGTCCCATAGACTTTAATAGGGTATGCATGTTTGCCAGAACTTTTTGCCTGTTCGCGGTGTTCTGGTGTGAACCAAACCGGGGGTTGTTCGGCCCATCCCTAATGTTTGTTATACTCACTGTGGAACCTAAGGATTAATCCTTTGCATTGTGTAAAAACGGCTGTTTGATCCTGTCTGCTCTGATCCTCCCCTTCTTTTACTATCCCCAATCCATCTGCTGATAGTACAGAGCCGTAGAGGCACTGTGCACATGTTTAGTTTAGTGTGTATTGCTAGACAGTTTTTTTTTTTTTTTGAGAGGGTGCATGTGATCAACTCATGGCCAATCAGCACTGTCCAGACAGAGGGTCAGGGTCATGCAGCCTCATAGGACAGTCAGAGGAGAATGAAAACTCCTGCTCCAAGCTTTAACCAGTGGTTGGCTGGACACTGATAGAAGTAACAAGACTACTATATACTGCTGATGAGAAAATGTATTTAGCAGTTTATATTTACTAAAATAATTGCATTTCCATGTTCTGTGTACTATGGGAGACCAGAAATAGTGAATGCAGGGCCCTGGGTTTAGTAATACTTTAATGCATTGTGCCCGTATTGTGCAACGTAGCAAAAACATTGGCATATCTTCCTATTTTCTGAGGAAGACAAAGGATCGAAGGCCGGAGTGGAGTAAGGGTGATGTGCAATTGAGCATTTCTCTCTATAGCCCCGTACACACGGTGCGACATCCAAAATCGTATGTTGGCTGTTGTGTCTCACATACTGACATGCACTAAGCGATCGTACGACCAAGCCGAACGTAGTGATGTACTACAAGCGTATAAAGAGGAAGTTCAGGTGAATGTGGTTTGTGAATTAGGAACGTAGGTTTACACGAACGGACACTTCCGGGAGTTCCTGACTTCTGTTTTGCACAGTGCAACTTGTTGGACCAACTTCTCTGTACAATGGTCGTATGAGCGCTTGTTGTACAACAGAAGTTTTCTAGTCTGCTCATCTAACTTCTGTTGTACGACTGTCGCACATCGGCTGTTCTAATTGCGCGTACTAACGGTCGGATGATCGTACAACAAGCTGTTGTACAGCCATTTTCGTACGACCGTCGCACCGTATGTTATGACTCTCTTTCTCAAGACACATTGGGGGTGATTTATTAAAACTGGAAAGTTTAAAATCTAACATCTGATGCAGCTCTGTATAGAAACCAGGTGCCAGGTTCTTTTGTAAAAGCTTTAATGAACAAACCGAAGCTTGAAGGTGATTGGCTACCATGCAGAGCTGCACCAGATTTTGCACTGTTCAGTTTTAGTAAATCAACCCCATAGTGTGTTCCCAGACTAGGGTTGCCACCTTTTCTTGAAGTCAAACCCGAACACTTCAGCGACGCACAGCAATTTTTTGTTATAGTATAAACTATACATATATATTGCAATTAAATAGCATTTCTAATCATATGAAGTTAATCCCCCTATACATCAGAGTCCACAGAGTTCTTCTTTTACATCTGAATCCACAGAGTTCCCCTTTTACATCTGCAGACTCTGATGTAAGGGACAACTATAGGGACTCTAACATAAGGAATGCTCTGGGAACCCTGATTTAAGGGGGAACACTGAGAAAACTTTAATGTACGGAGAGGACTCCAATGTAAGGGGGGGCACTGTGGCCTTTAGTGTAAAGGGGAACTCTGATGTAAGGGGTGAATCTGAGAACCCTGATTTACCTTATTGTACTCACTCAGAGCCAGGAGAGAGAAGGTAGGAGACTTCAGTCACAGACATGGATGGATGGTGAGCTCACTCACCCCTTGGTGGTCAGCACCTCTCATCCAGATGTATCTGAGGCTGCTGGACTTCAAATTTCTGGCCCCCACTTCCCTTTTCTGAGGCACAGCCCTGGGGATTGGAGTGTGGAAAGACACAGAGGGATAGGGGAGGGAGGAAGAGGAGTAGATCTACTCTCCCATCTGGGTGTGGGGGGACTGTTAGTGCTGGCTTTGGGCAGTGAGAAAGAGAGTGTAACAGACATTCTCGGCTTACACAACTGCAGCCAGCAACCCAGATGCATGGGTCCAAACCCGAACTGTCCAGGTGAATCCCGGACAGATGGCAACCCTATCCCAGACCCCTGGTGGTTTTCCCATTAATTCACTAATTTTATTTCTCCTCTTACTATTATTACTGATATTTTTATACATTATAATTATTTAGATTACTAATTACCCCCCCCCCCATATCTAGGGAATCTTGACCCCCCTTATCGGCTGTTTTCTCCCTCTCATCCGCGTTATTAGTTTCTTG
Source organism: Glandirana rugosa (assembly GCA_018402905.1). Taxonomy (NCBI): domain Eukaryota; kingdom Metazoa; phylum Chordata; class Amphibia; order Anura; family Ranidae; genus Glandirana; species Glandirana rugosa. The sequence goes on along the minus strand of BLSH010223896.1, from coordinate 1,040,333 downwards.
CTGTTCTTGCTGTTTAATTGCTCATTTACTTTCTTGTGCATTTAGGATGGGCTGAACAATATATATAAACATTTTACCATAAGTCACACAATATATGTTATCTTTCCATGCCATAAATATCACACTTTTCTATAAAACTTAGGCATATTATATCTCTATTGCTAAAGGGTAGTAAATAATTCCTAGCATACTCTGTCAATTACAGGTACAGTCAGGCCTGTAGCGAATAAAAAAAATAAAAAAATGGAGCGGAGGGCCGCATGACTGGGTTTACCGTGGCCTGGGCATCTAGGGGTTAACCTCTCCCCCAGTGTCAGTATGGCGTGCATCGGAAAACGAGCTGCTGAGGTCCGTGCACACCTGCGGAAGGAGTTAGGCCGGAGCGTGTCACATGGCCGACCTTGATTCCATGCTCCGTCAGCTCCGGGGTGGCCGCAGAGCTTCGCGGCACAGACTGGCTGCGGGTGCGGCTCGTGGTCCTATGCAAGGACACGGAGGAGGAGGGGGAGCGGATTCTGCCATGCGCTCGGCGGTCCCGGCCGCCGGAGCGGTTGAGCCCGGCCACTTTCCCCAGAGCTCAGCGCCATATTGGGACACGGACCTTCCAGGTGGATTGGCACGGCCTGTGCCACCGGCGGGTCCCCTGGGAGGAATCCCCGTCCAAGACGGAGCTCTGCCAGGAGGGGCTGCGTTTCATCAAGGTCCCCTGCCCCGCCTGGCCGGCGTGGAGGCTCGCATGGAACGGCTGCCCCCTCTGGTGATGCACCGGCCGGGGGGGCAGCTCGGCGTGGGAGTGGAGTTGCGCAGGGTGCCTGCCAGTCAGTGGGAGCGGCAGGCACCTCCTCCCGGCATACGCACAGTGCGGCCGGTCCGGAAGATGAGGCGCTGCATGACCAGGCAAGAATCGGAGGAGGTCCGGATGCGGGTGGAGGGTGGAGGCCATCGGTGCGCAGCGCGGTGGTACAGCAGCCTGGCCCTTCTGGGGGTGCCAGCGGACGGACAGATGATCGACAGAGGAGGTCGGCGCCACGGAGGGCGAGCACTCCAGTTCGGAAGAAGGGGAGGTGCTCGACTACCCCACAGCGATGGAGTCCGGTGTGGCGGCTGCGGGTGTCCCGCCTAGGCAGCCTGGTAACTACTCTGATACTTCTCTTTCTATTTTGCGTGATAATTTATGTCTGCTGTTTGGTGCTAGTAAGGGGGTCCCCCTTCTTCGGTACCTGGACCTTCCCCCCACGCAGCGTCAGACCCGGGGCTTAGGGATTTCGTGTCAGCCTTGCGTTCCCTGGTTAGGCATTTGGAGGCGGGTTCTCCGGTGGACGCCTGGCTTCCCTCATCCCTGGCTGCAGTCGTCGCCCCGGTGGCGGCGCCTGGCACTGGGAACTTGGTGGGTCAGGTCGAGCAAGCGGGGGCTCGTCCGACTCCGCCAGGTGTGAAAATATGTGTGCTTTGAGGGCCCCCTGGGGGCTCATTTGAAACAGGAGGTACGGGAACGGATCTGCAGGGGTGAGTATGTGGATATTTTTTTCCTGTTGCCCCCTTGAGAAATTTAATCTGGACCGGTTTCGGTCGGACGAGTCCTGGCGCGACGAGGAAGAAAGACGTTGGTTTCGTTTGATCCCGCGAACGTTCGCCAATTGGCTGCATGCCTTCGCCATATTGGCCAGCGTTATTGGGGAGAAACAGCCAGAGTGCTACTCCCCCCTTTTTTGCTATCTAGACGCCATCAGCGAGGCTCATAGGGTGTATGGGGGTTTGGCATGGTTGCGCTATGATGAGCAGTTCCGGCAGCGGAAGGCTTTGCGGCCGTCGTTGCGTTGGGACCACAAGGACATCAGTCTGTGGATGAAGCTGATGACGTCTGCTAGGTCGGTATCCTCCCAGTTTTTTCAGGGGGGGAGCGGCAGTGCGGGCGCCCCGGGACAGCCGGTCGTTAAGCGTAAGGGGTTGTGTTGGCAGTTCAACGAAGGGGGTTGCAGGTTCGGAGCGAGCTGTTGATTCCGACATGAGTGCTCGGGGTTTGGCGGCACCCACCCCCTGTCCCGTTGTCTCAAACAGGGCAGGGGATGTCCCGGCAATATTGCGGGAAAAGGAGACGACTCTGGTGAACGTGTTAAGGATGCACCCCTAAATAGGTATCCCGATCGGGCGGCTGCCTGGTTGTTGGAGGAGGGCTTTACAGTTGGGTTTGTTATCCCCTGTTCCATGACGGTTATTCCACCCTTTGCAGAGAACTTGCTGAGGTGGAGAAGTTCGCCAAGGAGGTGGCTTTGGGCCGCATGGCGGACCCCTTTGTGCACCCTCCTCTAGGTAATTTGGTGGTTTCCCCCTTGGGGGTTGTCCCCAAGAGGGTGCCTGGGAAGTTCCACCTTATTCACCACCTGTCGTTCCCGAAAGGGGGTTCGGTCAATGATTTGATCGATCCGGAGGCGTGTGCGGTGTCGTACACCTTGTTTGATGCTGCGATTGGTTGGGTTCGGCAGTACGATCGGGGTTCGCTCATGGCCAAAACGGACATTGAGGCGGCTTTTCGCCTCCTCCCGGTGCACCCAGATAGCTTTGATCTCCTGGGATGTAGGTGGATGGACAACTTTTATGTGGACCGTTGTCTTCCCATGGGTTGCTCCATTCCATGCTCATTGTTCGAACAATTTAGCTAGTTTGTGGAGTGGGTGGTTCGTGAGCTATCAGGGGTTAGCTCGGTTATCCACTATTTGGACGACTTCTTGTGCATTGGCCCTTCGGAGTTCAACTTGTGCGGTGTTCTGTTGGCCACGGTGCAACATGTCGCTGAGTGCTTTGGTATTCCTCTGGCGGCGGATAAAACCGAAGGTCCGTCCCCACAAGTTACTTTCCTGGGTATAGTGATTGATTCTTTGGCCATGGAGTGACAGTTACCCGACGACAAGTTGCTCTCCCTGTGGGAGGAGATTAGGGGTGTGGTACGGTGGCGGACCATACAACTGCGGGCCCTCCAGTCGCTTCTTGGCAAATTGAAATTTGCCTGTCGCATTTTGCCTATGGGGCGGATATTTTGTTGGAGGTTGTCGTCGGCTTCCGCCAGCGTTTCGTCCCCTTGCCACTTTGTAACGTTGAGCTGCGACCACTGGGCGGATTTGCAGGTTTGGGATACTTTCCTTCAGAGCTTCAATGGCCATTCGCTCTGGCAGCAGGGCCCGGTCAGCAGTATTGACCTGGAATTGTATACAGATGTGGCAGGTTCTACGGGGTACGGTGCATTTCTAGGGGGAAGATGGAGTGCGGAGTGCTGGCCATTGGCATGGGGGGAAGCTGGGTTGTGTGGGAATCTGGTTTTGCTGGAATTGTTTCCGGTGTTGGTGGCGGTGGAAGTATGGGGTGCCTCCTTTAGTAACAAAAAAGTTTGACTGCATTGCGACAACATGGGTGTGGTGCAGGTGATCAATCGTTTGTCAGCAGCATCACCGCCAGTGGTTCATTTGCTCCGCCATCTGGTGTTACATTGCTTACAAAGGAATGTGTTTTTTTATGCTGTTCATTTGCCAGGGACTGCCAACTCATTGGCGGATGCATTGTCTCGGTTTCAGCTGGACAGGTTTCAGGAGTTGGCGCCGGGAGTGGAGCGACATGGAGTGTCCTGTCCAGCAGAGCTGTGGCAAATCGCCTTGGAGTCACCGCGGGCTTAATCAGGAGGTCGGTGAGTGAGAGCACTTGGGCTGCATATTCCAGGGATTGGCGGGAGTGGGGGTGTTTGTTGCAGGAGACGGGAGTCGAGTTGGAGGTCCGGAGTCTGAGTCTGTTTTACTGTATTTCTTGGGTCTAAACTTTGAACAAAGGGTGTCGGTCTCGGCCTTGAATCAGAAACTTGCCAGTTTGGCCTTCTGGTTCAAACTATGTGGTGTCCCAGACGTGTCGAAGGGTTTCCTGGTCCGCCAAGCGTTGAAGCGGTATAGGAAGGGATATCGGAGGCTGGATGGTCGCCGACCTATCACCTTTGAAATGCTTCAGAAGTTACTGGGCCAAGTTCACAGGGTTTGCTCATCTTCGTACGAGGCATTGCTGTTCCGCACGGCATTCTGCCTGGCCTTCTTTGATACTTTTCGCGTGGGGGAGTTGGTCAGCCGGGCCAGGGTCCTGCACGGTGGGCTTTTGGTGGAAGACGTCAGCTGCGTCGGTCCAGCGGTGGTCGCGCGCATCCGCCGCTCCAAAGCGAACCAGGTGGGGAAGGGATCTTATGTTAAGATTTTTCCTATTTTGGGTTCCCCCATTTGCCCTGTTGCCACGGTGACGGAGTACCTCAGGTTCCGCCCTACGGGGGGCGGGTCATTCCTGGTCCACGAGGATGGCAGGCCTTTGTCTATTTTCCAATTCACTGCGGTCTTTCGCCGTTGTCTGGGTTCGGCCGGTTTTCCTCCGGGCGACTTCTCGTCTCACTCCTTCCGCATCGGGGCAGCCACTGAGGCCGCCAGGTGGGGTTTGGATGACTCTGTGCTAAAACGCATTGGCCGGTGGGAGTCTAATCGTTTTCGTGTTTACATACGCCCGCAGCTCATTCTGGGGGCTCATTCTTGTTAGTACTGTTTTTTATTTTCTGTTGTACTGGGGACGGTTGTTGGTGTTATTTTGTTTTGTTATTCTCTTACAGATGGTGAGCCGGCTCTTGTGTGGGTGCTTGGACACTCTTATGTTTTTTGGGGGGCCAAGCGGGCGGACGTTCGGCCCAACGGCTGGCAATTGGGGGTTCCCCGTGACACTGCCCTGGTAAGGACAGGGCCCCGGACGTGTTGGTGTTGCACGCCGGGGGCAACGACCTGGGGGTTCGCTCCATGCCTCATCTGATCAGGGACATCAAGTTTTTGCGTTTGCGGTCGGATTTTCCCAACACGGTTTTTGTATGGTCGGAGATTATCGATCGTACAGCGTGGCGTTTTGCGCAGTCTGTTGCCAAACTGAACAAGGCTCGCATAAAGGTCAACAAAGAGGTGGGTCGCTTTATTGTTCGGAATGGTGGTTTGGTCGTTCGACACACCGACCTGGAGGTGGACATGTGGCGCTACCTGCGCGGGGATGGGGTTCACCTGAACGCCATGGGCATTGATTTGTGGAGCCTGGGGCTCCAGGATGGTATCCATCGGGCGTTGCGCTTTTGGAGGAGCTCGCAGTCGTAAGGTTTTACTTCTGCTAGCAGTGGCGGTTGGGGTCTTGGGAGGCCTGACATTTTTTTAGTTATGCTGGGTAAGGATCCATTTCAGGTATGGAGTCCTCTGTGTTGTTTGGCCGATTAACCTGGTTTAACTGGGAATGGAAAGTGTATCTGCCAGAAGATGGTCCCCGAGCCGGCGTAGTGTGGCTGGGAAGTTTTGAGTCGGGGGGCAGCCACTAAATTACGAGTTTATGTGGAAGGGCCTCCCAGGACCCACAACTTGCTCAACATATGTAGGATACTGGTGTTAACATGTTTTAAGATGTTGGTTTTTGTTAAATAAATGGCCTAACGGCCAATTTTCTCCAGTTGGTGTGTCGTCTCTTTATTCGTATTATAAGGGTACAGGGTGGCTGGCCATATCAGGTTTACCCTAGTCAAGTATTTGACAATAGGAGTGATCTTGAAGACCCACTGCTCTGCTGCTGCAAGTTTTTATTGGGAACTCTTGCTATTACCAAGCACCCTACAGCAGACAAATATACTATTCATGTGCATCAAAGCAGCACAGGACAAGCTGCTATTCATCTGGTCAGTAGCTCAAGCTTTTAAAAAGAAATGCTTTTCGTCCGCGGAATGTAAGTACCTTTTTCTTTGTGTTATTGCTATGAAAAAGCTTTTAAGCATCTTTAACACCATCAGCTCTGGAAGGTTTACCCTCCTTCCTGACCAGGCCATTTTTTTGCGATACGTGATCCAATTTGCTATAATGGGGGAAAAAAATCCTTCCTGATTCCCCGAGAGGCAATCGGATTCACCCTGGATCAACTATACCTAAAAATGTTAGTACCCAGTTATATTATTTACATTAAGGAAAGAATCCAGGCCTTTTTTAAAGCAATCAACCGTGCTGGCCAAAACCACCTCTGGAGGGAGTCTATTCCACATTTTCACAGCTCTTACTGTGAAGAAACCTTTCCGTATTTGTAGATGAAATCTTTTTTCCTCTAGATGTAAAGAGTACCCCCTTGTCCTTTGTGATAACCTTAACCACTTGCCGACCGTCAACCTCAGGTTGACGGCGGCAAAGTGGCTCGATATCGCAAACCGCCGTCAAACGCCGCCGGCTACCCGTGATGCCCCCCCCCCCGGAGTGAAAGAACGGAGGTCCGTGTAAGTAAACACGGACTTCCGTTCTGTGAGAGGGGAAAGGGCTGTGATCACAGCCTTCCTCTACATGGAAGCTGTAATCACTTCCCTTCCCCTGCTAGGGCAGCCCACACACACAGTTAGAACATGCCCAGGGAACACAGTTAACCCTTAGAGCGCCCCCTGCAGGTTAACCCCTTCACTGCCAATGGCATTTACACAGTAATCAGTGCATTTTTATAGCACTGATCGCTGTATAAATGGCAATGGTCCCAAAAAAGTGTCAAAATGGTCCGACATGTCTGCCCCAATATAGCAGTACCGCTAAAAATCGCAGATCGGTGCCATTACTAGTAAAAAATAAAAAAAAATTAAAACCCCAGAAATGAATTCTCATCATCCGTAAACGCGGCCACTTTTGCGCAAACCAATCAATAAACGCAGATTGCGATTTTTTATCACAAATATGAGGAAATATATATAAAAAAATGTTTTTTTGGATTTTTTTTTTTTGGATTTGCATTTTAGCAAAAAGTAAGAAATTTGTGTTTTTTTGCAAAATTGTCGCTTTTCTTTTGTTTATAGCGGCGATCAGAAATGACGCAGCGATGATCAAATACCACCAAAAGAAAGCTCTATTTGTGGGAAAAAAAGGACGGAAATTTAGTTTGGGTACAACGTCGCACGACCGCGCAATTTTCAGTTAAAGCGACGCAACGCCGAATCGCAAAAAGGGCTCCGGTCCTAAAGCTGGAAATCCTTCCGGGGCTGAAGTGG
>BLSH010223896.1:1006566-1033275 GCA_018402905.1 Glandirana rugosa | reverse complement strand
TTCAACAGTTTGTGTGGACTAAAGAAAAATACTCCTCCATTCATTTTGGAATCTGTCTCCCCACCGACACCTGCACCATATGAACCTAAAACGTTTTCGTAAACTGTGGCAAGGGGTGTGTGCCGATTACACATTCCATTTCAGATGTCCGAACCTTTCTAGTCAAACATTTACCTATCTTTTGACCGATTTTCTGGCTTAAGTCTCTCATCACCAATTACTAAGAACAAGACTTACCAGATTCCAATAGTCACCACATGGGGTTCCGAGTCACAACCCTGGGAACGAAAAGTTATATAAATATTTACTATATCCCAGACCCTAATTTTCATGGTAAAGTCACAGAAATGGTACTTTTAATCCCAGACCCTATATCATTTATAAATATATTGAAAAGCAAGGGTCCCAACACTGAGCCTTGGGGTACACCACTGATAACCTTAGACCATTCAGAACAAGAATCATTAACCACTACTCTCTGAATTCGGTCTTTTAGCCAGTTTTCTATCCATTTACAAACTGATCTTTCCAAGCCTGTAGACTTTACCTTACACATTAGCCGTGTGTGGGGAACGGTGTCAAATGCTTTTGCAAAATCCAAGTATACCACGTCCACAGCCACCCCTCTGTCTAAGGTTTTACTTACCTCCTCATAAAAAGAAATCAGGTGTGTTTGACAACTTCTGTCATTCATGAATCCATGCTGTCTGTTGCTTAAAATATTTTTATCCAACAAGAACTCATCTATGTGGTCTTTTATTAAACTCTCCAGTATCTTCCCAGCTATAGAAGTTAAACTAACAGGTCTATAGTTACTTGGTAAAGACTTTGATCCCTTTTTAAATATGGGCACCACATTGGCCCTACGCCAATCCAGTGGTACTATTCCAGTCATTAAGGAGTCCCTAAAAATGAGATACAATGGCTTTTAAATGACAGAGCTCAATTCCTTTAGGATCTGTGGATGGATGCCATCTGGTCCAGGTGCTTTATCTACCTTTATTCTGTCTAAATACTTCTGGACCATTTCACTTTTGAGCCTTTGTGGATCATTTGGGGCTGTGTCATTACCACCCCCGACGTGGACATGAGCTCCCCCATGCTCCTTTGTATACACAGAGCTGTAGAAAGTATTTAATAAGTTTGCCTTCACTTTGTCCCCAGTCACTCACTCTAGATTATTTTGTAAAGGGCCTACATGCTCAGACCTGACCTTTTTACTATTAATATATTTGAAGAATTTTTTGGGGTTTGCCTTACTATCTTTTGCAATCTGTCGTTCGTTGTGAATTTTTGCATCCTTGATTCCCTTTTTACATATTCTGTTATATTCTTCGTAACATTTAAAAGATTATAGTGTTCCCTCATTTTTATATTTTTTAAATGCTCTTTTATTAATATATATATATTATATATTTATAATTTAGGCCAATATGTATTCTGCTATTTATTTTGGTAAAAAAAATCCCAATAAACGAATATTTTTTTACTAGTAATGGTGGCAATCAGTGACTTAAAGCGGGACTGCAATATTGCAATAGACAAATTGGACACTCAACTGACACTGTTGACACTTTTTGGGGACCAGTGACACTAAAACAGTGATCAGTGCTAAAAATATGCACTGTCACGGTACTAATGACACTGGCAGGGAACGGGTTAAACATCAGGGGCAATCAAAAGTTTAAATGTGTTCCTAGGGAGTGCTTACTAACTGTGGGGGATGTGATTGTACTGTGGAAAGCCAAAGATCCATGTTCCTGCTTAGCAACAACACATGATCACAGCCTTTCCTTGTCACATAACGGCAATCTGCCTTGTGTACATAGGCAGATCACCATCCTGGCTGAGTCCTGAACGATTGGCGGACATTGCGTTCGCTGGACCTGCTGATTGGCGGGTCGTGGGAACCGCGCATGCATACTAGAAGACCCAAAAGTGCAAAATCACATACAAGTACGTGATTCTGCCTAGAGCGGCCGCTCTGCTGCAGTATATGTACGTGGAGTGGTTGGCATCTGGTTAAATCTGAACTCAATAAAATATTTTTTAAATGTGATTAGTATTTATACCTAAATTTGACTTGACATCAGCCTTTTACAATCCCCTGTATATCAGCATGCAGATTCGACCTTTCTAGCATGGTTCTTACTGTCAGGATATGATAGCCTACCCAACCGATCTGCAATGCTTTGAAACTATGTAAACTATTCTCTTTATGTCTGATAATATATAACTGTCTCTTCAATTAGTTATTTTCTTATTTTTTTTCCTTCAATTGTAATCTTGTTAAATTCTACAAATAATAAATTGAATGAAAAAAAAAAGTGCTGTAGTTCAAAATTGATCACTGGAGAGGGATCCCCAGCACGTTGACGGATGATTCAGAATTCAAGGGTTTTTTTTTGTAATCTGTAGCTATGTCCCTCAATGCAAGTGTTCAATCCATTTCATTCCAGGGAACATTTTAAAGAATAACAATATTCAGCAGAGGTATTATAAAAAACACATAAGACTAATGTGACATGGCACTAGCCCTATTAAAATAAAAATGGTAACATTCACATATACATGTGTTATTCCTGCTAATTCCAGCACTTTGCTCTTTGTTTCCTTTGAAGAGGTGATAAAACAAGGGTTCTTTAATGAATTTGGCCCAATGGACCTGTGGTGTGAAGTTGATGCTGTCAATGTCCTTGACACTAAATTCAGTCTTGAAATTGCAGACATCACAGCAGGCAGTGTGGTTTTGGAAAGAGATCAAACTAACCGAGGTGATGAAAAGTGCACAAATAGCCAAATTAGGCTGAAAACCATGTTTTAAAAGTAAATGCATGCAGGTGTAAAAATAAAACATGAAATTATGAGACAAAATTTAGAAAAGGCTCTCACAGAAATTGTAATACTGGAAAATAATGTATCCACATATTTTATCTACAGCTAATTTTGCAATTAAAGTGAACATATGCCCAGATAATGCACTCTAAAGTATTTACATGTACTAATCATTGATCGTAAAAGACTTTAATACAAGCTTACAGTTACAGCCCATTTCACACAGGTAGTCTGATCCAGCACAGGTTTGCACACAGGGCTGCCATCAGGGGGGTACAGTCAGTACTGTTGTAAGGGGCCCCAGTGTCTCAAGGGGCTCTTACAACGAAGACTTTATCAGCCTTTAACATTGGAGTCTATGAGAGGGGGACACCCGGTTGGGGGACACCGTTCTCCTTTACCTTAGCCGATAAAAATACCAAACTTGGGTCACGTAGAGGGAGCCCCCTGGGCAACAACTGGTCCACGTTTGAGACCTCCAGCACCTATGGTTCGGTCCTCAAAGTGACCAGTAATTGACCGGCAATTATCTGGTGAATTTCAAACTTAATATTAGATTCTATGGGAGGGGTCACCCAGTTTGGGGACACCATTCTCCCGAAACACAGGCGATAAAAATACCAAACTTGGGTCACATGGAGAGAGCCCCCTTGGACCACAACTGGAGAGGAAACAAACTCCTGCAAGCAGCATTTTTGGGATGGTGCCGGAGTGATGTATACACTGCTCCTCCACCACCCCTGCCATTGGAATGAATGGGGAGCTCTGGCACACCGCCTTATAAGTGCGGCACGCCAGCGCTTTTAACCCCTTCTTAGGGGTTAAAAGCAGCCCGCTACTGCCCGAATAGCGGTGCCAAAAATACCGCTATAACAGCGGTAAAGCACCGCTAAACTAGAGGCGTCTTACGGCTGATGCTCGGGTGGCCCAGAGCAAAAGGGCTCTTAGAAAAAAGACAGCTGCACCACTCAGAACAGTGAAGCCATGGGGTATTAATGAGTAGTGGAAGCCATATACAGAGTGCTCAGGCTGGGGCGTCCTCCCATCCGCCGGTACACAGATAGCCAAATGAAAGGGAAAGCCGGCAACTCAGTTAATCCTTATGAATTCTTTATTATAGCATATCATTGAATAAATACAGTGACTTACGAGTTTTGTCGATACGTCTTGATCACAGCACCATAATAATAATATTTCTTATCTACTATTTATAACAAAAAGGCTTGTAGGCTTCATTTCATGTTTATCTGGATAATGTTAACTGTTTTGATGAAAAACAAGGTTGTTCTTTACAAAGTTCTAGTGTTGTAACTCAAATGACACCTATAGATGAATGAGTCATCCCCTCCATCCCTCTGTCCCCTCTCTCTGTATAGCCCCATTTCAATTTGTAAGGCCCCTTTCACATGGGCTTTCCGATCAGGATTCATAGATTTCCGATTCCTCTGAAAAAAGTGGGTGCTGAGGATGCCTCCTGAATGAAAAGGAAGATTAAGCATGTTAACTTTATACTGACAGAGTGGAGTGGACTAGTATAGCTCTAGCACCACAGCAACGGACCTGATTGGACCCTCCATTCTCCTCTATGGAGCGGCGGATGTCAGCAGTGACATGTCCACTGACATCCACTGCTATCCGATCCTGTTCGTGAACTCCAGATGGATGGTGGCCCGATTTTCCATCCATCTGGTGGTTCAGATGGGATCGGATGAAAACGGACAGGTGGTCCTTCCCTGCGCAGTGAGCAGAGATGGACCTGTCATCCGCCTGCTCAGCGGGGATTCATGGAGCGACTCCCCACTGAGCAAAGCGGAGTCCGCTGAGTGGAAATCCCATGTGAAAGAGTCCTAAGAGACAGTCCTAAAGCAAACAGCTACTGCTGTACTATTTATTAAAAACTAGGTTCACCTTTTTTTTTCAAATTCAAATTTTTCAAATTCCAGCTTCTCTATGCACCAGTATATCATTAATGTACCTCCGTTGAAGAAAAGAAAACACCTTTTCTATATTCTACAGCAGGCTTACCTCATCATCTGCTTTCCTCTATAGAAAACATATCAACAACTTCCTGGTATCCGTCCTATAGGATGTGAAAGCTATTAGTTGTGTGAGCAAATACTTCAGCAGATGACTTCATTAAAACACACCCTGCATCTGCCCTCCCTCTCCAGAAGATTGGTTAGCCCACCCCTGTAGTTTCTTGCTTCTCCAACGCAGGCAATGTCAGTGAGCACCATTCTCCCTGAACACATAGCCAGTAGACATGTGCACGGCCGAAAAATTTGTTTTGGGGTTTTTTTCTTTAGTTTTTTACCGTTTTCGTTTTTTTGTTTTTTCTGGTTTTCAGATTTTTTGTTGTGATCAAAATTCGTTATTTCGAATATATTCGTAAATTCGGAAACATTTGAATTTGGTTTGTTCCATTCGTATAAATGCGGTATTCGTTCTTATCGGGAATTCGGAAAAATTTTAATTCGGTTCATTTCATTCGTATAGATGCGGTATTCATTATTTTTGGTAATTCGTAAAATCGGAAACATTCAAATGCGGTTTGTTTCATTCGTATTGATACGTTATTCGTTATTGTCAGTAATTCGGAATTCAGAAAATTGTAATTTGTTTCGTTCCTTTCTTATAGATGTGGTATTCATTATTATCGGTAATTTGGGAATTTGGAGAAATTCGTTCACTAACAGGCAGACAAATTTGAAAGGAAATTCCAATACCTACCTATAATTTAATAGTTTATAGCTATTATTATAGTGTTTTTTATTATTAATATTATTAATAATAAATAATAATAATTATTATAAAAACTATAATAATGGTTATAAACTATTAAATTATAGGTAGGTATTGGAATTTCCTTTTGAATTATATTATTATAATTTTAATAGAATTAAAATAGAAATTATCTGAATGTTTTTTGTTCTTTAGGATTTTCGAATTTTCTGATTTTCATTCTTTTGTATTTTCGGATTTTCGTTCTTATTTTCGTTCTTTCAAATTTTCGGATTTCTGTTCTTATTTTTGGATTTTTATTATTTAGCATTTTCAGGTTTTCGAATTTCGGATTTTCGTTTATTCGGATTTTCGAATTTCGGATTTTCGTTTTTTCCAATTTTCGTTCTGTTCAAAAATTAGTTTTCGGAAAAATTCGGGAAACGTTTTTTTCGTTATGCGGACGTTTCCAAATTAACGAAAATTCTGAATTTTGATGAAAAAAGAATGCAGAACAAAACGAATTGCACATGTCTATTAGCCAGTGTCTTCCTCTGATGATCAATCCCTTTGTACCTTACCTCCATCTTGCATAGATTGTTCATTTGGCAGCATGTGCAGGAGCTGACTGATCACATAACAGCCTAGGTGGAGCAGAGCTGTAGTACTGAAAACAGGAGAAGTGTGTCCCTGGAAGTCTGGCAAGCTCACCATACACTATACAATCCGATTGTAAAATCAGCCTACCTGACTGGATATGGACAGATGGATTGAATCAAACAATAGTCCTCCTATTGACTCCAGTAGCAAATGCCCACTCACCAAAATTATGGTAATACTCGCATATGGGTCATAATCCAAACAGCAGAGGTGGCATCCTAGATAGGAGTTGTGTTCCTCATCTCACCAAATCCATTAAATGAGAAAGAGAGACCATCATAGTGTAGTAGTTTAAAGTGCTGCAATAAGTCAAGTAAGGGAAAGAGAGAGGTAAGGACACCCACGGTGATGACAGATCAGACAGACTCCATGTCACACTCCACCTTCCCCACATGCAATGCACACTCACCAGACCAAAATAAATAAAATGCCAAAGCAGTCAGACCAATGTGCTATTGATCGCTCAGCAGACCAGTCACTGTGTAGTCTAGAAGAACTTGATGGCCAGGGGTAAATGAACGCTTGTAACACCATCAGATACCATAAAAACAAAATGAGGTACCATAGTGCAGCATCGTTTATGTTATAAGTAAAGTTGAGCGAACCCGGACTGTAAAGTTCAGGTCCGTACCGAACTTTGGGGTGTCCGGGACCTGGACCCGAACCCGGACTTTTCAAAAAAAGTCCGGGTTCGGGTCCAGGGTTCTGGTATTTTATTCCACGTGTTGAATAGCTGCCAAGGGCAGCCAATCAACAAGTGTTTCACTGGTTTGCCCTTAGAAGCCATCACAGCCATGCCTACTAATGGCATGGCTGTGATTGGCCAGTGCAACATGTGACCCAGCCTCTATATGGGGCTGGAGTCACCGTGCTGCATGTCATATGCTCTCAGGATAGTTTAGGGAGAGGATGCTGCTGGCTCTGTGAAGGACAGATTGCAGATATAGAACATCTCATCCTGCATTACTGAACGATCTGATTGTGGACTAGGTAGAGATACTAGTACTGCTGCTTTGAGGGACGGATTGCAGACCTCATCCTGCTGCACAGAACGATCTGACTGGACTAGGTAGAGTCTGTTGCTTTAAGGGAAAGATTATTGTTATAAAATCATCTCCAAGTTGTATAGGCAAAGTGTCTTCCAGCCGCATAGAGCCATATTATTGTTCTAAAATCATCTCCAAGTTGTATAGGCAAAGTGTCTTCCAGCCGCATAGCGCCATATTATTGTTCTAAAATCATCTCTAAGTTGTATAGGCAAAGTGTCTTCCAGCCGCATAGAGCCATATTATTGTCCTAAAATCATCTCCAAGTTCTATAGGCAAAGTGTCTTCCAGCCGCATAGAGAGCCATATTAGTGTTCTAAAATCATCTCCAAGTTGTATAGGCAAAGTTTCTTCCAGCCGTGCATAGAGCCATATTATTGTTCTAAAATCATCTCCAAGTTGTATAGGCAAAGTGTCTTCCAGCCGCATAGAGCCATATTATTGTTCTAAAATTTAGAACAATAATATGGCTGTCTATGCGGCTGGAAGAAACTTTGCCTATACAACTTGGAGATGATTTTAGAACAATAATCTTTCCCTTAAGGCAACAGCTGCAACCTTTCCCTGTACAACTTGGAGATGATTTTAGAAGCTAAAATCATCTCCAAGTTCTATAGGGAGAGGTTCCTGCTGTTGATTAAAGGGACAGATTATTGTTTCTTGCGCAAAATTAAAAAGTGCATCTACATTGTTGGTTTTAAAAAAAAAAAATCCAAAAACTACATCTGCGGCCAGCGGTGCATTTCTTGCACAAAAATAAAAAAAACAGTGTTGGCTACCTCCTCCTCCTCCACCGCCACTTTCACCGCCTCCTCAACCTCCAACTCCACATCCACCTCCATTTTTGATTTTTTTATGTGATTTTAGCTTAAAAATAATTTTAAGTTATTTCCCTATCCCCATTTCTTTGTAGGGCACTTGTCCGACTCTTACCCCCATTTTCCTTCCTTTTGCAGACCTCTAGGACTTGCCAGGACTTTGTTACAGCCATTTTTGTGCCTAAAAGTTCGGGTCCCCATTGATTTCAATGGGGTTTGGGGTCCGGGACAAAGTTTGGGTCAAGTTCGGACCCGAACCCGGACTTTGTCCGGAAGTTCGTCGAACCTGCCGAACCCGGACTTCCAGAGGTTCGATCAACTCTAGTTATAAGTTAGGCCCCATTTACACCTGAGCCTTTTGTAGCTTGAAGCCTGAAGCTACAAAACGCTGCAGGGGAAAAAAATCAATGATTCTCTATGGAGATGGTTCACATCTCCACTCAAAAACACCTGAAGCTCAAACACGTTCTGGAAGTATTTTTTCAGGCAGATTTAGGCGTTTTTTTGCTTCTTGCATTGGTGACATTTTGACCTGTACAAAATCACGGAAAATCGTGGCAAAATCGCGGTAAAAGTCGCTGTAAAAATCGTGCAACTTTCTGCCTGAAAATGACACACTCAGGTGTGAATGCAGCCTTAAAATCAAAGGTAAAACCAGTCATAAAAATGAACAATAATATCGTTCACATCAGAACGCCACCACGATTGCCGATCGCGGCAGCGTTATATAGCATGAGCAACGCACCTAACCGGTTTCCTGCAAAAGCTTGTTTTCAGGGGCCTCTAGTGTACAGGCTCATGGGGTATTATATATATGTGATCCATTGGTGGAATCAGAATATATTAAAATATATGTCCTCAGGGGAGAGGCAGTTGGTCCAATCTGATTTGGAGCTGATTCTGCACTTTGACTGGACGGAGAGGCCACTTCACAGTTGTATGAGCATCTCCTGCGGGTTTTGGCTCCTGAGCTGACCAGGACCCGTCAGCAATGGGTCTGGGACGCTCAGGAGGACTGGGAGGACGTTTGGAATTTCCCCTTCAAAATATTAGTCTCCCTATGGGATCGCCATGTTCAGTACAAGATCAATTATAGAGCTTACCTAACTCTCGCTTGGGTACATAAGATGTACCACTCTCATTCGCCGGAGTGCTGGCTCTGTGACCATGCCTTGGGAGATTACTTTCACATTTTTGGTCCTGTCCCAAGATTGCAGATTTTGGTCACAAATTCTAGCGGTGGTGAATGAAGTGGTATCTAGATCTAAACCCCCCCCAACACCAAGAGTTTGTCTTTTGGGGCTGGTGGAAGATTTGATGCCCAGAGTAGCTGAAAGGACCCTGTTGGGTCTCCCACGGTTTTATGCTAGGAAATCCATAGTATTATGCTGGAATCTAAGATCTCCCCGACTACAGTATAAAGATGTGGAAAACATTGGTAATTAATGTGATATCATTATACAAGGACACCTACTCACATTGAGGATGTCCACAAAACCACAACATGGTATGGTCTAAATGTTTGGCGGAACCCTCTATGGCTGTGGCCGATTGAAATGTTGGTATTGATCCTAACAATCCCCCCTCCTGGGGAACCCGGGGAGGTGCGATTGCTCAGCTGACCGTTCTTTTAGATGGGTACTATAAAAACAAGATCTGACCAGGTTTACGGCAATATATAGGCTAAGGTCTCTGGAAGCTTTACTAACGTTTCTCTGTATTATGATGTTCTATGGAGACCCCTGCGTGGGCTGCCTCATGGGCCACTGGGCCAGCTGCTGACGGTTATGTATGTACTGGCAATGTTATGTATGTGTTGTCTTTATGTTGTAAGAAACAATAAACAGATTTCTAAAAAAATATACAGTATATATGTCCTAACATCAGCGCCATTTTCCCGTGGACAGTTACATCACTTCCGGTGCCGGCGCCATTTTCTCTTGGATTTCCAATAGTAAACACACATCATACCCACCCTCAGTGCCATTTTGTTGTAGCTCAACAGTGATAAAAACCAAAAAGAGCAGGTCCTATTCATCTCTAAACAGACAATGGCAGAGATGCCAATTTAAAAATAAGCTTAAATACTAGACTTAAAAAGCTCTTATGTAGATAAATGAAAACGACTTATCTCCACATAAAAAATATATCTACATCGACCACATATATAAAGATCCCCTCACAAAAAGACTAAATATATATATCGATATTACCCACATTCATATATAGAAATAATGTCCATCTATATAAACAAAATCCCCTGTCTATAATAAAGGTTGATTCTGAGATCTCTAGACATAGCAACGACTAAAACTAAGATAAAACTCATCATGAATCATAAAAATCAACAGTAGCAGAAATAAATCCTTCAGAAATAAATTCATTAACCAGAGGTGTAACTAGAAACTTCAGGGCCCTGGTGCAAGAAATTATGAAGGGCCCCCCCTGGCCAGGGCCCTTCCCTCTTCCCGCTGATCCTGGGGCCCTTTACTCCCATTGCGGGTCCTATTATTACGATCCCGCAGTGGCACCCTTTCACAAGTTCTGCAGCAGGCCCCCTTTCTGCCATCTTCTGGCCTCCTCATGGTGGTGAAATGATGGTGTCAGTAGTTTTTAATTATTATGCTTTTATTTATTTATATTTAATTTTTTTACCATTTCATTTCATTTCTTTTACAATTTTATCTTTATATATTTTTTTACAATTTATTTTAGGAGCTCTATTGGGGGGCTTTGATGGGATATTAGGGCTCTAAACAAACCTCAGCCCTCAATCTCCATCTGTGTAGCCTCAGCTGCACAGAATGAATGGACAGGAATAGCTGTGCACCGAGCCTCCCATTCATTCAGAAATGGAAATATAGTAAAAACAGTTTACTATGCATCAGTTATGAATGAACCAATTGGTACCAATCAGTGACTCTGTCCATTCAGAAAAGGAAGGAGCCGATGAATGACAAATTTACTGACCCGTTCCCATTTCTCCATCATGACACATCTTCTACAGCAGCTGGAAGGAGAGAGGAGGGGGAAGACAGCAGCTCTGTGGGGGGACACAAGGACCCTGGGAACAGCAGAAGACAAGTAAACTGGATAGGAGGGGGGGTGGGGGCAGCATATAGAGGAACCAATCTCCTCCATTAGGAGGAAAATGGAGGAGAATGGTTCCTCTAAACGCCGCCCGCGCCATCCCTCCTATCCAGGTAAACAAGAGAGGCACACGGGCCCCCTGGAGCATGGGGCCTGGTTGCAATTGCAACCCCTATCGTTATGCCCCTGTCATTAACTATTATCTTTAAAAAATGTCAGCTTTTTAGGTGGATCTATCACATTTGGGGCTATTTCATCCCTAAAGTTAGCGGCCCTCCTAAAGATTACTTCAGGTTTATCCGGGAGCAATCCTTTAAGCTTTAAGTTATTTGACCTGTTCTTAAAGGATTGCTCCCGGATAAACCTGAGGTGATCTTTAGGAGGGCCCCTAACCTTAGGGATAAATTAGCCCCAAAATGTGATAGATAGATCCACCTAAAAAGCTGTTATTTTTTTAAAGAACTGAAAGGTTTCTATCCCTGTAACAAATGCATGATGTGTGGACCCAGTAATACTAGATTGAGGAAAACTAAGAATTTCACATCTGGCAGTATGGGGAGACAATACCATATAGACTCCTTTACTACGTGTGAAACACGTTTTGTGGTGTACCTACTGGAATGTGGGCACATTGGAATGGCTTGGACAGAAAATACATTAGAAAAGGCTTCTATTTATTATGAAAGGGAAATTCTGCCTGAAAATGTGAATTACTCTGTGACACAGGAGACATATATAAAAGCAAACTCCGGTTTGAATAAAATAGCTCCACCGCAGCCCCCAACTTTTATACCATACAAACCTGGATTATCTTTCAATAAATTGAGTTGCGCTATGAAGCTTGTTCCTTTGTTTTTATGAGATTTGTTGCCCAACTTGAATTGGGAGAGAAATTGGAGCATTTGCATTTATGGAGCCATTCAGGATAGCCTAGTGGAGGAGAAGGTGGTCCGGTGTAATGTTTGATGACAAAAACGCAGGTTTTTTACATACATCTGGTGAGTGCGTAGTGAATCTACATGTATGGTGGTGGAGCACTCTAATATTACAGAAGAACCGACTTTCTTGTTGATAGCCACAGTTTTCCTTCACTTGGTGGATGGGCTTGCATACCTCCTTTCAACATTGAAGATATACAGTGTCTTTATGTGAAAGACTCTAGCATTGGACTTTGTTGAATTTTGCTGTTTGCATAGATTTACCCCCATTACCTACCATTGCACTTTAATATGCACTGCACTTGTGTTATTTATAACCATATGATATAACATTTTTTTTATTGCACTTTATTATACACTGCACATGCGTTATATGAGTAAGCGCCTTAAACTTTTCCACCCTAATACCCTATTTACCGATGGGAAATTGTTTCCATCGATGAAAGTAGGCTGCTAAACTCTCACCTATTTTGTTTTGTTTTTCATTTAACGGATGCGCCATCCTGGTCCATTTTTTCATATACAAACCTTAATTGCTGCAATTAAGGTTTAATGTAGATCATACCTAGAGCTAAATGGCTCATCCCCATCCATTTTTCTATCCCCACTTTCCCCGTTTATACAGCTCCATACAAGGTTTTAGTTTGTGAGAGACAGCCCTAAAGCAAACAGTTACTGCTATGCTATTTTTTAAGACTCGACCAGTGGCACGGGTGTACATATGGAACCAAGCTCCAGTTTGGGTAATAATCCCACTGCAGCTCCCCACTTTTATTGTAAACAAACCTCAATTGTTGTAACTCAATTCACATCTACAGCTGAACAGGTCATCTCCATCCATCCCTCTGTGCCCACTCTTCCTGTTCTGTACAACTCCATACAGGGTTTCAATTTGTGAGAGACAGCCCTAAAGCAGACAGCTACTGCTGTGCTATAGTGCATCCTGAAAGTATTCACAGCGCTTCACTTTTTCCACATTTTATGTTACAGCCTTATTCCAAAATGGATTCAATTCATTATTTTCCTCAACATTCTACAAACAATACTCCATAATGCAACGTGAAAGAAGTGTGTTTGAAATCTTTGCAAATTTATTAAAAATAAAAAACAAATTAAAAAATCCAATGTACATAAGTATTCACAGCCTTTGCTCAATACTTTGTTGAAGCACCTTTGGCACCAATTATTTTTGCTCCGAAGATGTTTGCTGATAGGTGGACGAAACTGGTCAGTGTGATATCCCCACGCATCTCAAGTGACCCTGCCTGACCCATCCTCCCACCCCGCCCAACTATTGGGAAGCAGGCTGGCTTTTCAGGACTTCAATCTCTCTGGACTATGAGTTAGGAGCTGGCAAGCATGGACTGCACACAGCATGAGGATGCAACAACCCCCCTTCTGTGAGAGAAGAAGTGTTGAGCATACTAATGTACAGCGGCTATATGCTGCCCAGTGAATGCTATATGGGATTTATGTGTTGAATCCGTACCAGTCTATATACAGTATCTCACAAAAGTGAGTACACCCCTCACATTTTTGTAAATATTTTATTCTATCGTTTCATGTGACAACACTGAAGAAATGACACTTTGCTACAATGTAAAGTAGTGAGTGTACAGCTTGTATAACAGTGTAAATTTGCTGTCCCCTAAAAATAACTCAACATACAGCCATTAATGTCTAAACCGCTGGCAACAAACATTTCTTCAGTGTTGTCACATGAAAAGATAGAATAAAAGTGTGAGGGATGTACTCGCTTTTGTGAGCTACTGTATATCCAGCAACATCTGGCTGTCAATCTCCTGTTGTAGGGTTGACTTGCACCAACTTATGTGCCTGGTTCTGCTGTTCATCCATAGACCCTATCTAAGGCACAGCCAGCTACTCCCATTTACATCCCACCCTTATCTCCCCATCCAGTCTGCATTACCCTCATTGTGGTTTAATTGAACATTCAGCTTCAGTGGCACTCTATGTGGATTTCTATACCCTTTGATTGGAAAATTTCCAGGGTTTTGTTCTCTGTGGATTGAGTGGATTTACCATTTGAATAATCTCATCCTTTCTTATCCCACTGACTGTGGAAGAGCCCGTGTATCCCCATAGACTCATTGCAGTGTGGACTGTATGTGGTGGTTGTATGAGTTGTGCTGCCGGCAGGTCTCTGTGTTGCTTGACAACATTGTCATTTTTAATGTTGGCCTCAGTGGTAGTTTTTTACACTAATTCATTTTAACCATATTCAATAAAACTGATTATTTTAAGTCCATGGTGTTTATAAGGTTTCTTGATGATCTTTAATCCCCATTTTTTTTTTCATTTTGGCACCAATTACAGCCTTAAGTCTTTTTGAGTATGATGCTACAAGCATGGCACGCCTATTTTTAGTCAGTTTCTTCCATTCTTTGCAGGACCTCTCAAGCTTCATCATAGTGGATGGGGAGCTTCGGTGCACAGCCATTTTCAGATCTCTCCAGAGATGTTCAATCGGGTTCAAGTCTGGGCTCTGGCTGGGCCACTCAAGGACATTCACAGAGTTGTCCCATAGCCACTCCTTTGTTATCTTGGCTGTGTGCTTAGGGTCGTTGTCCTAGTGGAAGATGAATCTTTGCCCCAGTCTGAGGTCCATAGCGCTCTGGAGCAGGTTTTCATTAAGGATGTCTCTGTACATTGCTGCATTCATCTTTCCCTTGATCCTGACTAGTCTCCCAGTTCCTGGCGCTGAAAAACATCCCCACAGCATGATGCTGCCACCACCATGCTTTATTGTGGGGATGGTATTGGTCAGGTGATGAGCGGTGCCTAGTTTCCTCCAGACATGAAGCTTACCATTCAGGTCAAAAAGTTAATTTCTTGTTTCATCAGACCAGCACATTTTGTTTCTCATGGTCCTTCAGGTGCTATTTGGCAACGTTCAGATGGACTGTCATTTGCCATTTTACTGAGGAGTGTCTTCTGTCTGGCCACTCTACTATACAGGCCTGATTAGTGGAGTGCTGAAGAGATGGTTGTTCTTCTGGAAGGTTCTCTTCTCTCCACAGAGTAACACTGGAGTTCTGTCAGAGTGACCATCGGTTCTTGGTCACCTCCCTGACTAAGGCCCTTCTCCCCCGATTACTCAGTTTGGCCTGGTGACCAGCTCTAGGGAACAGCCCTGGAGGTTCAAACTTCTTCCATTTACGGATGATGGAGACCACTGTGCTCATTGGGACTTTCAGTGCTGCAAAAATGTTTCTGTACCCTTCCCCAGATCTGTGCCTCAATACTATCCTGTCTCGGAGGTCTACAGACAATTCCTTGCACTTCAGGGCTTGGTTTTTGCTCTGACATGCACTGTTAACTGTGGGACCTTATATAGACAGGTGTGTGCCTTTCCAAATCATGTCCAATCAACTTAATTTAACACAGATGGACTCCAATCAAGTTGTAGAAACATCTCAAGGATGATCAATGGAAACAGGATGCTCAATTTTGAGTGTCATGGCAAAGGTTGGGAATACTTATGTACATGTGAGTTTTTTGTTTTTAATTTTTAATAAATTTGCAAAGATATCAAACAATCTTCTTTCACGTTGTCATTATGGGGTATTGTTAGTAACATTTTGAGGAAAATAATGATCATTTACTACAAGGGAAGAATGGGGAACCGCAGATGTAAACACGGCGGTTTCTCGTTCTGACAGGCAGCATGACAGAGATCTACTGATACCTGTATTCGGGATCAGTTAGATGTGTTATGCCCCTGCCAGCCAAACCCCCACACAGTTAGAACATACATAGGGAACACTGTTAACTCCTTGATTGCCCCCTGCAGGTTAACCCCTTCCCTGCCAGTGACATTTATACAGTAATCAGTGTTTTTTTTAGATCTGATCAATGCATGTCATTGGCCCCAAAAAAGTGTCAAAAATGTCAGCCACAATATCGCTGTCCCAATAAAAATTGCAGATCGCCGCCATTACTAGTAAAAAAAAAAAAATAAAAGTAAAAACGCCATAAATGAATTATCATGTTTTGTAAACGCGGCAACTTTTGCGTAAACCAATCAATGTACGCCGATTCCGATTTTTTTTTTTTTATCACACATATGAGGAAGTTTATATATCGGCCAAAGCTGATGAATAAAGTTGTTTTTTTATATTTTTTTTTATATGTACAGTATTAAAGCAAAAAGTAAATAATATTGCTTTTTTTTTCAAAATTGTCATGCTATTTTTTGTTTATAGCGGTGATCAGAAGTGACGCAGAGGTGATCAAATACCACCAAAAGAAAGCTCTGTTTGTGGGGAAAAAAGGACACCAATTTTGTTTGGGTACAACGTTGCACGACTGCACAATTGTCAGTTAAAGTGACGCAGTGCCGAATCGCAAAAAGTGCTCTAGTCCTAAAGTGGGCAATCCTTCCGGGGCTGAAGTGGTTAAATTGCTTACAAATCTTTTGTTCTCAGGTCTTTGGTCTGGGACCTGATCGCACGACTCCTCTTCCTATTCTTCAACCTCCAGTGCTGAGCAGGTCCTAAAATTGGAAAATGAAAATAATTCTAACCATTATACCATTAAAGTTCCTCTTTAAAAATATATTAAACAAGGTATTAGAACAAAGTGCCTCATTTTATGTGGTGTTGGATAATTCCGAACAACCATATCTTTATGTATATTTGATTAGTTTTATAAAATGTCTGTTTCCATTGTGACAGGTAGCTTTTAAATGCCACAAATAGATAAGGGAAAAATACGGTAATGGAATATAAAGAGAGCCTGATGAGTAGGTCACAGTTCCTTTAAAGAAAGGTTAAATCAGACTCCTGCTTCTCGCAGAAACAGGGCTGATTAATTATTAAAAGTCACAACTTAATTCTATCCAAAATATAGGTCCACAGGAGACCTGAGCAGCCCAGGTCATTTACACAGAGGAGGTAAGCTGAGATGTCAGAGCACTGTACGTGACCATATTGTAATCCATATTTAAAATTCTAAACTCATTTACATAAGAATACAGCCTGGACAAAACTTTCACAGTGACTTCCAGCAGAAAGCTATTTTACCCTGTTATAATTCCTAATGTATATAAATCCTAATTAAAATGTCCTGCACAAGGCAAGGGGTGTAAAAGTATCGCTATTGTACGTATAGGGGGTCTAACAGTTTAACCAATAGTAAAAGTGTCAGAATCTCTCTAGGTCAGCCTTTTCATCTTGTTTTCAGGTCTCTGGGAAGTGGGGACCCTCACTTTAAAATCATATCTACAGCTTACTGTACGTTTGCATGATCAGTAGGTTGTATAGAGTCTTAAATATAAAAATAAACATTGGGATAGATTTACCGACCCCCCCACAGACACCTCTCCTCCCCTCCCCATATAAACCCCTCTTACCTGATGCTGGGCTTTCCTCATTTCAGATAATTACCCGCCCAGTTGATCCACTGCCATCCGACATCATCAGGAAGAGCCAGCCACTTCCTAATGATGCGCAGCCAGGCCTGCCACCTGCTCCTTTGAAGAATGGTAGCTGATGCCTCCTGGAATACACAGATCACCCATAAATTCATGATCACCCACCTAATATTGACTAGGTCCCAGTGGCAGCCGGTCCACAAAGGGCGCAAGGGCGCTGCCCCTCCCTTCAGGGAGGACAGCAGGACACACCAATGGAGCGGAAAATAGCCGGCTGGCTGGCTCTGCACAGAGTGTTTCAATGCATCAGCATTATAGACAGAGAAAGAGAGAATAACAGCCACGCTAGCTTGGCATGCGCACGCCATTATCAACTTGGACTAATCCGTGAGCCAACCGACGGAGGGTGTATTGCTGTCCGCCCAAAAAATGGAGCATCAGTTGCCACTGCTAGGTCCCCCTTTTGCCATCAAAATACCCCTGACCAAGCCACGTGCTCCAGTACTAATGCCCAGGTGCCTATTGTAAGTACTGTTGGCTATGGACACAGATCAGCATGGGCACCCTGACTGGTAGCAGGGAGGGGGCGAGGGTTGGGGTGGATGAAAGTCTAATTATTGAGTTAAAGTGGAACTGAAGTTCCACTGTAACAAACAGGAAGCGCACAGGCTTTTCTTGTAGAGGAGACATGAAATGTCTCTTCTGCAATAAAATGTCTTTATCTGCTTGCTCGCTGTCTTCTCCAGTGCTGTAGATTGAACTGAACATGTGCAGCTCAGCTTACAACACTGTGTACCAGTGTAACGTCATCCTGCACCGGCCAATGAAGACAGCTGAAGACTGGCATACATGAGAAGATGCCAGCAGCGAGGGACCAGTGGCGGCTGGTGCTCATTATTTGGGGGGGGCAAACCAACACCACCCCCCCCGCGCGGGAGACGTACATGAAGGCACCAATCACCAGCACCAACAATCCCCCCAGCGGGAGATGGACAAACGTGAAGGTGGAGGGCCTCCTTACCTTAGGAGGCAGGTGACGAGTCCACCCAGGATGACACTGTGATCTCCCCTCCTCCTTCCTCTACTGTCCAAGCCAGAGTGCTGGATGTGGCTGCAGGTGATCTGTCCACAGAGACCTTGTTCCGGAGCCGTTCCTTCCCCTTCCAGCTGAAAAGGAAGTGGGTTCTGAGACTTCCTGGCCAATCGGGTCCCAGGACCCGTGGCTGCTTACTGATTGGCAGGGATTGACCGAAATGAAGCTGACCGGTCAAGATGGGAGAGATTTTTGCAAGGGGCAAGGCCAAACCACCCTACCGTGCTGTGGTTGCTACTGAAAGGAATCCAGATTGCACCCACGTATCCTGAATTGATGAAGATGGTCAGAGAAGAGGAGGCTTTGCTTGATGAGAAAAACCAGAGATATACGGCAGAAGTAAGTGTTATCCCAAAAGCTGAAAAAGCATCCGCCCAAGTTCAAGTTGAGTCAGAACTATATGAGGCTGATAATGAAGCGGGTTCTGAGTGGGGGGAAAGCACTAGACTTGTTACCTCCTCACCCATCCTTGAAGAATCTCCAATCAAACTTCTAGCTCAGGTGGCACAGGGCCAATTACAACAAACCCTGATGAGAGTTATGGAAGTCCATGGAACTGCTCAGACAGATGGGAGTGACTTTAGGAAGTGTTTTAAGTATGGGGAGTCTGGTCATTTCAAGCGACAGTGCCCGAAAGAAAGAAGAAGAATTACATTTTAAGGCTGAGTTATTGAAGGCATTACAGAAGATATTAGCTGTTCAGCCAGCGGAAAACTTCGGAGGGTCCCAGTGAAGGAGCCAACTGGGAACCCGGCAAATCTAAGCTCCAGAAAGTTGAGAAGTCCAAAGGAAAGGAGTCCACGAAAGAGAAGTCCAAGGAAGGAGAAAACCTTTAACCCGTCACCGGGGTCTGCGGGTCGGGTGCAGGAAGTCAATACTGGGTCAGTTGCTAGGACCGGAGTCAGATCCTCCCGGAGTGATCAGGTGAGGAGCCCTAGTGAGACCAAGAAAGTTACTCTAAGTTAGTAGGGCCATCCCCTATTGTATCAGTCCAAGTGGAGGGCATCTACACTCGAGCTTTGCTAGATACTGGGGCTCAAGTCACTCTTCTGTATAGAGACTTTTATGATCAGTACCGTCACCATATCCCTTTGAACAAGGTGGAAGAATTGTAGATTTTGGGTCTTGGAACTAACCGCTTCCCTTGCGATGGTTATATTCCAATCAGGATCTCCTTTGGGCCAGCTGCCACTGGAAGGGTCGAAACCTTTGATACCCTGACTGTAGTATGTCCAAGGCCAGTGGGGGCAGACCATAACTCTATGATAATTGGGACTAATACTGACTTGTACGAAGACAACTGGAAAAAGTGATAGGAGAAGATGGGGTTATAACTGCATTAAGCCTGTCGGCAAGTGATTAAGGAATAGAGGGCTCCGGCTCATGGAGTGGGGCGTTTGTGGAAATTAGACACAAGAGAGAAGGTGCTCCAGCCTGGGGAAGTTACTTGCTTGAAGGCTACCGTGAAGCTCATGTGGGATCATCCTGGACCCTTTGTAGTGTTGGAGACAAATGCACAGACTGAAGCTGAAGGGTTAGTCATGGTTCCTGAAATGGTACCTAACAAAGCTTTACTGAGGAACAAAGTGTCAATTAGCCTGCAAAATGTTTCTAATCACCCTGTGACATTGAAGGCCAGGATGTCTGTGGGCCAAGTGAGAGCCCGCAAGGTCTAGGGAGAGAACTGGAAGAGTGTGCTGCTGGTCTACCTCCTGCATGGAGGGAAAGGATGAAGTCCCAAATACGGCGGTGGGAGAAAATCTTTGCTATTGATGTAGGATGCGCTAAGAGTGCTCATCATCAAATACTTTTACAAGAAGAGAAGCCATTCAGAGAAAGGGCCCGAGGGATTCCTCTCAGTGATCTGGAAGATTTGAGGGAGCAGCTGGCTGAATTGAAAAGGTCTGGAGTAATTCAGGAGTCCAGAAGTCCTTATGCTTCCTCAATAGTAGTGGTGCGAAAGAAAAGCGCGACTTTAAGAATGTGTATTGATTACAGAGCTCTCAACCGAAGAACCATTCCTGATCAGTATACCACTCCAAGGATTAAGGATGCTCTGCAGATGCTCTGCAGTGTCTGGTGGGAGCTAAATGGTTCAGTGTGCTGGATATGAAGAGTGGGTACTATCAGATACCCATGTGTGCAGAAGATAAGGAGAAGACGGCCTTTGTATGTCCATTAGGGTTCTATGAGTTTAATAGAATGCCACATAGATTGACAGGAGCTCCAGCTACTTTACAGAGATTGATGGAGAGCACTTTGGGGGACATGAATTTGGTGGAAGTTTTGGTGTACCTAGATGATATCATTGTGTTTGGAAGAACCTGGAAGAACACGAAGCATGGTTGGAGAAGGTGTTTGAGAGACTCCATGAAGAAGGGTTGAAGTTGTCCCTAGAGAAGTGCCAGTACTTTGGTTACTTACTTGGGCCATGTTGTGTCAGCGGATGGAGTGGCCACTGATCCGAAGAAACTGGGAGCAGTGACTGCATGGCCACGGCCTGGAGACTGTTACAGAGCCATGATCCTTCTTAGGGTTCTGTTTGTACTATCAGAGATTTGTGGCTACTTTTGCCAAAATAGCCAAACCACTCAATGAACTGTTGCAAGTAGCCTCTGGGGAAGATGACAAGAAATTGAAAGAGAAGAAGACAGGTCGAAGAGGAAAGGAATCCATATGTGAGCAGTGGACCCCCTTGTGTGAGAAAGCATTCCAACAATTGAAGATCAGTCTAACTGAGGCTCCAGTTCTAGGTTATGCTGACCCTTCTAAACCATATGAGCTTCATGTAGATTCCAGTCGAGATGGATTGGGAGGAATACTTTATCATGAGCATGGTGGTCATCTGCGGCCTGTAGCTTATGTGGGTCAAAGCCTCATACCCTCTGAAAGAAGTTATCCAGCTCATATGCTGGAGTTATTGGCTTTGAAG
The DNA here is from genome assembly GCA_018402905.1 of Glandirana rugosa. Taxonomy (NCBI): domain Eukaryota; kingdom Metazoa; phylum Chordata; class Amphibia; order Anura; family Ranidae; genus Glandirana; species Glandirana rugosa. The sequence goes on along the minus strand of BLSH010223896.1, from coordinate 1,011,747 downwards.
TGGGCAATTGTGGACAAATTAAAAGATTAGCTCAGTTTGTTGTCAAAACTGATAATAATCCACTAACCTATTTGCTGACAACTGCGAAATTGGATGCCACAGGTCATAGATGGTTGGCTGCTCTGGCTGGGTTCCAGTTTAGCTTCAAGTATCATCCTGGTGCTAGAAATATGGATGCAGATGCTTTGTCCCGTCGACCTTATCGGAAAAGTCGAGAAATTCAAGAGTGGACCTTCGTGCCCGCAGATGGAGTACAGGCCTTGTGCAAAGGATTGGTTCATCGCTTATGAGGAGCGGTCGTTGCTGAAGCCAGGGGTATCACCAGCAGGAGTGTCATTATCTTACTGTGGAGTGATCCAAGTGAGGAGTGAAGGGCTTCCTAGGCTGACGAAGAAAGAGATCATAGCTGATCAGGAACAAGATCCCCTTGGATAAGTGACCTTGCAGGCTATGGCTCAACAAAACCCTCAATTGCTTTTGAAGAGTACTCTTACTTAGGCCAGAGTGCTACATCGTGATTGGAACCGATTACAACTGAAAGATGGAGTACTTTTAGGCGAGGCCTTAGTGAAGGGACAGAAGAAACCTAGCAGTTGTATCTACCTTAAAAACATTGCAGTTCAGTTTTATTGTCATTACATGATGAACATTGACATCTGGGTATAGAAAGAACCTTTCAATTAATCAAAACTAGATTCTATTGGCAAAATATGAGAAGGGAAGTAGAAGATTATTGCAAATCTTGTATGTCTTGTATTCAGAGAAAGACTCTCCCAACCCGGGCTGCTACTATGGAGCACTTGCATAGTCAGGGCCCATTAGACCTGGTATGTATTGACTTCCTGTGCCTGGAACCAGATACAGGTGTAAGAAGTAACATATTGGTGGTAACTGATCATTTCACCAGATATTTACAAGCTTACCCCACCAAGGATCAACAACCCACTACTGTAGCCAAAGTATTAGTGGGGAAATTGTTCACTATTGATTGCTGGATAAAATTCATTCAGATCAAGGAAGAGACTTTGAAAGTAAACTCATCCACCAATTATGCAAATTATTGGACATTAAGAAATCTCGCATTACTCCTTATCATCCTCAAGGACATCCTTAGACTGAACGATTCAATAGAACCTTGTTGAATATGCTAGGCACCCTGCCATCTGACAAGAAACTGAAGTGGGGAAATCATCTAGCCACTTTGGTGCACGCATACAACAGCACTGTGAGTGATGTCATGGGATATTCACCCTATCGTCTCATGTTTGGGCGGGAGGCCAGGTTGCCAATTGACTTGGTCTTTGGAACATCTACTGATAACACTTCTTTGACGTCTCATAGAGGTTATGTAGATCAAGCTTATGATAGTGCCCAACAACACGCCACTACCAGAGAAATGCAAAATAAGAAGAATTTTTGATCTTCGACTGAGAGTTCAGGAGCTTCAACCAGGGGATAGGGTGTTGTTGAAGAACTTGGGAGTGCCTGGAAAACACAAAATAGCTGATCAGTGGAGGCCTTACCCATATGTTATTTGTAAGAAACTTCCTGGACTGCCTGTTTATCAGATCAAGCCAGAAGGTCAGATTGGTCCTGTGAAGATGTAGCATAGAGATCATCTGCTTCCCCTTTCTGATGCTGTGAGGGTGCCTCTTGCTTTAGATGCTCCTCCGGAAAGACCAAGTCCTCCCAAGACCAGATCACAGAGAAGATCATCTGCAAAGATTATTAACCCAGTTCCTGAGGAAAGTGAGGATGAAGACTGGATACTGTTTGGGAATGGGATCCTGTCAACATTCCAGATAAAGAAGTTCAATTAGAATATCTTTCATCCACACTGAAGTTAATAGACCTACTTGTTATTTCAAACCCCAACGAAAAGCTCCTTTGTTGCCCATAGGGAAGAAAACCTCTTCAGGATGAGTAAAACCAATGGATAAAGCTCTGCCTTCAGTTGTGAAACCCCAAGTTCCATTACCTGGAAGAAGACAAGCAATTCCAATGAGTCCACTGCCTAGTCAAGAAATTAAAGTTGAACCTCCATCAGAAGACTTAGATTCTCCTACTTCAGACAAGGAGATCTTATCAATTCCCAAGATGACTGTATTCCTCCACTTAAAGATACTGAAGAGCCGGGGGAGACTTTAACTTCTAATGTGCTGAATAATCCTGAAGAGGATCTACCCTTCAATGCTGTTTTTGTGGATGGTTCCCCTTTGAAGATTGAAAATACTCAATCATTTGTTCTATTGTGTGGATCAGAGAAAGACTGTCTTCTTACTTCTGAGGCTGATGTTGTTTGTAATCCAGAACTAGAAGTTGAGAGATCCCCTATCTCTTTAAATAACGTTCCAGATAATGTTGCCTCCCCTTAGGACTTTAGTTCTCCCCCTCGTCTTCGAAGAAATATTCACCCACCTCGCAGATTGACTTATGACACTCTTGAAGAAAGTTCTGATTCCTATCATCCAGAGAGCGGGTTCTATCCCAGCCTTTGCCATGTCCAATCAAGATAAGGGCGTCCTCCATATAACCCCTGACACTACTGGGTGGAACATGGCTATTGCCTTGGCCTGTCAGAAGACTGATTATGAGCTCACTGAGAATGTACATAAATGGTTTCAGCAGAACCCAGATTGTCAGTACTTGTTGAATTTAGCTGAGGGTTAGGATGTAATAACCATATGTTTATTTCAGGTTACTAAGCCCTGAGTATTTGGGGACCAAATATTTAAGTGGGGTGAGAGTGTAGCCAGGAGTTCAGAAATATTCCTCTGGCATACAGACAATGGTGTTCATTGCTTAACATCGGAACTCCCTCTAGTGTTTGCTTTTGAATAAGACTGTAATTGCAGCAAGGATGATGCTTTGTGGGAGTTGTAGTGTGGAAAGAGCAAACAGTCAGCAGACTCTTAATGTGAAGGACTTCATTTCCCATCAGGATGTGCTGCGCTGGAGACTTCTGGGAGGTGCAATGCATTGTAGGAGACTTATTTAAGGGGAAGGAGGAACTAATAACGGCCTCTTGGGAACGGCATGATCGATTAGAGAGGGGCCCTGTGTGCTGGTGCTATCAGATATAGGCCTGCGGCCTATGTACAGCGTTCCAGCCGACTGAATTTTTTGCAGGTGACACAGCTAGCCATCACTCTCCAGCATCGCAGTGAGTGAACCACAGAGCCATCCGAAACTCATCTCTGCTTGGATTGATCCACAGCAGCTGCTGCAACAGTCATGTCTGTCGATCAGGAGAGCTGCAAGGGGTGCAGTGGATACCTTCTACCTCCCAGGAGCACGTGGCCTGTGTAAACTAATGGTCCCAGCGTTACCAACATCATCATCTGAGTGCTGGATCGTCTATCCGCATGCAGTCCTTTGGTGTTGGTGAGCGGGCTCAGGCCCACACATAAGAGTACTTATACTGTCTATGCAACATCTCTTTATTGCTTCTTGGATTACCATTGTTACCAATTTATCAAAGAAGCCAGCGTTCATTGCAAAGTTCTTCCGTGCAGGGGAATTTAACCTCTTTGTGCCTCATCTCAGTGATTGAAAGCAGGCCTGTACTGGCCATCGGGAGTACCGGGAGTTTCCAGGTGGGCTGATGGCTCAGTGGGCCGGTTTGAGTGACAGCCTGTCAACAGGGGATGTGGCAGAGGGGTGCTTGGGTGTGCTCAAGCACTCCCAAAATACACATATTGATATTTGCAAATGCTACAGTATTTTTATCTTATTCCCTTGCCTGCACGTCCTCTATTGCAGGCTGGAAGCTGGGGACTCTTTTTTTCATGTGGAAGGATACAGTAGCTCTGGCCGCAGAAGCCGATGATCTTTACTTAGACCCGGCACAGGCTAATTTCAGAGGTGGTTTGATATACAGTCTCTACTCTGCCTCCTCAGCCAATGGGAAACAGTGTACCCGCCCCCTTCCTCCAGCCCGCCTTCTTTGATTTCTGAGATCGGATGTCGGGACTCAGCAGATGCATGGAAGGGGGAGAGAGGAGAGAACAGTCTGCTATGGGGGAGACAGAGAGATGCAGCCCCAGCCTAAGCAGTGAGTGTTTCCTATACAGCTGCCAGCATAGAGAGCAGGGCTGCTAATACAGTGCAGGAAGGTGAGCAGAGGAGAGCAAGATTGTTTATCCATTCATGCTGACTGTAATCTGATTCCTGCATGACTTGTGCTAAAGATTCTCCCTGGTGCAGACACAACACATCCTGCATTCCTCTCTGCCAGCACAAGGCAGAGCCTGATAGGGAGAAAATCATGGTGGGTGCCTGTGTGTTCTGTTCATCCTTCCATCCATCCACCCATCCATCCATCTACCCACCCATCCATCCATCCATCCATCCATCCGCCCACCCATCCATCCACCCATCCATCCATCCACCCATCCTTCCATCCATCAATCCATCCATCCATCCATCCATCCATCCATCCATCCATCCATCCATCCACCCATCCATCCACCCACCCATCCATCCATCCATCCATCCATCCTTCCATCCCTTCATCCATCCATCCATCCATCCCTCCATCCACCCATCCATCATCTTTGACATAAACATTGCTGGTGTCACAATAAAAGAAGAATGGATCTAAAAATTATGGCATTCTACTAACTCTGTTTTCCAACACTTTAGTAACAACCCAGGGGTGTTGTGCACAGGGCCTTCCTGATCCCTGCACTGTGTGCGTAGCGCCCTCCTGATCCCTGCACTGTGTGCGTATCGCCCTCCTGATCCCTGCACTGTGTCCGTAGCGCCCTCCTGATCCCTGCACTGTGTGCGTAGCACCCTCCTGATCCCTGCACTGTGTACGTAGCGCCCTCCTGATCCCTGCACTGTGTGCTTAGCGCCCTCCTGATCCCTGCACTGTGTGCGTAGCGCCTTCCTGATCCCTGCACTGTGTGCATAGCGCCCTCCTGATCCCTGCACTGTGTGCATAGCGCCCTCCTAATCTCTGCACTGTGTGCATAGCGCCCTCCTGATCCCTGCACTGTGTGCATAGCGCCCTCCTGATCCCTGCACTGTGTCACACACAAAGTCTTCATGTAATGTATGTCTCACGTCTCAAGTCCGAACGTGATGTATGTCTCACGTCCTATCACACGTTTTAATTTTCACGTCTCAAGTCGCGATACGTGTGTCACGTCCCTAGTCCTCCCGCGATACGTGTGT
>BLSH010223896.1:959085-987455 GCA_018402905.1 Glandirana rugosa | reverse complement strand
CCCCCCCCCCCCCCCCCCCCCCCCCCCCCCCCCCCCCCCCCCCCCCCCCCCCCCCCCCCCCCCCCCCCCCCCCCCACACAGTTTTTTTGATGATTTTTTTGCCAGCAATGTTATTTTAACATTCAGTTGTCAACGGGGCACCCCGCTGACAGCTGATGAATCATCAGTTGTGAAGGATGCTGCAGCCGACTTCCCAGCCCCCTGCTTAGTAACCAGTTATATATAGTGTGTTTACAATTTGTTTAAAGAGAAAAAAAAACAAAAAACGCAAAATGCATGAAAACTGCATGCAAAAATGCATAAAAGACGAGGGTTTAAAACCGCAAAATGCACTGCAAAATGTGCCTGAAAAATGCGTCAAGCACAGCCGTACAGATGTGAACCTAGGCTTAAGCTCACCATATAATACTATAGTCAAAATGTACTGGTTTAACAGGGACCAGCCAAATTTTAGTTGTGTGGATGGAGGAATCAGTTTTTTTTTTTCTCCTTCAGCCTACTGGCTGTAGGGGAAAAAATATGCACCAACTGCTGCTAGCTTGAGACTGAATATATCAATGCTAAGGGCTCGTTTACACTAGCAGTGATCTGTGTTTGGACGGCTCTTCAGAGAGCATTTGACAGGCAGTGAAGAGGCACTGTATCACCTCTTCACCGCCTGCTTTAACCCCTTGAAGCCTGCACTAGCGCACTGCAATCGCTTTGCATGCAGCCTTGCATGCTATTGTGAGGTGCTTGCAGAGTGGCTCCATTCCTTGAAAGTGACAGAGGTATAATTCCTGTTGTAGCCACAAAGCATCTCGCCCATGGAATGTGCACACCCCTGGCCACTGCCTCTGCAGCTGAAGGGGGTTGTGGTTGGAGCGGTAAAAGTGTGGCTCAACCACAAGGTTTTACTGCACCCCTCAACCTCACATTTGAATGGGCCCTTTGACAGTAACAAAGTGAACATAAAAATCGCACATTTAAATAATGAAGAAAAAGGGATACAGTTGGGATAGCCACTGGTTTTCCGATCTTGTAGCAGTTTTATTACTTTTATCTGTAAAGGCTAACACAATTAAACTCTGGGGCTCAATCTGTCATTTAATGAGTACACAATATTTAACAGGATTAGAATGCACATTGTACATGCACCTTTGCATATAAGATTTATTGAAATTGCCACATTTTATTGTCTTGAGAACCCAAATAAATACAACAGACAAGCAGTAAAATGAAATAGGATTTGTATAAACAAATGTGCCTATTTACAGGAACATTCATGCGGGTAAACACGAAGATTAGCACAAGAAGTTATTTTGTCTCAGGGATTGACATTAAACAATTCTGATTATTAAAAGTGAACATTTATTTTAATTCTAGAGTATGGGCATAGTTGTGGATGATGTAATATGGATGGACTTTGGGGGCACTCTGGGGATGGTGTCTGGGTGTTGGTTCTCACAATGCACCATTAAACTAGCCATCAGCAGAGGAGAACCGATACATAAACTGGCCATCAGCAGAGGAGAACCCATACATAAACTGGCCATCAGCAGAGGAGAACCGATACATAAACTGGCCATCAGCAGAGGAGAACCCATACATAAGCTGGCCATCAGCAGAGAACCCATACATAAACTGGCCATCAGCAGAGGAGAACCGATACATAAACTGGCCATCAGCAGAGAACCCATGCATAAACTGGCCATCAGCAGAGGAGTACCGATACATAAACTGGCCATCAGCAGAGGAGAACCGATACATAAACTAGCCATCAGCAGAGGAGAACCAATGCATTAACTGGCCATCAGCAGAGGAGAACCAATACATAAACTGGCCATCAGCAGAGGAGAACCGATGCATAAACTCATCAGCAGAGGAGAACCGATGCATAAACTGGCCATCAGCAGAGGTGAACCAATGCATAAACTGGCCATCAGCAGAGGTGAACCGATGCATAAACTGGCCATCAGCAGAGGAGAACCAATGCATAAAGTGGCCATCAGCAGAAGAGAACCAGTGCATAAACTGGCCATTAACAGAGGAGAACCAATGCATAAACTTGCCATCAGCAGAAGAGAACGATGCATAAACTAGACATCAGCAGAGTAGAACCGATGTATAAATTGGCCATCAGCAGAGGAGAACCGATGCATAAACTGACTATTAGCAGAGGAGAACCGATGCATAAACTGGCTATCAGCAGAGGAGAACCGATACATAAACTGGCCATCAGCAGAGGAGAACCGATACATAAACTGGCCATCAGCAGAAGAGAACCCATACATAAACTGGCCATCAGCAGAGGAGAACCGATGCATTAACTGGCCATCAGCAGAGGAGAACAGATGCATTAACTGGCCATCAGCAGAGGAGAACCGATTCATAAACTCATCAGCAGAGGAGAACCGATGCATAAACTGGCCATCAGCAGAGATGAACCGATGCATAAACTGGCCATCAGCAGAGGAGAACCAATGCATAAAGTGGCCATCAGCAGAAGAGAACCAATGCATAAACTGGCCATTAACAGAGGAGAACCGATGCATAAACTTGCCATCAGCAGAAGAGAACAATGCATCAACTAGACATCAGCAGAGGAGAACCGATGTATAAATTGGCCATCAGCAGAGGAGGACCAATGCATAAACTGACTATTAGCAGAGGAGAACCGATGCATAAACTGGCCATCAGCAGAGGAGAACCGATGCATAAACTGGCCATCAGCAGAGGAGAACCGATGCATAAACTGGCCATCAGCAGAGGAGAACCGATGCATAAACTGGCCATCAGCAGAGGAGAACCGATACATAAACTGGCCGTCAGCAGAGAACCGATACATAAACTGGCCATCAGCAGAGGAGAACCGATGCATAAACTGGCCATCAGCAGAGGAGAACCGATACATAAACTGGCCATCAGCAGAGGAGAACCGATGCATAAACTGGCCATCAGCAGAGGAGAACCGATGCATAAACTGGCCATCAGAAGAGGAGAACCGATGCATAAACTGGCCATCAGCAGAGGAGAACCAATGCATAAAGTGGCCATCAGCAGAAGAGAACTGATGCATAAACTGGCCATCAGCAGAGGAGAACAGATGTATAAATTGGCCATCTGCAGAGGAGAACCGATGCATAAACTGGCCATTAGCAGAGGAGAACCGATGCATAAACTGGCCATTAGCAGAGGAGAACCGATGCATAAACTGACTATTAGCAGAGGAGAACCGATGCATAAACTGGCCATTAGCAGAGGAGATCCGATGCATAAACTAGCCATCAGCAGAGGAAAAGCAATGTATAAATTGGCCATCAGAAGAGGAGAACCAATGCATAAACTGACTATTAGCAGAGGAGAACCGATGTGTAAACTGGCCATTAGCAGAGGAGAACCAATTCATGAGCATGCCATCAGCAGAGGAGAACAATGCATAAATTGGCCATCAGCAGAAGAGAACCGATGCATAAACTGCCCATCAGCAGAGGAGAACCGATGCATAAACTGGCCATCAGCAGAGGAGAACCGATGCATAAACCGGCCATCAGCAGAGGAGAACCGATGCATAAACTGGCCATCAGCAGAGGAGAACCGATGCATAAACTAGCCATCAGCAGAGGAGAACCGATGCATAAACTGGCCATCAGCAGAGGAGAACCAATGCATAAACTGGCCATTAGCAGAGGAGAACCAATGCATAAACTGACTAATAGCAGAGGAGAACTGATGTGTAAACTGGCCATCAGCAGAGGAGAACGATGCATAAACTGGCCATCAGCAGAGGAGAACCGATGCATAAACTGGCCATCAGCAGAGGAGAACCGATGCATAAACTGGCCATCAGCAGAGGAGATCCGATGCATAAACTAGCCATCAGCACAGGAAACCAATGTATAAATTGGCCATCAGCAGAGGAGAACCAATGCATAAACTGACTATTAGCAGAGGAGAACCGATGTGTAAACTGGCCATTAGCAGAGGAGAACCAATGCATAAACAGGCCATCAGCAGAGGAGAACGATGCATAAATTGGCCATCAGCAGGAGAGAACCGATGCATAAACTGGCCATCAGCAGAGGAGAACCGATGCATAAACTGGCCATTAGCAGAGGAGAAACAACGCATAAACTTGCCATCAGCAGAGGAGAACGATGCATAAACTAGCCATCAGCAGAGGAGAACCGATGTATAAATTGGCCATCAGCAGAGGAGAACCAATGCATAAACTGGCCATTAGCAGAGGAGAACCAATGCATAAACTGACTAATAGCAGAGGAGAACTGATGTGTAAACTGGCCATCAGCAGAGGAGAACCAATACATAAACATGCCATCAGCAGAGGAGAACGATGCATAAATTGGCCATCAGCAGAAGAGAACCGATGCATAAACTGGCCATCAGCAGAGGAGAACCGATGCATAAACTAGCCATTAGCAGAGGAGAACCGATGCATAAACTGGGCATTAGCAGAAGAGAACCGATGCATAAACTAACCATAAGCAGAGGAGAACGGATGTATAAACTGGCCATTAGCAGAGGAGAACCAATGCATAAACTGGCCATTAGCAGAGGAGAACCGATGCATAAACTGGGCATTAGCAGAAGAGAACCGATGCATAAACTAACCATAAGCAGAGGAGAACGGATGTATAAACTGGCCATTAGCAGAGGAGAACCAATGCATAAACTGGCCATTAGCAGAGGAGAACCGATGCATAAACTGGGCATTAGCAGAAGAGAACCGATGCATAAACTGGCCATTAGCAGAGGAGAACCGATGGATAAACTGGCTATCAGCAGAGGAGAACCGATGCATAAACTGGCCATCAGCAGAGGAGAACCGATGCATAAACTGGCCATCAGCAGAAGAGAACCGATGCATAAACTAGCCATCAGCAGAGGAGAACGGATGTATAAACTGGCCATTAGCAGAGGAGAACCAATGCATAAACTGGCCATTAGCAGAGGAGAACGATGCATAAACTGGGCATTAGCAGAAGAGAACCGATGCATAAACTAACCATAAGCAGAGGAGACCCGATGGATAAACCGGCTATCAGCAGAGGAGAACCGATGCATAAACTGGCCATCAGCAGAGGAGAACCGATGCATAAACTGGCCATCAGCAGAGGAGAACCGATGCATAAACTGGCCATTAGCAGAGGAGAACCGATGCATAAACTGGGCATTAGCAGAAGAGAACCGATGCATAAACTAACCATAAGCAGAGGAGACCCGATGGATAAACCGGCTATCAGCAGAGGAGAACCGATGCATAAACTGGCCATCAGCAGAGGAGAACCGATGCATAAATTGGCCATCAGCAGAGGAGAACCAATGCATAAACTGGCCATTAGCAGAGGAGAACCAATGCATAAACTGACTAATAGCAGAGGAGAACTGATGTGTAAACTGGCCATTGGCAGAGGAGAACCAATACATAAACATGCCATCAGCAGAGGAGAACGATGCATAAATTGGCCATCAGCAGAAGAGAACCGATGCATAAACTGGCCATCAGCAGAGGAGAACCGATGCATAAACTAGCCATTAGCAGAGGAGAACCGATGCATAAACTGGGCATTAGCAGAAGAGAACCGATGCATAAACTAACCATAAGCAGAGGAGAACGGATGTATAAACTGGCCATTAGCAGAGGAGAACCGATGGATAAACTGGCTATCAGCAGAGGAGAACCGATGCATAAACTGGCCATCAGCAGAGGAGAACCGATGCATAAACTGGCCATCAGCAGAAGAGAACCGATGCATAAACTAGCCATCAGCAGAGGAGAACGGATGTATAAACTGGCCATTAGCAGAGGAGAACCAATGCATAAACTGGCCATTAGCAGAGGAGAACGATGCATAAACTGGGCATTAGCAGAAGAGAACCGATGCATAAACTAACCATAAGCAGAGGAGACCCGATGGATAAACCGGCTATCAGCAGAGGAGAACCGATGCATAAACTGGCCATCAGCAGAGGAGAACCGATGCATAAACTGGCCATCAGCAGAGGAGAACCGATGCATAAACAAAATAATTGGACCCCAGCTATTCAAACAACAAGTTCATTTAAACCAAGTGCCTAAGGCAGTATTAAACCCAGAGGCTAACATGTATTATATTCCAGCTGACCAATTCTTAGATGTGATGTCTGCATTCATTTTATATTTTAAGCTTTCTTACTTCTGTTTTCATCTGGTGATCCAGCTAGCAAGTCTGTTGTTTTTCGAAAGCTCTCCTGAAGAATATTTCAGTTTACATGGATGAGACAAACCATTTAACACTGGCAGGGGTATATAAAATGATCAGCTTGTATTTATTTGTGTAAAGAAGAAAACTGTTTGCTGTAATGGCTTATAAAGTCTGAGCTGGAGTTTGGCTTCAAAGCCAAGTATTTAAATCTGCTAATACATTTAACACTACCCCTTCCCCATCTATAAGGGGGGGGGGGGGGGCGCTCTAATACAGGAGGTGTGTTACTGGCCAGATCACAGGATGAAAACAGAGGTAAAACAGCCAACGAAAAGAGCATGTACAGTATACAGCCACTAGATCTAATGATTGGTAAGCTGTAATATTAGGGAAAATTGTTATCATACTTACCGTAATTTTCCTTTCCTGGAGGCTCATCATGTCAGCCTACGTATGGGTCAGGTCCTCCCCTCTGACCCCGATAGGACAACCCACTAAATGAATAAAAGGAGGGCCTCCCTATACCCCTACGTTCCTAAACCACCTCGCGACGGAACATCAGGGCGGGAAACCCTAGACTGACATGATGAGCCACCAGGAAAGGAAAATTACGGTAAGTATGATAACAATTTTCCCTATTCCTGGAGCTCATCATGTCAGGCTACGGGATCTAACTAGCATAAAAAAATAGGGCGGGAAAAAATAACTACACATCACTCCAACTCGATGCCCAGAAAACCTGTATTATATTAGACAGAAAGAGCGGAGTTCAGCACCGAATGTCCAATGCCCAAGCCAGGCCGTACATTACATCTTTACTGACTTACTGATAGATAACCAGTTAGTTGCCAGCTTGAAATTCTGCGTTCTCTGCAGATACGTTGAAAAAATGACCTAAAAATTGCGTCCACTCTTGATCAATCCTCCTGTCCCGAAACTGCAGACAATGAAGGTTGCACCACTTCCAAACTTATATGAGGAAAGGTCCAATCTTTTGAAGAAAAGATGGAACTGGATTAAGAACCTCTGTCTTGAAACAGCTCAAAATATGGAGACTTGGCTGAGAAAGCTTGGAGACACGACTGGTTGTTGATTTAGCTATAAGGTTGCTTGTATGAAACCTGATCTTCTACACAATGAACTGTTAGAGCTGAAACGGTCGACAACTGGACCGAACTGTAGCCAAGCCCTTTGTCTAGGGGCCAATTGCAAGAGCGCCAAGACCTCAATACGAGAGGAAGACTCAGGATTGAATTGAATAATCACTGCCACACCAAAGATCTTTTCCACATGCTATGGTACAGAGCATTCAAGGATATGTTCCAAGATTCAAGCAGCTTCCACTGGATCTCTTCTGCTATGCCCACCTGGGCTAGGCGGCTTCTTAAAAATAACCAGGCTGTCTAATTGAGCCATATTGGGATGAGGCATGCTGTCCGAGTACCAAAGATCTCTGAAGTGCCATCAGCAGAGCTATCAACTGCCTCAATAGTGGAAACCATGAACAGATCATGTTCAGGGTTAGGTAAGTTTGAGAACAAAAACATATACAGGCCATAAAATCCAGCGCTGGGACAGAGCATCATGACCCCCTGGCTCTCGGATGGAAGAACCAGGAGAAGAACACTACCAGCTGAGTACTGACAGTTAAATCCACTTGCAGGGTGTCCCATTGAGCAAACAGTTATAGGAAACATCCATTTGTTTAGATCCAGAAAGCATGTGCTCAAAAAGTGTCTGCTCACATATTCTGCACCCAGGGATGGTAAGAGACTGACAGGGACAATAGATTGCACTCCGGCAACCAAAAGATGTATGCAGCAATCTGCCCAAGGCTGCTTTCCTCCCTGATTCCACAGATATGCTACTGTCTGAATCTACACGATGGTCTTGAAATAGTGGTGCAAAAATCAGTAAAGCCTCCTGTGCCGCCATCAACTCTAGAACAAGGAATCGCTCCCTTCAATCTTCCTTGAGCTGGAGCAAAGCAAACATAAAGTGTTTGAGATGCCATTGAGCCCAGGCCACTGTGGGGACTGCTGCATTCATCAATACCCTCATACAATGCCTTGCTGATATCAAATGACTTGTCTTCAGAGTGTGGACCATCAAGATCAAGAGGAGCATCTTCTTCTGTGGAAGGAATACTTTCCCCACTATCATTTGAGACACCCAGAAGCAACCTCTGTGAGGGAACTAGCTAGCTCTTGCTGAAGATGAGCAACCAAACAAAGCTCTATAGCATCTCCAGTGCCCTCATCCGATGATTCAGAAGCCCCCTAACTTATTTCCACTGCTTTCCATCTAAAATGCATCCATTCAGCCTTAGAAAGGAGAAATTAAAAAGCAGACATAGGTCATCCTCATAAATATATTCTTCTTTGGAAGAGTCTGAAGGTTGGTCGGCCTGAGAAAGCTATTGAGTCCAGTTACTGGTTTCGGAAGGAAAACTGGACCTTGCCAGAATAGATGACCCTTGCACAAGGCGAGTCCAAACAGCTCTTTTAGAGTGTCTTGATCTCATGCTTAATGAATTGTGATAATTGTGTCTATCATCATCTTAATCCCAGACTGTCTGAGCAAAGCAGGGTTTATAAAGTCATGTTCATGCACATCTTGTCAGAGCCTGAAGAGGGCTGCCTTTCCTGGGAAGCAGATGGGTACGATCCCCTACCTTATTTAGTAGCGCTGGTCTTTATTTGGGGTTGGCATTTGCTTTCCTGCAGAAAAAGAAGGCAAGCAAAAACACTGAGCTTGTTCAATGACTATTAAGCAGCAGTGCAGTGCTTCCTCCATACAGAAGCTCAGTAAACCAGTAATAAGGGAAATGTCCCCTCCAGCCATGATATTGCTTCTACATTAAGAGTGATTTACACTCATATGCTGCCCCAGAGACCAGCAGAGGGGCTCCCTGATAGATGATTTAGCATTTAGCATGTTAGCACAGGGACCACATCCCAGTGGAACAGGATGGACAGTGCAAAGTTTATTCAGGCTAGGTAGGAGACATGTGCCAATTTCCTGGACCCGGTCCCTTCCTGGGTGAGTGGAAACAACTCCTTTAGAGTGTTTTTACATGTTTACTGAATGTGACAAGCTGTTAGGCGTTGTCATCTTGTCTTTACTTGCTTCAACCAACAGGATTCACACGGTTCTATTCCATCTGCATCTTCTCTTGGAAGAGTCTAGAAAGAGTTGATTTTCCCACAGTGTGAGTGGAAACTACTACTTTAGAGTGTATACTCACATGTTTAATGCATGTGACAACCTATTCAGTGTTGATATCTTTGTCCTTGACTGCTTGAAGCAGCAGGATTCATAATCCCGTTCATTTGTATCTTCTCTTTGATGAGCTTGAAGCTGATCATTTGCCTGGGAAGCCCCTGAGACTGCATATTGCCAGAATAGGCAACCCCTCATTAGGCCAGTGGACACATTCCTTAGAGTATATTGACCATAGGCTTAATGAACGTCACAACCTGTTAGCTGCCGCCATCTTTATCCTTGGTTGCTTGAACAAACCAGTATTCTTGCAGTCATGTTCATCCTTAATCGCTATTAGTAAGCACCTGAATAGGATTAGTTTGCCTGTAAAAAAGGCTTGGAGACTGTTCAATGTCGGAACAGGTAACCCCTTCACAGAGCGATTGGAAACACGCCTCTAGAGTGTATAGACTATGTGCTTAAATAAATGTGACAGCCTGTTAAGTGTTGCCATACTTATCCTTGTCTGCTTGAACCAACAGGCTTCATACATCACATTCACGTGTATCCTCTCTTGGAAGAGTCTGGAGAGAGTTGATTTTCCCACAGTGTGAGTGAAAACAACCCCTTTAGGCTCTGTTTCTACTAGTGCGACTTGTCATGCGACTTTGACCACAAAGTCGCATGACAAGTCACAATCCATTGATCTCAATGGCACCCGTTCGCATCTATGCAACTTTGAAAATCTGCGACTTTGAAAAGGTGCCTGCACCACTTCGATGCGACTTTGGAATCACACCAGTAGAAATGTAGCCCAAGATATATAGGTGTCGTCAAGAAACATACAGTGCTTTGCCTGCCAAGGCATGAGTGGCACAGGATCAGCTTAAGGCCGTGCTTGATGCCTGCCAACAGGAGGGACTAAATGGTAAAAAGCCCATAGTTAATTTCTCATACACAATACACCTGAAAGAAAACTTACTTGAATGGTGCCCCTTACCTCCTTAGCAATGACTGTCTACCAGGAAGAGTTGATGCTCATGGCTTAGCAATATAAGCAAATGGCTTTGCAGCAAGCTGGCAGAAAGACAAGGTAACCATACATAGTCTTACTGCACAAGGACCACTTGACCTCACTTATATCTGATAAACAGGATACTAAGCAAGAGTAATTTGGAAATTTAATATATCAAAAGTTACTACTACTACTTCAAATGATAGCCCTGCCACTTAATAAAGCAATTCAAAACAAATGTATGCAATTGGAATTAGCTTGTTTGGCAATAATCCTCTAAGGGGTTAACCACAGCTAAAGGGTGGCCGACACAGTAGATTCTCACACCTGACATCAGTACCAGGTGCTTATTGAAACAAACTCAACTATGCCAGAAGCAGGACAAATATAAAAAAGCTTGTTCAAGACAGAAAAAAGCAGGATCACAATAATATTCAGCAAAGTACATAGCTTACCTATAGCTAGTACAGATTTTTTTTTTCCAAAATTAGAGTGAGGCTGGCCATACACTACACAACTCTCCAATCTCTCCCAGATCCACCTTCCACCATGCAGTGCAAGGGTGCGCCTGATTGCACACAAATTACATGGGTATGTTTGATCTCACACTACATGGTTTTGCTAACCTAAAGGAAAGCCGAAAAAGAACTGCAAAGTGCAAGGCCAGTCCCCCACCCCAATAGCCAACATGCAGCCAGCCAGGTGCCCACATTCCACCGCAAGCTGCTGTAGAACTCAGACATCCCAGCTGCCATATTGGGATCTGTACAATCTAGAGAAACATCCCTGAACCAAGGTAGATGCATTACAGACAAATAAAAAAGTTAAAATCAGCCTGGACAGAGAGAGCAGAACCATGCCATGCCCCCCGCTAATAACAGATCTAACACACCATTTAGGCTGCATGGACTTGCCCGGGCACCAGGGTGCTCCTACAGGAGAGGGTTTACCTCTGTCCAGGAGTCCTCCACCTGGCACGGCTAAACCAGGCGGGAGAGGTAGGAAGCTTCAATACTTATCACTTCATAGTAGGACCATAGTGGTGTTGTCTCCAGAGCGAGGACAAAAAAGGAACGTAGGGGTATAGGGAGGCCCTCCTTCTATTCATTTAGTGGGTTGTCCTATGGGGGTCAGAGGGGAGGATCTGACCCATATGTAGGCTGACATAATGAGCTGCAGGAAATTACATTTTTGGTGCTGGGTTTAATCAGTTCTTGACCGCGCTATAGCCGAATTGAATGAATGCTGCAGTACGGTCGCACATTGCCGGGAGGATGTCGTATCCTTAGGACACAGCTGATCACAGATCAGGCAAAGAGCCAATCACAATGGCTCTTTACCATGTGATCAGCTGTGTCCAATCACTGCTGATCACAATGAAAACACAAGCCAGTTAACAACATTCCTTTCCTCACGCTGACAACATGAGGTGAGGAGATTTGGTAACCGGCTCGTAAGAAAGGGACATGTACACTGATAGTCAGGGCACTGATTATCAGTGCAGTCCCAACAGTGCCCACCAGTGCTTCCAATCTGTGCCCACCAATGCTGCCTATCAGTTGCCACCAGTGCTGCCAACCAGTGCCCACCGGTGCCACCTATCAGTGACCATCGGTGCTGCCTATCAGTGCCTTTCAGTGCTGCCAATCAGTGCCCATCAGTGCAACCTATTAGTGCTGCCTATCAGTGCCCATCAGTGCCACCTATCAATGCCCTTCAGTGCTGCCAATCAGTGCCCATCAGTGCTGCCTATCAGTGCCACCTATCAGTGCCCATCAGTGCCACCTATCATGCTGCTTATTGTGTCCTTCAGTGCCGCTTATCAGTGCCCATCAGTGCCGCATTTCAGTGCTGCCTCATCAGTGCTCAATCAGTGCAGCCTATCAGTGCCCATCAGTGAAGGAGAAAAATGACCTGTTTGCAAAATGTTATAACAATCTATAAACAAAGGTTTTTTTTCACAATTTTCAGTCTTTTTTTGTTCATTTAGCAAAAGATAAACCCAGTGATGATTGAATACTACCAAAATAAATCTCTATTTGTGTGAAACAAATGTTATAAAAATGTCAAATGGATACAGTGTTGCATGAATGCACAATTGCCATTCAAAGTGTGACAGTGCTGAAAGCTGAAAATTGGCCTGGGCAAGAAGGGGGTAAAAGTGTCCAGTAGGCAAGTGGTTTATACCACTTTTAAAAAAATGGCATCAAATATAGCTCAGATAAAAACAGATCCCCCAGTTGTAAAGGATTAAAAATAACCTCCAGCTGTTTCACTACCATGTCCAGCATTCTCTTGTGTAGACTTACCCGTTTAATGCTGCTCATCGTCCGGGTTGAATTATGCTCAGGGTCATTCATAGCACTTCATCATGGCTCTAGCCCCAACCCTGAACTCACAGTAGGATACTGCAGAGAACTATTACTTCTTCCTTGTATATTTAACAGACTGGGGTGGAAATTGTGATCAAGATCTAGGACCTGGCTGTCCTGTCTGGCAGGGTTGTCTGTGTCATAGGACTGGATACACAGAATCACAAGCATACCAACAGATTATTTATACAATTTGTTTTATCGCATTTTTAAGAAAGAAGGATCAATGAACTTCAGCCAAATAATAACAAAACAATGTGGATGAATGCGCTGTTTAATCTATAGTAATTCACATTGATATGCTATCAGTCGAAAGTTACACTTTTATAGAATTTTTGCAGTTTAATATCTCAGTGTACTGTGAAATTAAAATATAGAGCAAATAAATATCTGGAGGTAAAAATAGAAATAATGGAAAAATTCTTGCTTAGCATAATTTAACCACTTGCTGACCAGTCGCCGCCATTTTACTGTGGCAGGCCGGCTTGTTCCCGCAAATAGCTGTATCTTGGTCGCAGTAACGGGTTTTGTGGGCATGCGCGCACTGCCGCAATCTGTCTGCCGCAATGTCGCAGTCCCGCTAAAAATCGCTGATCACCGCAAATATTAGTAAAAAAATAAATACATAATAAAAAAAAAGTAAAGGGAGTTGGGACTTTAAATGAGGCAAATACATAATAAGAATGCCATAAAAATGCCACAAATCTATTCTCTATTTTGTAGACACTATAACTTTTCCACAAACCAATCAATGTACGCTTATTGTTTTTTTTTTTTACCAAAAATATGTAGAGGAATACATATTGGCCTAAACTGATGAAGAAATTAGTTTACATTTTCCATTTTTTTTCAAAATTGAAGCTCTTTTTTTGCTTATAGCGCAAAAAATAAAAACCGCATAGGTGATCAAATTCCACCTTTATCAGATCATTCCCTGCAGCCATTACCTTTTGTACCACCTCCCCCTCCCTTTAGATTGTAAGCTCCACGAGCAGGGCCCTCCTATTCCTTCTGTATTGAACTGTATTGTAATTGTACTGTGTCCCTTCTTTATTGTAAAGCCCTGCGCAAACTTTTGGCGCTATATAAATCCTGTATAATAATAATAATTTGTGGGAAAAAAGCACATACATTTTTGTTTTGGTACAACGTCGCACAACCGTGCAATTGTCAGTTAAAGCATCGCGATGCCATATCACAAAAAATGGCCTGGTCATTAAGGGGGAAATCCTTCCGGTCCTTAAGTGGTTAATCAAAATGTGACTCGTCAACACCAATAACAGCTGGATAAACTTGTAGCATTATTGGGATTTAAATATTGATCAGAACCTTTTTCCCAACATTTCCATTATCTTTTTTTTTTTTTTTTACTTTTACATTTTTATGTCAGAAGCAGCCTGGATTAGATTAGAAGAGATCTCTTCATGGCCCCTGTGTAGCTACAAATGATCTGAGCCATGGGGAAGGAGGGATGATGTGGCAGGACAGAGATCCATCAGTTCTTTATAGCAGAATAAGATGTCCAGGGACCAATCAATTCAGCTCCTGGACTTAGTGCTGGACTATGGCTGTCAGCTGGTGGTTCCACTATAGTGACTATACAGTCGTGGGCAAAAGTTTTGAGAATGACACAAATATTAATTTTCACAAAGTCTGCTGCTTCAGTTTTTAGTATGTCAATCTGCATATACTCCAGAATATTATGAAGAGTGATCAGATGCATTACAATTAATTACAAAATCCTTCTTTGCCATGAAAATGAACATAATCCCATAAAAAAACATTTCCTCTGCATTTGTGAGGAAGGCTTCAGGGCGCCCAAAAAAGTCCATCAAACGCCCGGACCGTCTCCTACAGTTGATTCAGCTGTGGGATCGGGGCACCACCAGTGCAGAGCTTGCTCAGAAATGGCAGCAGGCAGATGTGAGTACATCGGCACGCCCAGTGAGGAGAAGACTTTTGGAGGATGGCCTCGTGTCAAGAAGTGCAACAAAGTAGCCACTTCTCTCCAGAAAAAATCAGGGACAGACTGATATTCTGTAAAAGGTACAGGGATTGGACAGCTGAGGACTGGGGTAAAGTCGTTTTCTCTAATGAATAACCTTTGCGATTGTTTGGGGCATCTGGAAAAACCTTGCCCTGAGAAAAAAAGGTGAGTACTACCATCAGTCGTGTCATGCCAACTAACAGTAAAGCATCCTGAGACCATTCGTGTGTGGGATGGGTTGCTTCTCAGCCAAGGGAGTGAGCTCACTCACAATTTTGCCTAAGAACACAGCCATGAATAAAGAATGGTACAAAAACATCCTCCGAGAGCAACTTCGCCCAACCATGCAAGAACAGTTTGGTAATGTACAATGCCTTTTCGAGCATGATGGAGCACCTTGACATAAGGCAAAAGTGATAACTAAATGGCTTGGGGAACAAAACATTGAAATTTTGGATCCATGGCCAGACCTTAATCCCACTGAGAACTTGTGGTCAAACCTCAAGAGGCGGGTGAACAAAAAAACCCCCACAAATTCTGACAAACTCCAAGCATTGATTATGCAAAAATGGGCTGCCATCAGTCAGGATGTGGCCCAGAAGTTGATTGACAGCATGCCAGGGCGAATTGCAGAGGTCTTGAAAAAGAAGGATCAACACTGCGAATATTGACTCTGCATAAATGTAATGTAATTATCAATAAAAGCTTTTGACACTTATAAAATGCTTGTAATTCTACTTTAGTATACCATAGTAACATCTGACAAAAAGATCTAGAAACACTGAAGCAGCAGACTTTGTGAAAATTAATATTTGTGTCATTCTCAAAACTTTTGGCCGCAGCTGCACAGTATATACAGGCATATATAACCTCATTTTGAATATTTTGTCTAGTTCTGGCGATCCCATGAACAAAAAGATATTGGCAAGATAGAACGAATCCAGATACAGGCAACACAAATCGTGAAAGATCTGAGGGATGAAACATATGAGGATAAACTGCAGGAACGTAATATGTACAGTCTTGAGGAAACAAGGGAAGAGGGAGACATGATTAAAAACCGCTAACTAAATCAAGAGGTCTATGTATAAAAAAAAAACCTTGCTGCGTGAATGTGCAAATCATTCACACAGATTCACAAATCTTTACCATAGTTTGCTTTGTATTTTTATTTCCTATGATCTTCAACATCGCCATCAAGTGGCGATAATGCAGTATTGCTCTGACTAATGCATTTGAGGAAAATACCAAACTATGGCCACTAGATAGAACTGACAATCCTAGAATTTTTTATTTTTATAAACAGACCCTTAAAGGTGTGACTAAGTACAGAGTTTCAGAAGGACAGTATTTCTAATATGAAGCTGAGATCAAGAACAAGGGGACCTCAAACTAGCAGAAAGAAAGTTTAAAACCAAACCTAGAAAGCATAATTGCACTAAAAGTATAGCTGATGTTTGGAACAGACATCCAGCAGAGGTAATGAGTCAAACAAATGATTGGCTAAACATGCTTGGGGCACACATAGATCTATATTCTACATAAAGGTTAAAACGATGGACCACTCAGACTTTCCCCACCATTACTCTTCTAAGGCATGGTTCACATCTGTGTAGTACACTTCTGGTGCACTGCGTTTTAGGTACATTGTACATGGATTTTAGGTGCATTATCACTGAACATATAACATGCGTTTTGATGGAAGTGCAGCAAGCAGGTTTTTTTTAACACACTACACCTAAAGCGCATGTAAAATGCAGTGGTATGAGCTGGGCCTATGTTTTTAAAACATGGCACACATTGAATTCTGGTGCTTCTTTAAAATGGCCCTAAGACAAAAAGTGCTGTCCAAGACCTGGGACTCAAGTGATTAAAGGATAAGTTCTCTTTTAAAAACAAAAAATTAAATGCACATTTTTCACAGATAAAAAATATGTGCATTTATTTATTTAATTTTTTTTGGAGCCTGGAAGGCACTGCACCAGCAATCAGCAGATTGTTGGTGCCATGCAGGTCTCCTGCAGGTCTTTCTGTGTATCTGTGTGCCATACGGGCAGGCACATACACTGATAGGAAAAATCAATTAACTACCATGGCACTTCACAGTGCCATGGTAGTTCATTGAGAACTACAAGCCAACATACGCAAAGGATGTCAGGACTTGTAGTTCATTCATTCACAGAGCTGTGTGAATAAATGATGCAGCCATGTGGGCGGTGTCCCGTACGACATTGATTTCAAAAAGTGACAGCTAGTACGGGGAACTTCTTCCCTTACTGCTGTCACAGGGAGTGCAGGGATTGGGCAATGGCTGCAGCATGTTACCTGTTCCAACCTAAAAACTGGTGGAACATGTAACATGTTCCTAAAGTTGAACTTATCCTTTAAATAAAAGTGTAGCCAGGTGCTTCCTCAGCTGGCTGAGTGGCTGTACTGTGGGCTGCGCCACATCTCTCCCTTGCTTGCCCAATCTGCCAATGCAGAGAGCAGAAAGACACAACTGCAGGTTCTGTGTGAAGATCCACCATGCTCGGTTCTGCCCCCCTTTGCTGCATTGACTTGAGCCAATCAGCAGCAGAGAGGAGGATGTGGCTGCAACGGAACCTGGGATTTGTAGTTTCTAAGGAGCAGTACAGATAGATGGGGCTTGGACTTCATTACCTAGGCTTCCAGGGCATCCAGAGAAAGAGAACACAGGACTTTCTTCTCCAGGAAAAATCAAAGAGAGATCAGGGGAGAGAGCAGTGCAGTGGAGGGCATGGAGTGGAAGGTTGGTGGTTTGTGTCTAAGCTAAATGACAAAAATAGAGAGAGAGCCACTGAGACACTATAAAGCCCATTTTCTGTGCCCATAGCTGGAGCATACAGAGCTTTAACCTGTGTGCTGAGAAACTGAGCCACCACCAGGATACAGTCCATGTAGCGCTGAGGACCAGAGTCACCCCAGGCAACCCAGTGTGATTGAACGTCTAACCAGAAGGACCACTGCTGCTGTGTTGCTGGGTCTGGTGGGAGGGCCTTATAGCCATGACCTGTGGCCTCTAGAGACTTAGCCCTTAGGGGCTGAGCACCTCGCTGCCTTAAGGCTCTATTACTGCTTGCAAGCTTTATTGTGACTGTTCTCATCCACGCCAACAGTGTCAGAAAGACCACTGCTGCTGCATTGCTGTGTCTTGTGAGAGGGCCTTGCAGCCATGACCTGTGGCCTCTAGAGACTGAGCCCTTAGGGGCTGACTACCTATCTGCCTTATGGCTCTATTACTGCCTGCAGTCCTTATTGTGACTGTTCTCATCCATGCCAACAGTGCCACTGGGCCCCAGTTTTAGCCGGCTGAAGATTCAGGACTAAAGACTGTCCATTACAGCTGACTATTGCCCATGGTTTAGAGGTACCTTGCAGGAGACACTGCACTGGACTTAGCCATTGTCTTATAGTGCACTCTTACCCAGCTGTAGTATTATTATTCACATTGTGGTTAACATTTATATGCACCGTTCATTGCTGAATTTGCTGATTCATATGTTGATTGCAGTTTAGTGGTACAGAACCCTATTCTAGTTACTTTGGCATAGCTATTACATTATCTAGCAGACCAATTCCAAATCTACCATCTGTATGCTCATTTATGCTCAAACCAACCTTTCTAATTCATACCAATATATTAGGTTCATTTACCACTAAACAGTCTTCAGTCTATTTTCTGGTAGTTATTCCCAGCAAAGCTAAAGGTATCTATACTTGTGGCCTCATATGTGCTTTCAGTTTCATTTAACTAGGCGTGTCAAATGGGCTGAAGTTGTTCCTGGATTCGAAGCACAGAACAGAGAACCCCAAATTACCAAGCGGGGATAGTGGGGATAGCGCTACAAAAGCTTAAAGCCTTATTAACTATTAGTGAACCCCAATTCATTATTATGAACTCTTTTATTGCCTTCTTCTTATCACAGCTTTTTTTTCTCACCCTGCACCACTGTATAGCAGAATTGCAAGCTACTGGGAGGAAGAAGGGCCCCGCTTTGATATATTTGCATTGGGTGCCAGAGGACCTTGGGCTGTGCATTCGTTGTGCATTTCTCTTTGCCCTATTAAACTATTGCAGCCCAAATAACGCTTATGTGAGGTGGCAAAGAGGGTGGGCTTTAACTCCCACATGCCACACATATGCAACCATGGAT
The DNA here is from genome assembly GCA_018402905.1 of Glandirana rugosa. Classification (NCBI taxonomy): domain Eukaryota; kingdom Metazoa; phylum Chordata; class Amphibia; order Anura; family Ranidae; genus Glandirana; species Glandirana rugosa. Next base: position 968,517 of record BLSH010223896.1, on the reverse strand, counting down.
GGCTACGATTTCTCTGCTGAATGCATGATCACAGCGTACTTCCCCCGCGGGTGTAACGACTCACTTAAAGGGGCGTAGGGGCTGAGTGAGAAGGAGTTAAATAAACTGAATATTGCTAATCTGATTTTGTGAAGCAAGCCAAAAAAAAGTAAATCCCATAAATCAAACAAACACAAACCACTGATGTTCTTCATTGCTAAACATCCAGATGGCATTGCTGTTTGTCCAGTCTAGACTTTACAAATCTTGGTTTGTTTTTTCATACTCTGAATACATTTCTGTCATTTCAAGTCAGGGCTTTGTTTGTTTTCTTTTCTGTACAGTAACTTTTTTTTTTTAATTAATTGTAAACTGTCAGGTTCCTGTGTTTGCACAAGATTTTGTTTGCATACAAAATTGCATTGGAGACCAACTTCCTTTAAATAATTGTAGGAGTTCTAATCGGTAATTGTATTTGGAATGAAGAACCGGAAAATAATTACAGTGAGTTTGTGTTTATGATATCTTTTCACAAATAATTAACCTGGCTTCCTAAATCTATTGTCTCTATATACTGTTTGTGGGTTTTTAGTAAAATAGGGTTCCACACAAGCACCCAAACACAGTGTGGAAATATATATATATATATATATACATACAGTATCTCACAAAAGTGAGTACACCCCTCACATTTTTGTAAATATTTTATTCTATCTTTTCATGTGACAACACTGAAGAAATGACACTTTGCTACAATGTAAAGTAGTGAGAGTACAGCTTGTATAACAGTGTAAATTTGCTGTCCCCTCAAAATAACTCAACACACAGCCATTAATGTCTAAACCGCTGCCAAAAAACATTTCTTCAGTGTTGTCACATGAAAAGATAGAATAAAAGTATGAGGGATGTACTCACTTTTGTGAGATGCTGTATATCCAGCGACATCTGGCTGTCGATCTCCTAAATTTGCTGTCCCCTCAAAATAACTCAACACACACCCATTAATGTCTAAACTGCTGGCAACAAAAGTGAGTACACCCCTAAGTGAAAATGTCCAAATTGTGCCCAAAGTGTCAATATTTTGTGTGGCCACCATTATTTTCCAGCACTGCCTTAACCCTCTTGGGCATGGAGTTCACCAGAGCTTCACAGGTTGCCACTGGGGTCCTCTTCCACTCCTCCATGACGACATCACAGAGCTGGTGGATGTTAGAGACCTTGCACTCCTCCACCCTCCGTTTGAGGATGCCCCACAGATCCTCAGTAGGGTTTAGGTCTGGAGACATGCTTGGCCAGTCCATCCCCTTTTCCCTCAGCTTTTTTAGCAAGGCACTGGTCGTTTTGGAGGTGTGCTTGGGATTGTTATCATGTTGGAATACTGCCCTGCGGCCCAGTCTCCGAAGGGAGGGGATCGTGCTCTGCTTCAGTATGTCACAGTACATGTTGGCATTCATGGATCCCTCAATGAACTGTAGCTCCCCAGTGCCGGCAGCACTCATGCAGCCCCAGACCATGACACTCCCACCACCATGCTTGACTGTAGGCAAGACACACTTGTCTTTGTTCTCCTCACCTGGTTGCCGCCACACACGCTTGACACCATCTGAGCCAAATAAGTTTATCTTGGTCTCATCAGACCAAAGGACATGGTTCCAGTAATTTATGTCTTTAGTCTGCTTGTCTTCAGCAAACTGTTTGCAGGCTTTCTTGTGCATCATCTTTAGAAGAGGCTTCCTTCTGGGACAACAATCATGCAGACCAATGCAGTGTGCGGCGTATGGTTTGAGCACTGACAGGCTGACCCCCTATCCCTTCAACCTCTGCAACAATGCTGGCAGCACTCATACATCTATTTCCCAAAAACAACCTCTGGATATGACGCTGAGCACATGCACTCAACTTCTTTGGTCGACCATGGCGAGGCCTGTTCTGAGTGGAATCTGTCCTGTTAAACAGCTGTATGGTCACTGTAGCTCAGTTTCAGGGTCTTGGCACTCTTCATATAGCCTAGGCCATCTTTATGTAGAGCAACAATTCTTTTTTTCAGTTTCTCAAAGAGTTCTATGCCAGGAGGTGCCATGTTGAACTTCCTGTGACCAGTATGAGAGAGTGAGAGTGATAACACCAAATTTAACACACCTGCTCCCCATTCACACCTGTTAGGAGAAATCCTGTATCAAATTGGACGTTTTGGTGCTATTTGCGCCTGTTTACCGACCTGGGCTATACGACCATGCTCCAGTGCACGAGTGCACCAACGGACTTCCTATCAACACCGGTGACCCGGTCCAACGCTCGTGCCATCCTGCACTCCCGAGCCACCTGTCTGCTCTACCAGGGGTTCCCGAGTCAGGGTAGTAAGGGAGGTTGCTTACTGCAGAAGTCAGACTCATCCACCAGGTACGTGACAACACCTGAGACCTTGTAACACAAATGAGTCACATGACACCAGGGAGGGAAAATGGCTAATTGGACCCAATTTGGACTTTTTCACTTAGGGGTGTACTCACTTTTGTTGCCAGCGGTTTAGACATTAATGGCTGTGTGTTGAGTTATATTGAGGGGACAGCAAATTTATACTGTTATACAAGCTGTACACTCACTACTTTACATTGTAACAAAGTGTAATTTCTTCAGTGTTGTCACATGAAAAGATATAATAAAATATTTACAAAAATGTGAGGGATGTACTAACTTTTGTGAGATACTGTATTTTTGTTTACTTAGATTTATTAGGAAGAAAATTTTCTGTAATTTTTCCCAACACAATATTTGCGTATTTGTGCACTTCAATATTTTTACAGCAAAATATAATCAACAAGGGCTGCTTGTCGACAGGGGCCTACTAAAGTACTGCAACCTTACGGTATGGTGGTTTCCACATATTGCTTTAAAATTATGTTGTTATTGTTATTATTATTATTATACAGGATTTATATAGCTCCAACAGTTTGTGCAGCGCTTTACAAAATGAAGGCAGAGTACATTTAGATCACAATTTGGTACAAGAGGGATCAGAGGGCCCTGCTCGTTAGAGCTTACAATCTAATGTTGTATACTGTAATAGTTTTTAAGGGCTAAGGCACTGTGGTCAAGAGGGAGTTAATTATGTGGGCATGCTCTCTGTCTGCGGGAAGGGGAACATGTAAAGACTTTGCTCTTTAGCTGCCCCTTGGCCGGAACCCAATCAGGGTTCCAGGAAATGGCTTCTATTGTTGGAGTCTAGATAACCAGGTATGGACCTGACAATGGACAAGGTACCAGGGGCAGCACTGTCAGCTAATGGTATTGTATAGATGTACTTGTCTTGTACAGTACGGAAAAGTTCTTCATTAAAGCATCAAGTTGATGAGGAGCCTTTGCTTGGTCTGCATTAATTTTAAGTTACATAGTCATGTATGCACAGTGTATTAAAAGTTAAACGGTGGGAGAAGCATCACAGTGATTCTATAGACCAGGAACAAGGAATGTGAGCCCTGTACACAATTGGAAGCTAAGTTAACACCTTATGGGTGGTGTCACAGCTAAAAACTAAAAACTTGCAACACTAACGAGTCACATGACAATGGAAAGGGAAAATGGTTAATTGGGCCCAATATGGACATTTTCACTTAGGGGTGTACTCACTTATGTTGCCAGCGGTTTAGACATGAATGGCTGTGTGTTTTTAGCTGTATGAGTTATTTTGAGGGGACAGCAAATTTACACTGTTATACAAGCTGTACACTCACTACTTTACATTGTAGCAAAGTGTCATTTCGTCAGTGTTGTCACTTGAAAAGATAGAATAAAATATTTACAAAAATGTGAGGGGTGTACTCACTTTTGTGAGATACGGTATATGGATTCAATTTTGCTACCAAATTCAAGACCAGTATGTCCAAAAAAATTATGTATAATACATTAGCGTATATTACAAAACCTATAATATGCAGAGATTTCTGTTTAAGTGTTTTCAGTGTAGAGTAGACCATTCAACAATGGTTCTCAACACAGACATAGAATATTGATTCATGTAGATTTCAAACAGAAATGTTAGCATTCTCAATGCATGTACTGTGCTTGTATGTGTATATATACTGTATATGTAAAGATCCCATAGCAGGACATGATATATTTGCCAATTTTCTCCTTTCTCCTTGATAGCAAGTCTCTGCTGCCAGCCTCCACTGCTAATTCCACTATGAATATTCATGTGGTTAAATTTTCATAAGCTCTAATGAAGATTAAATGGCGATAGCAGACATTAGGAGCAGGTGAGGACAACTAGCAGCCCCCATGCAATATGTTAGCATTAAATTCCAGTGTCCTAGTGAAATAAGAGCCCTCACTTCCTCCTAGCCACCAGATGGAGCCAGAACTGTGTTACTGCATACACCTAATAGAATGCAGCTGGCAAGGAGAGTTGCCAACATCCCAGCTTTAAAATAAAGATGCAGCAATCTGACATATATTAGTAAACCTATAGAAGATGCCCACACAGGAGAACTGCACAGGTAGCATCTTCATTGTTTGGAGATTCGGAAAATGGATAGAATGGAAATAAAATGTTTTTTTATTTATGTTATTAAAATTATGATCCCATCCCCAGCAAAAAATGATTTTCAGAAATTGCCAAAAAATATATGTTGTGCATATTTAAGCAGACCCCCCCTCCCCACTTAATAAATGGTTGTATAGCGAAGTGCAGAGGGTATTACAATGGACAATATGCAGAGAAGGAACATGGAGGGTGTTACAGTGGGCAGTATACGCTGGGCAGGAATTTGTAAGATCTGGTGGTGGGTAACATGTGCAGGAGAGGAGTGTTGAGGATATGACATCATGCAGTGTAGACAGGAAAGGAGTACAGAAGGTAGGACAGGGGGCAGAAACTGCAGGTGAGGGCTGTGTAGGATATGACATACAAGTAATATGTACAGGAGAGAAGTGGGGAGGAATGAGAGCAGGCAGTATGTGCGAGGAGGAGTACTCAGGGTATCACAGGGGCTGTACACTATGTGGAGGGGAGGGGGTGCAGAGGGTACTAGGGTGCCGATGATATAATGTTGGGGTATGACAGTAGGCAGTATGTGCTAGAGAAAGGAGTTCAAAGTGTAGGTCAGGTGCAGAGGTTGTATCATAGCTACATAGTTATGGCCTGTAAATCGGACAAAAAATCCCGCTTCCGAAGCGATCTACGATAATCTGATCGTTAGTACAGAGCTTTCGAGAGCCGATCACGACAGTTTATTCAATATTATCCGATCGGACAAGCACGAAAATCTTTCTGGTATGATACCAGATCGTACTATTTCCATTTAATCAGTACAATTGTTGTCCAAAAATACAATACAAATACACTACAACACATTACATCAATTCTGATTTTTTTATTCTGTCATACGAGAATTTTCGTAACTTTAGTAACCTCTCCATTTTTGATGTGGCGATCTGTCGTCCGATTTTTGGATGGTGTGTATGGGCCATTAGTCCGGTTGAAAAAAAGACAGCAGCGTAGTCCAACTAATAGAATAAAAAGCCCACACAAATAGAAAATCCTAAGGCCCCATTCACACCTGAGCGTTTTGTAGTTTGAATATGCTTGAAGCCTGAAGCTACAAAACGCTGGAGGGGAAAAAAATCAATGATTCTCTATGGAGATGGTTCACATCTCCACTCAAAATGCCTGAAGTCAAACGCCTGAAGCTCAAACTAGTGCTGGAGGTATTTTTGTCACGCAAATCAGGCACATTCCGGTGTTTGTATCCCATAGAAATGTATGGAAATGCGCGATTCTAGCGTTTTTACACATTTTTGTGTGTTTTGTCACGCTTGTTTGCACGATTTTCGGCTGAAATAAAAGATAAAAAAAGCTGAACTACCTAGCAACAAATGATGCAATAGATAAAGTATTCCAAATGCCCAAAAATGCTGCATACTAATGCGCAAAAAGCGTTGCAACGCAAGAAAGTTGCACGATAAAACCTGCTTCAAAACGCCGGAAAAAGCTGAAAAACGTGTCGCTCAGGTGTGAATGTAGCCTAAGTCCCGGTTCAAGCTGGGGCGGCTTCAAAGTTGCTTGACCCTTAAGCCACCCCGTACAGCGCTACGTCAGCCCAGCTTGCAAAACAATTTCTGTATAGAAGTCAATGCAAGCCGCTCTGAAGTCGCCCCCAAGTAGTACAGGAACCTTTTTCTAAGTCGCTCCGATTACAACGGCTCCATTGCTCTGCATGGAGCGCAACTTGTCAGGCGGCTAAGTCATCTGACAAGTCGCCCCAGAGTGAACCAAGCCTTAATCTACACAATCCTATACCTTCAGTTGATGCAAAAAAAAAAAATAAGCAAGATTCATCTTGCACTGGGAAGGGGGGAATCCTTCCTGATCATCAATCAGACTTATACTAAGTTTAAATGCCGAGAAAATCCTGCCAAATAACTAAGGACTTGACTGCACTGTCATAAATATACCCACATAAAGTGGATTATCAAAAAGTGTCACAAAACAAAATATATATATATATATATTTTTTAATGAATCCAAATTAAATGTCCATAAAGTCATGTTATATGGACATTTAATTAGTATTCATTAAAAAAATAGTTTTTGACACTTTTTGATGATACACTTTATGTGGGCATATTTATGACAGTGCAGTCAAGTCCTTAGTAATTTGGCAGGATTATCTCTGCTGTCCAAAGGTGTAATTCTAATACAGGAGGTGTGTTACTGGCTAGATCACCAGGTGAAAACAGAGGGAAAGAGGAAAAACGAATGCAACCACCACGTCTAATGATTGGTATACTGCAATATATTATAATTTTGGTTTTAGGCTTAATACCGCTTTAATATTATATATAGGATAGCATATAAAACCTATAAAAATGTAACGTTGATAGAGTATCATTTACATAAAACACATAATGGGTATATTTAGTAAAATATATTCATATCAATTCACACAATGAAAGTGCAAGTATATTTATTTTGTGCGAATGGGGCAAAAAAAAGAAATGTTTTTAGGCTATTTCTTGTGCTGGATGAATGTTTAATGCATTTGGCCACTATAGTGATAATTATGATAGAAATCTCCAAAGGTTTTTTTTTTATTTTGGGTACTTATATAGCACCATCAATTTATGGAGCGCTTTACATATACATTGTACATTCACATCAGTCCCAGCCCTCAAGGCGCTTGCAATCCAAAGGTCCCTAATTCACATTTATACATATACAAGGGCCAATTTTAGACAGGATCCAAATAACCTACCAGGATGTCTTTAGAGTGTGGGAGGAATCCAGAGAACCTGGAGGTGACCCATGCAGGAACAGGGAGAACATGCAAACTCCAGGCAGGTAGTGTCGTGGTCAGGATTTGAACCAGCAACCCTTTTGCTGCTAGGTGAAAGTTCTAACCATTACACCACTGTGCTGCCCTGTGATAATTAGCTCCATCTAATGGGCAAATGTGGTATTATCCATTTTAGATTAGTAAAACCATTCAGCATAGGAAATAGCCTAATAACATAATAAAGTTGATCCAGGGAAAATCCGATTGCCTCTCAGGAGATTAGGAAGGATTTTTTTCCCCTGCTGTAGCAAATTGGATCATGCTTTGCTGTGGTTCTTCGCCTTCCTCTTGGTCAACTGGGTATAGGAGTATGTATATGGGATTGTATGATTTTTTTTTTGTTTGGTTGAACTAGATGGACTTTTTTCAACCTGACTATGTAACTATTTAACTATGTAAAATTAGTTTGTTTGCCCCATTTGCACAGAGAAAATATACATGCCATTTTTTTTTTTAAAAATACACCCCAGAGTGTACAAGTAACAAAGCACTATGGGGGGAATTTATCAAAACTTGAGGAGCCAAAATCTAGAGCAACTGTAAATGCCAATCAATCAGCTTATAGCTTCAGCTTGTTCAATTAAGTTTTAAAAATAAAATATAGAAGCTGATTGGTTCTCATGCACAGCTGCTCCAGATTCTGTATCACTTATGATAAATTCCCCTGTGGCTCCTGAATATCATCAGTGAGTTGGAGGAAATGAATAAGGTGTCCTGTGTTATCTTCACAACAGAAAGCAGCTAAGAATTTGCAACAAGCTTAGTTAAAATTTCCTTCCAAGTATATCCGAGGGGTCTTCAAAATGTTCCCACACTTTTATATATATAATTTAGTTTAAAAAAGTGTGAAATCTTTTTTTGAAGAACCCTTGCAATTAGCCCGAAGACCATTGTTTTTTCCCAGCAAAAGTACAGTTTCACTCCTGTCAACCATATTAAACAATGATTGGTAAAAGATACCACATGATGCCATCTAGTTTCACAAAGGAACTCCAGGAGAGTTTTCATGATGGGCAACCACAGTTTGCTTTCAGGTGGAGCTGCTTGCATTTCATTTCAGTTTGATTTGCTTCTGAGAGCATTCGAATTTGCTGAGCAGTGCATCGGACTTCCAAGTTCCAGTTGACCTCCTTCTGACCTGCTAAGTTACATCAACCTGCTTTTGCATTCCCATTGACTTGAGAGAAGACGTTCTGATGTGAAAAAGCTTGTTGAAACAGATGCTTAGGAGAATTATAGTGACCCTTAGACCTTGCCATTGTCTTTGTTTTTTTTTTTTAGGAATGAGGAATACTACTAATACTAGGAATGCCAGACCAAAACAATTGCAATGCTATGAGGCTTGGGTTGAAATTGAATTATGGTGAGATGACGAGGAATACCTTTTTTTCTTTACTTTGAATTTATTTAGAGGACTCCTACAGGCTACCTGCTGGGTGCATCCCCTTTTATCTTGGCATTCATCTTCTGCAACTGGCTTTTCTGCTTACTCAAAGAGGAATTCCAGGTTTTGATATGTTATACACTTATACATATGCACTGGTCAAGCTTGGACCAATGTAACTGTATGTACCGTATCTCACAAAAGTGAAAACACCCCTCACATTTTTGGAAATATTTTATTATATCAACAATTGTAGATAAAGTGCAAATACCACGCTATTCATTTAGGAGCGCAGCCTTTATATCCACAATTGTGCCATTCACAACTCTGCCCCGAGTTACATCACCAATCTTGTCTCCAAATATCACCCAAACTGTCCTCTCCGCTCCTCTCAAGACCTCCTACTCTCAAGCTTCCTTGTCACCTCCTCCCATGCTCGTCTCCAGGACTTCTCCAGAGCCTCTCCCATCCTCTGGAACTCGCTACCTCAACCTGTCCAGCTATCTCCTCCTCTAGCTGCCTTCAGGCGATCCCCGAAAACACATCTCTTCAGGGAAGCCTATCACACCTCCAACTAATCTTTTACCACTTCCATCAGCTCACTCCCCACAGTTACAACCTTTTGTACCACCTGCCCCCCCTTTCCAACATTGACACCCCTCACTCGACTACCTTCACCATTTTCTAATCAACCTCCACACTATCCGAAGGGACTTCTCTACACAAAAGCCCCTA